>JAMXDE010000023.1:600000-1095471 GCA_026770025.1 Craspedostauros australis
AAGTGCCACCGCTTGGCTATGTGAGGGGCTGACGTCAGTGGCGTTCGTCAACGCCCCTTCACAGAGTACCTCACAATGCATGCAGCACCCAAGGGAGCAACAGAACCAGAGAGCAGACTTTGTAGTGCATGCCCTTGGAGACTCACGCACCGAAACGCTCATGCATGCCAAGGACACTGGACAGGTGTCCAGGAGGACAAATTCAAAGCACAGCCAGGTAAGCACATGAGGGATATTCTCCTGCGATACTTGACCTTTTTTGTGCGCTTTGCCCTTCTGGGAGGCAGAGCAACACGCGCTTCGAGAAGACTGTATGCATCGATGACCATGTAGTACTTGTGGACTTCTGCGAAGGAGTGTTGATGCCATTTCCCTTCGTGTCCTCCACCGTATTCTCAGCCATATCCTTGGTGATTCACTAGTACTCGAGAGTGCTGTGTGAACTATTTGTGCCATCTCGCACCACCACCACCAGCAACAATAACAATGACAATAACTGTAACGACACCGCATTGACGGTATAAACAGGTAACATAACTTGTGTTATCCCCCAAAGTTCATCTCCTGCAATATGTTGTACATGTGATAGATACCTCCGCAGGGCGGTGGTGCCTTTCGACTGTGTTCCTGCTTTGCTCAATAGTTTCCCCGGTGTGTCAAACGTTCTGAGTACCCGTACGCTCACACTTCGAAAGCTCAACATCCGGGTGGTGGCGTTGTCGACCATGGGATCCCTGCAATACCGCGCCGAGAATGATTACATTCGTCCTCGCATGGTGAATCTTACGCCATACAAGCATTACTCCACTCTCCAGAAAGAAACACAGAGAGAGAGAGAGAGAGAGGACGCCGCCGATCCATTCGCAATGAGCCATTGACAATATTTGTAGAATTGCCCCGAAGACCCAATGCTGTCTCGCCAGAAGAGATGTGGGACGGTCGTCACTCATCCATGCTGCGTTGTGAGTGCGCCGTGGAGTACTTGTACCAAAATATATGTAGCTTGCTGATCCACGAGACTTGTGAGTCATGGACTGCGAAAGGAGTTGGCGATCCCGCAGACTGCGATTGCCAACAGTTCGACCTGGGAACTCGCAGCGCTCCATGCGCTCGATGGCCCATTACATGGGAGCGCACGTCGGAGCACATTGCCGCGAGCGCAGTTGTCGGCTGTGCTTGGTGGAATCATCAGAGCCTCCAGGTATACTACTTGGGTAGAATAGACGTAGGTGTCTGCTGTGTTGCTGGTGTGCCTTCAGTTTCCCCTGTGAGATCATCAACCTTTTCTAATCTATGGGCACTTCCCCCTTGTTGATTGAAAAAGGCGATGGCTGGGTCCACTGCTATTCATGTCCTCCCTTGCAAGGCTTCGCCTTCTTTGATGCATAGTTATAATCGTGGTTGATGTTCGTGGTTATGATGCTCTTGAAGGAACACTCCGTGCCTTTTCGGCGCCTTTTCGCGTCTTGGCTACGTCTTGTTGCGAGCGCGGGCGGTGTCATCTGCTGGGCCTATGCCAGGGTCTCTACCCGTACCTTGTTCAAGTGATCCCCTCCGATCCTGCACTGCGCCTTGTACCATGTGAAAGTTTCCGAACAAGTTGCTCTCTGGATCGAATGCGCCTCCCGCCGCTTCATCCGCCTCTGTCCCTGTTCGGGTCTGGGCCGACGCCAGTGGATGCTGCGCACTTGGCACTTTCGAGTGAGACGGCTGTGATCTCCTGTTGGGCTGGGGTAACGAGCCATGAAGGTCGGTGGAGAATGCCATAGGCGTGTTGGGTGCACTCGGATCCGCGGAACCCGCGCCCGACCCGGACGGATTTCGCGGCGTGCCTGCGTTGTACCCTGCCTCCAGATTCGCCAGCGTGGTAATAGAAGATGACATGGCAGTGTTGCCAACGGAACATGTTGGCGGGGCACGCATAGCTGCACGCCATTCCTCAGACGCCGTTGCCTGTCCAACATCGAAGACTCCGTCTGCTGCTGCTGTCGCATCTGCTGTTGCATCGACTGTTGGCGTTGCCAATGAAAACGATGGTATGGCAAGGGAGCCCGCGGTCGCTGCAGCTGCAACCGACGGCACTCTTGCACCTTCAGTCACATGAGATGGTGTGCCTGCTTTCAGCGGTGCACTTCGTGGTGGTACCTGTGGCCCTGTGCTCGTGGGCGGGCGTGGTGGAAACAGCATGGATCCCCTATTCGACACGGCATGGGGAGGCAATGGCAGTCTATCAGACTGCCAATCTGGCACGTCAGCAAATATGTTTCGGCTGTGACTCCCGCTGCTAGCAATGCCAACTGTGGCGTTGGTGTCTTCCGCAGAAGCCGTGCCACTCCCTGCATCGCCCGCACGACCACTTGCAACACTGTCGAATGAAGCGGAAAACGACGGCACTGAGGTGCCTGGCCAACCTGGTCCCTGCTGGATGAACTGGTTGTTACGTAACGCCATGTAGGCATACTGCGCACAGTTGGGATCGAAGTCTGACATCCCTGGGACTATTGGTGCGCCGCTGCCCAAGCTCAACACGTTTGTGCTGCCTTGCTGTTGTAATATGCCGCTGAAGGCGCTCGGGCGGTTGGATGTGGCAGCACCTGTAGCTGGAGCTATACTGGCGGCTTCGGTTCCGAAAGTGATCCCAGCGTGACTCATGCTGGCTGTGTTGGTTGGGACGGTTTGTATTGGAGCGTTGGATTGAAACATGAAGCTGCTGTCTGCCATCGAATAAATCCTCGTTGGTTGCCTGAGCTCTGCAGGGTTTGTGTATCGCATCTGTTGTATGGTCCAAGTGGGGTCTGTGGGGGCCTGGGCTATGATTGCTGTCGTCATTGATTGGTCTTGCCTTGGCACCGAAAGAATTGGATCGGGAAACAGCGACGACGACGACGACATTCTCGGAGATACTTGGTCGTTTGCTGTCCCTCCATCACTGGGAATTTCACCTCCGCCCAAACCACCCAGCACAGGCATCGCATCAGCGCGTTGGCTGAGGTGGCGGTCTCCGGCGTTGACGTTGGAAAGGTTCCCGCCAGTGTAGTTGAAGTTGGCGAATGGTAGCAAGTTCATACTGAGCGCCGATGAAGATGGATCGGCTTCCTGCAACGCCGCATCTTTGAGCTTCCGAGCCTTGCTTCGGCTCGTCTTCGCGGTGCTGCTGCTCCGTCGCTTCCTCCCAGGCACCCCGAAGCTAGTGCTGATCATGCTGCCTGCTCTTGTGCCGACCGTAATGCCAGTCGCTGCTGCCGATGCCCTTCTGGGGCTTTGCGTTTCGTCATTGAAAGCGCCGTCGCTGTCGCCATCATCTTCTGCATTGATCCGTGCGGCAGCACTGTTTGCATACGAGTACGCGGCCGTTGATCTATCGGTATGTGACGTCTCCTCTGCGCTGTCGCCTGCTGTCGCTCTCGCCCTGGCGTGGTCGGTGCTGCTGATCAGATCCCGGATCGCATGCGCAACTTTGTGCCGTTCCTCCTTCTTTGTCAGCTCCACCCATCTGCCAGGTTTACCCGCCTTCACGAAGCGCACGCCGCCCTGTTTGATCCTCTTAACGACCTCCGCCACGACCCTCGTCTTGGCCGCCTTGGATGATGCTTCGGTGTAAGTCTGTGCACTTTGCTTGACTATCTCACGAAACCTTTGGTTGCCAGGTGACGCCCAGCGACCCTTGCCTCGCCCGCAGTATATGTCAGTGTCGGATGGTTGTGGGCAGTCCATCCTCTCAGTTTGCAGAACAAGAGGCGACCGAACACGGGAAAGCACGGGTGTGGTGGATTCCAATCGCACTCCAACCAGTGTGAGTGCCGAAATGATGCGATGCAGCCCTTGACAAACACGGTCGTTTGGTGACTCGTGTGCTGAAAGATTGATTTCGGTTTCGGAGGAACTGTGGAAGAGTTTGATTCTGTCCCAATTGGATGTTCGTTCCGTGCGATTGAACGATTATTGCACGACCAAGTGTGCGCCGTCGGGCTGCGATGTTGATGGATGGATGGAAGACAGTGTTGGTCGTTGTCGATGCGATGTTGTGAGGTGAAGAGAGATGTATTTGTGGTTGCTTGTTTGCTTGCTTGCAGCCGTCTTCGTGTTCCTCTTGCCTTGAGCCAGAAGGCAGTGTCGCTATGGGTTGAAACCGACTCACTTGGTGTCGATAGCGATGGGTGTGACGTCTGCGTCTGTGTTGTTGTTCTTTTTTTGTTGATGCTGCGTTGTGCCAAGTAGGAATGGGTAATCGTAGTCGAAGTGTTCGGTGAGTACTGGTGACTGTCTGCGCAAGAGCCCCTGCTGTGTTGTAGTATCCGTTTGTTTTGTGCCCTCTCAGGGGGATGTTTGTTGATGGGTGGTCTTGGTGGTTGGCCTTCTCCTCGTCAGCGGCTTTGTCTTCTTCGTGTATCCTGATTTGTTCCAGTCTCTCTCTCTCTGGGGAAGCTCAGGGAGAGAGGATCGGAGGCTTGCGCAGAACTTTGTGAGTGCCTACTGCAGTCTGCATGGGGTATGCGTACGAGTTATGAATGGAAAGCTGGAGACTGCAACTTTTCAGTCGCTGTTTGTGCTGGTTGTGGTTTGCGTGAGAACAGATCAAGAACGCAGTGGGAGGGGTTACTGGAAAGCCAGGAAGAACCGGACCCGCCGAACTGGTCATGGATGAGCCTACAAACACAAACTTGTGCACCGCACCAACGTCGTTGTTCGAGCTAAAGGGTACTCGCGCAGAGCAAGGTTGACAAAGAGGAGGGTGCAGAACACACTTCGACAGCTACGACCAAGGCACGTGTGTGGAGATACATATCTCCAGAGAGCGTTGAGCAGAGCAGAACAGAACAGGGTTCTGCAGAACCAGTGCTTATCCTACTGTACCGTTTTTGAAGCGCAATACCACACGACTGCGATACGTTGCGTGTGGACGCTGATGACATGAATCTCTGTGTCGTGTGCGCGTGTTTCGTTTGTGTGACTTTGTTTGAGTTTGTTCGGACACACGCCCACGCGTATTTTGTGCCGTTTGTTTTTGGAAACTCGCGAAACAGGGGGACAGGAAAGGGAAGCATTCTGCTCATCTTGTTGTCCGCAAAGAAGAGTTCGGCAAACCTGACCTCTTGTGGTACTTCTGTGACTTGCTTATGCATCCATACTTAAGCTCCTCCTCACATTCGTGAATTTGACAGAACTCTACTTAGATGCCACGAAGCAGAAAGTTATGACGAACCATCAAGATGACGACTCATACACCAACCGTGGAGCCGTGGGCTTATCTGTCCCAAACACCAACGTCATCACGACAATTCATACAAAAAGCCCCCCATAAAGCCCTAACAAACAACACGGCCGCAACCAACATTAGAAAAGAGGAAGTAGTTCGTGTAAGGCGAAGAAGTGTCAACGTTAAGCCTTCGATTCGACCTCGAAGGCAAACGAGGTACAATGTACCCTAAAGTGTTTTTTCGTTGTGTACTACGGCGTGCACGATGAGAAATCAATGATGGGGAAGGCGGAAAACACGTGTGAAGAAGCTCAAAGGTGCGCCGCCACCACATCCTCATCACGATCAGTGTCATTAGGAATAAGTATGGCTATTTAATCGAGATTCCTCTTAACGCACCGATGTTTGTTGCGGTGGGGTTTTGTCGCGTGTGACTTTGGTGGAACAGGCCCCTGAGGGAGGAAGACATCTTGTGACAACAGCATGGGGGATACGTATGTACTCGGACACCGCATCTGAGTATCTGTGCGAATCAAGAATCCTGCATAGGCCCAAACCCTGGGTGGTTCCTCCGTTTCTGCATGCAATCTTCCTTTTCGCATCAATTATCCTCCTCCTCACAAAATTCTGCGCACAGTGGAACCATTTCCGCTTCTCTGTGCGGATGTCGGAGGAAAACAAAACAAAACAAAACAAGGGAACATCACATGAAAACAATGTCGACACCAACACAGACATCAACGCGGACGTCAACCAATGGAAACCAATGAAACCAACCCACGCAAACAGCACGAACGTCACATTCGTGGGCTGTGACCAGATAGATTAGGTAGATAGATAGATATACTCTCCCTGCCGACGCAAAAAGCAACTACCATACCGCTTCTCTGACGTCTCCACGGCGCACTTGTTCGTATCCCATTGCGCCGCGGAAGTATGTTACGACAAATGGATGCACTCGTCACGAAATGAGAAATAGTCTAACTGCCAGGCATGTGACTCAGATGAAAAGAGGCCAACGATCCTCAGCACCTCTGTTTGAATCCATGTCTAGATCGTTCTGCACAATCACCTGGCTGTGCCGTGTGTGTGTGTGTCAGGGGTTGAGTCATATAATAATACCTCCCACTGTCTCCTGCGAGCTATTATGCATGTCCAACGATGTTGGCATGCGAACGAGTCGGTGGATGCTTGTCTTTCAGAATACGAGCTTTCGTCCTCTATTCGTATACAAGTAACACGCACAAGCCGGGCCAATGTGGAGGTCCCAACCTGGATAGTATCCGCATCGTCTGGAGAGAGAGAGAGAGAGTCGCCGAATGGATTTCGCCGCTGAGCAAGATGCTGACAACGAACCTGGTGCTCTATTCACTGTAGAGCATGATGCAACGAGCAATACATGTTTAGCTACAAGCAGGGAGTGGAGAGAGAGAGAGAGATCAAGGTGCCGAATCCCTCTTGCAGATCTGAAGCATGTCGTCAAAGAGTAATCGTAATTGTTGCGCTCACTCTATCTCTCTAGGTCGTAGAGGCAGACAGAGCACCTGTTTGGCGAACCTGCGAAGTTTGTTGTGTGACTGCATCTACATTCGAACTCTGCACATCCGAGGCACGAGCTGCTCGTGTCAAGAGGGTGCCATGGACTCTCCCATCAAACCCGCCGCCGCCATACGAGCATGGAGAGCCGAACCTCCAGCTCGTACTCGCACTCGTACTCCCATCGGTACCGGGGTAGCGCAGCCCAGAAAACTCATAACACTCTGTACTGGAATGGCTGATCTCCGCAGACATCCAAAGGATGACACGAACATTCCACGCTGGCACCAACGGCAGATGCGGAAGCACTGGTGGTGGTCGAGAGGATATCTGTTGTGACCAGAGGCATCGTCCTACTCGTTCCAACCCAACATACCGGATCGTAGAGTGTGGCAGGGAGAAGATGTCGTTTCAACAACTCGTGCAGGAGTGCGCGTGGAGGTTGTACGAAGGGTGTAATATGTTTGGAGAGATTTACCTATTGTAGCCACTTCCCCAAGCGTCGTTTCCGAGCAAATCTGCATGGATGGTTTTGTCTCCAGATGTTCTTTTCGTCTGGTGTGTGCTCCAAGAGCCACTCACTGGTTCGAGTTGCTCGAGCAACATCGTGGAAATGAGGTGGTGTCGTTGTCGTAGGTCGTGCGCGTACGAGTTTCACGCGGACCTACCTGTGGAAGTTTTAGAGTCTCTTGGCGACATTGGCGACCCGCTCTCGTAGCGACGTCGTTGTATGGACTCCTCCCTGACCACAGAGTGCGAGTACTGGTCCGACTCTACTATTACGACACCCTGCATGACAAGGTGACAAGGGTTCCTGTCTGCCGATGCCGTTTTTGTCGGTTCGAACACAAGGCTTTTCTAAAATGCCGCAATGGCAAAGAAGTTTGCCAATCCAGTTAATCTGCCACGGATCGCTTGATGACGGAAGATGAAATCTCCCTTGATTGTCTTGTACCAACAGCCACAAGAGTGCGACTCTCATTTCGGCATTGGCACAGCGATCATGCGGCTCGAGCAGAAAGTCTGTGCTATGCTGTGCTGTGCTGATCTGTGCTGATCTTTGCGTGCGTATGGTACAATCGGGTAGGCATACATGTTGGCCAATGGAAGCGATGCGCGGCGATATCATCGCGGAGAATGGGCCTCGCGACTTCCAAGCACACCCTTGCCTCTGATCGCATGTGTCATCTGTCCACTTGGCTCAGCCCGAGGCCACGTGGTCGGCCTTCCTTGATCAAGTCCATGCACTTGCACCGATGTGGCGACGTCGATCACAGGCGACAAGGTGATGACGCCGCGAAGTGGAAAGAAGCAAATGGCATTGGTCCGGCGCAAGCATACACACATGTATGCATGCATACGTACGCAGAACTCCATTCTTGCGCAGTTGTATGGCACATCGTACCTACGCAAGCGGACGAGGATAGTCCCAGATTGGACCACACGAGTAGATCCGTGAAACGCAGCCGCCAGGTCAACACGGGAGCAACATGGAATACGCCGAAGGACTCTGTTTCCATTAGCATTCACTCTTGGTTTACCACAGCAACTTGCGGATGGCAGCATCATATGCCTCCTCCGAGCCCAAATCGCTTCCACCATCCAATTGGTCCAGGAAGCCACGCACTCGGTCCTTGATATCGAAACCCCAATACCCCCAGCCACTCATGAAGCGACAGTAGTCGCAGAAGGCTAGTTCAAGGGATGCCTTCAGATGTTCGAGCGTCGGTGGAGGTGCTGCCATGTCGCGACCTCCGTCTCCGTAGCTACCATCCGAATCTACAATGCCAGACTCCGACAAGTTCGCGCACAATCGTTCATGGTAAAAGGCGACGTACTCGACCTCGTGTTTCGGGGACACTGATGAGCATAAGAAGTACGCCAGATCTCTCGTGGGCGGACCCTTGCCGCAGTACTGAAAGTCGTACATCGATGCAGTCACGGCAGGTTGGCCATCGTGGCTGCTGTCCTTTGGTGCGGAGGACGCGGCGCATCCTTGCCTGATCAAGATGTTGGCCCCTTTGGAATCTCCATGGATCAGGCATTGCATCGGATCGCGCTTCATGCAACCGTCGATTGCTCGAGCGGCACGCTTCAGCCGCCCTTCCCATCCATGCCGTGGCATGGAATCGTGCTCGCTTGGACGCGTTTCGAGATACCAATAACTTCCAGTCTCATGGAGACTGGCTCGTTTCACCAACGTGTCGATGGATGCTCCTCCCCAACTTGCCGCATGAAAGTTCGCCATCCAGGCAAGGACCGCCTTCACCTGCTCCTGATCATCACCGTCGAACCCATCACCCTCCAGATACGTCATCGCGATCATGATCTCCCCATCCGCTGGTCCATGCTGCACAAGGAGGGGGTATGGCAAGTCAACTTTGCTTCCTTTGACCAATTGTTCCGCGACTTGATCATAAAAATTGGCCTCGACCTGATAACTGACAGCCTTGCGTTGATCGCCGAATGACCGCCGGCTTTGCTTCGGGGGCGTCACGTGCTTGATGATAATACCGCTGTCGCTCTCGCTGCTGCTGTTGTAATCGATGCCATCGAAGCCGTGCTTGCGACCTATGATCTTCACTCGGTGTATGTACCCCATGCCACCCCACAATCGGCACAGGGTCAACACGTGCAGATCGGAAACAGTTAGCGCATCTGGAGCATCGCCCTTGTCATCCCTCTGCGCCACTGTTGACTGCTGCGACCTGCCTTCGCCGTTGCTTTTGCCTTTGTCCTTGGCCGACAGGATGGACTGCACTATTTTCAATATCTGCCTCTTGTTCTTCATCGCAAGATTGAGCTTAGACAATGGGATCGGTTGTTGTGATAGTGCAAGTATTATATTCTATTATAATAGTCTACATCCGACTTCTGCGAGTATTGGCAGCCATGACAATGCTGTTGCTGACGCTGTTGTTGCTGTTGTTGTTTGTTGTGGGTGGATCCGTGACGACGAAGACTGTCGCTGTTGTTTCTGGTGCCCGAAAAGATTGAATCCCAAAGATCTGATGCCAATTGTATTGAATGTTGCCATTTTTACGTGACTTCCAAATCAATCCCGCATGATCAGATTCAGCCTACGAAGTCAGATTAGGACATGATCCTCAGCCCTATTCATACAGTGCACCATTCAGGAACCGTACCCGTGATCGCACTGGAGAGTAGCCTGTGCGGTATGCACCTCGTAATTCAACCAGACCACATCACATACCTACGTACTCCACTTCAGTATCACACAGGTCAGGTATTGTATGATATGATAGTTCTGATGGCAGAGCATTGCAGCACATGTACGGTACTCCGATTCGTAGCAAGCACGGACAATACTCGTACATTATGTATGGTAGTATATACCTATCCTAGGAGGCGCTGATGATGCTGATGCCCGTGCTACTGGCTGTGTCGGGATCCTCCATCTGCGACGGGAGGCGATCCAGGCTGCGCTGTCCGGAGTGGTAGGCCTTGACCATCTTCTCCACAATCTTTTCACCCTTGCTCTCCCACTCGCGACGGTTCTCCATAGCGTAGTTCAGGCATTCCGCGCTGGCGACGCCAAACACGTTGCATTCCTTCAGCTTCTTGGCCAGCGGGATGACATAGTTGTCGTAGAACCACAACTCACCCTTGAACCAACCCACGGAT
Organism: Craspedostauros australis; assembly: GCA_026770025.1. Classification (NCBI taxonomy): domain Eukaryota; phylum Bacillariophyta; class Bacillariophyceae; order Mastogloiales; family Achnanthaceae; genus Craspedostauros; species Craspedostauros australis. Next base: position 610,379 of record JAMXDE010000023.1, read on the forward strand.
GGGTCCTTCTCTCCACCTCTTCCATTGCGGAAGGCCGAGTACATCTCGTGGAAGAGGCGCTCATTCCACTTGGTGTAGATATGCCAACTGCAACGTATAGTGTTGATGGGATAAACAGAGCGTTTGGTTTGGTTTGGTTGGTTGGACATGTGAGCATGTGATAGGCCACGTAAAGTGAGCAACAGCAACAGTAGGCATGGATAGGAGACACGTGGTGAGTGACAGGAGTTGGACGGGTGCATCGTACATACGGGTATGATTGGTGGAGTGAATGTGCTTGCACAGCATGGTCACAGAACGAGCATCATTTGCACATGCAAACAGAGTATCATCGCATCGTGGTACCGCTTCTCTCGCCCACACACACATCTGGCACACGCATCAATACGGACACACCACCATCGGCATCGACAGCAATAGAAACAGCGGCAGCAATATCAATGCCATGGTCAACAATGACGTCATTGTCCGGGCCAGCATTCCAAATTGTCGCACTTACTGTTGCATGGTGTGCGACACATCAGCCGCCTGAATGATGTGCTCGATCACGATTGTTGCCATGAGGTTGGTGTCATCGTTGCCCTGGTGGAAAGCCTTGTCCCAGCGGTTGTTGCGGAACGATTTCAGATCCTTGTCGAAGATGTCCGTTGCGATGACGGAGTTGACAACCAGGCTGCGGAACCGCCGGAACTCGCTGTCGTTGCCGTAGATGCACTTCTGCAAGTCTCGGTACTCGTCCTTCATCAGCAGTTTCCAGCTCATGTCCACAGAGTTCTGTTCGGCGACGCTCTTCTCCCCGTACTTCAAGGCTGGTTCGGCCTTCTCCTTGATGAGCTGCATGTTGGAAACTCCGCTGTGGTCGACGTCATGGATGAGCGCAGAGAAGACGATGGCGAACTGCGTCAGCGGATCGGAGGTGATGCCGTACGTGTAGTTGTGCAGGTTCGACGCTATCTTGCGCATGGACTGCCTACGGTTGTACACGTGCTCCTGTGACACGACGCGCTTGAGCAGCTTGTTCGCCGACATGGTGACGTGGCTCGCATGCTCAAAGTTGTGGAACGGGTTGTCGTCGTGGTAGAGGCAAGCGATTTCCGTGACGTATTGTTTGAGTTGGAAGGCAACGGCGTATCCCAGGTCGATGGAGTCTGCATGCCTGCTGGACTTCAGCCCCTTGTGGTTGAACTCGGGCATGACAATGGCTTCCGACACTTCGTAGATGGGATTGCCGTTGCCAATCTGCGCAGGCGAACGGAATGACCCGCTGCTCTTGCTCTTCGTCTCCTTGCGCCTCGAGACGACCTTGCGAAGCAGTTTGGACAATATCTCCACATTCCAATCAATCAAACGCTGGTGCTTGTGATTCTCAACGACTTCCGACAGCTCCTGGAAGTTGCTCTGGGTGCTCTCGCCCCACACCATGGAGCGCGACATGTCACGCACGGACATGGCGATGGATCTTTTGCTGAATCCCGACGACCCGAAGGATCCAAGCGAATCCGTGGAGTCACCAAATGGACTGTCCATGGCGCGGCTCAGGTTGATCCAATACGTTTGAATCTTGCCCTTGCCTTTGGCTTGGACCACCTCGTCACGCGGGCAGATCCAATGGGTCTTGTTACCCGCGATCAGCAGCTCGGCCGTCGCCTGCGAGCACTGGATTTTGCCAGCCTTGCCAGTGCTTTCCATCCGAGCGGCCGTGTTGACCGTGTCGCCGAACAGTTGAAACCGCGACTTTTCACCCCGCAGCACGCCAGCCGTGACTGGTCCGCTGTGCATACCCAATCGCATGGACAGATCGCCGGTATCGGGCCCAAGCTTGACTTCCAGGCTCTCCACCAGATCCTGCATCTTGCTCATGCATTCGTAAGCGAACTTTGCCATGATCACTGCGTGGTCCTTCTGAGGATCTGTTCTTGTCCATGTCAATATCCGAGTAGACATAGTTCGTATCATACAAAGTATTGGATGCATCAATAAAATAAATGCACGTTACGATGGGATGAGTATCATTCGAGAAGCAATTGCGTTGTAGAGCATGACGTGATCATCCATTGTGCAAGTATGACCATGGTTGCGTTTGCCATTCCGCACGGTCGAGTATCCCATTGGTTTGGGTGATAGTTGTGGTGAAAGCAGAGCGATGAGAGTGTAAAAGAGTGAGAACAGGTGAATGAGGTGCTGGATTAGGTGTTGTTGATGAGATCATAGAAACATCTCTTGCCCATGCATGTCATGGTGTGATGTGATGTGGCCTTGCTCGTCGAAGATGAGCACACCCAGGCAAGGCAAAGAGGAAAGGAAGACAAATGAATCCATGGAAAAGCACAACATGCAATAGAGCGAAGCCTTTCGCTGCACTTCGCGACAATGCCTGAATTGATAGCAATCCTTACCCGGTAATCCAGTTACAGCCACGTAGCAGTCACCGATGGTTTCGACTTTGAACACCTGTTGGTTTGGAGCGGTGCAATTGGAGCGTTGTGTTTGGATTGGTACGATTTGGTGGAAACAAGTTCAAGAATTGGTTGAGGTGTTGAGTTGAGTTTCGCATTCGATGAGATCAGTTTGAGGGGATATGATGAAATGCAGAAATGCAATACTGCTGTGTTGTTCTCGCCAGCCACGTCTTCGGCAAAGCCACAAAGAGACTCTCAAGCAGCATTCACGTCACAAGGCCAACTGCTGGTGGCAGAGCAGAGTAAAGCAGAGCATTCATAGAAACGCCAATACGACGTCGCAATTTGCAACTCGCGATTCGCAGACCTCAATGTGCACACCAGCAGGTTGCATGGATGCAAGATTTGTGCACTGACCGTTCGTTTCTTCGCAATCCGATCGAATGCTCCGTAGATGGTCTCCAGCAACGTGAACACCTGGCTTGGTTCCCTCACCGAACTCCACGCCGTGAATCCAGAAATATCCGCGAAGAGCACTGTCGTGTACGGGAACAGATCCGCAATTGGCTTGGCATCGCCGGAAGAGGACGAAGACCGGCGGGAAGTCTTGTGCGATTGGCGGCTGCCTTCGTCCAGGAAGGTCTTCAACCGCCGTTTGGCGGAGACGTTGGCATCGAGGTCGTGGCTCGAGCTGCCGCCGGGGAAGAGACGATCCCGCACAACGGCAGGGAAAAGGGATGACACCACGGCTGATGATTGCACCGCCTTTTCCATGACAAGACGCTGCCGTCGCTCCACCAGGACGTCGTACATGATGAACACACCCACGGTGAACAGGAAGGTGAACACAACGGCGATGGTGTAAATCAAGGGAAGGTTGGATCTGTACTCGTCGTTCATTGCTTGCGTTGGGTAGACGTGCATTGTGTACGGGCAGTACGTCGTGTTGTAGGATATCTTCTGCGAGAACGTTGCATAGTTTGTATTTGGGTTGGATGGGAAGAGCGTGGTTGTTTGGCGATGGTCGTCGAAGTCATTGTCATGGCGGTCCCCGTATCCCAAGAATCGCAATGCGTTGGTTTCTGAGCTGATCACATATGAGATCCTGGAGAGATCGCCACGATTTGCGTCTGTATTTACATTCGCATCCGAATCTCGCCGCTCTCCGCTGCACCTGAAGCTGGTTTCGATCACCAGCACCATCTCGGTTGCCCCGTGCAAGTCCAAGTTGGATCCAATCAAGTCATTCCAATGCAAAATGGAGAGCAGAGATGCGACAGGCTTGCCTGGCTCCTTCTGTTGCTCCGATGATTCCACTGTAGTCTCCGTGTCCGTGCTAATGTCTGTGCCTGTGTCCAGCTGTGTCACCCAAGGTATGGACACGGTGACTTCCGGCATTGCCTCCAGAATCGGAACACTGATGCTGAGCCTGGGCTGCGTGGAGATGGCAGCAGCGTTGCCATTGCTTTTTGTTCTGCCGTTGTTCCCAGCGTTGCCGCTCGTTTCGGTAAGCACAATAGCCTGGGAGAACAGATCTGTATCATCGAAATGGGTGCGTCCGACGACCACCGATGGACCTTGTTGGATGGATGCTTCCAACTCTTCGGAGTACAATGTATCGGATCGGACGTTGTACTGGCACAGGCCGGGAACAGTCGGGATCGTCTGCCACACGGGGTAGTACTGCCCCAGGTTGCCCATCTCGACAATGGGTCTTCCAGTGTTGCGAGTGTCAACGCCGTCGCGCTGTGGTCGGTTCTGTTCCAAGCGATAGATCGTGGTCGAGATGCCGTCCACAAAAAGGGCCGGTTCGCCGTTGTCGGGTTGCGCGATCGGTGCCAGCGTGGGCGAGGCTGTCGTCGACGAGAATGGCGGCTTCGTGATGCTATCCTTGGTGGGAACGGCACCGTTGTTGGAACCGGTCGGTGCTTCGAGCGCAGAAGGTGCCAATGTCGGCCTGTCCTTGTTGACGTCTGGTTCTTTTTGCCCGCCAGACTGCACGCGTCTATTGGTATGTTCAGCGACGTGATCGACCGTGTGCTGAACAGGCTCCGTGCGAGCGAAAGGAGCAGTCGTTGCTCTTTCCTGTGCCACCACAGAGCCATGCTCCGCAGCTTCTCGCTGTTGTTGCTGGTGCTGCATACGTGTTCGGTGCAACTCCCGTATTCTGGATCGATCTCGATCGTGGCTGACGTCGCTCTTGGTTTTTCTGCTTCCACCCTTTGCGGACGCCGATGTTTCGAACACGTTCTCATCGCCGTCGTTGGCACGCGACGCAATCAGGTCTTGGTTCGCCGTCTTGAAGGCGAAGGTCTGCCATTTGCTCCTGGTCTCATCCGTGACGATGGGTATCATTGTGAGCAACCGCACGTTGGAGAGGTGCTTGGTGGAAGAGGCATGGATGACGAAGTTTGGCAACGCCACGAATGGCCATGACATCGGCGTGGACGATGAGACCTGAACGCCAGCGGGCGATGCTGCCGCCGACGTGTACAGCACGCCGAGTTGCTCCATGGCGTTGATCGTCTCTTCCAACTCGGAACGGATGACATGAAACACGGTCTGCGATTCGATCTCGAACGCGCGCAGGAACTGGTCGGTCTCCTCCCTCTGCGTGTTGAAGTAGACAACGAAGGACACCAGGATCGTGGTGAGACCGAGCAACCCGAACACAATCCAACGCAACCGGCCGATGTTCTGCGTCTCCTCGCGGGCGATGGACGCGTGCGCGTTGTTCTTGGCGGCGCCATTCTCATCGGACGAGGCTCTGCTCTCGCCGTCCAAGGAGAATTCGTCGCTGTGAAGTCCCGCCAGCCCTTCATCGCGGAATTGATCCGCATTGGCGGCCTGCCTTCGCTGATGCTGTTGCAGGGCCATCATGTCGCGGCGCTGGTGCGCACGCATGGTGCTGGTTTCAGCGCTGACGCCCCCGTCGACCGTCGTGTTGTCGCCGTAGAAGATGTTGGCCAGGTCGAGACTGGCGGAGCCATCGCTGACGCTGAGCGTGCCTTCGTGGCTCTCCCCGCTGGAGTAGTTGGCCGTGCCCGAGATCGATGAGACCAGCGGGTTCGGTGCGATGGCGCCCGTTTGCATCAGCTCGCGCCGCCGGCCGCTGTTGGAGCGCTGCGGTGGCCTTGGTTGCTGCTGCTGCGTTCTCTGTCGCTGCAATCGATGCTGATGCAGCAGCTCCTGTTGCTGCTGCTGCTTGTGGTGATGCGACGTGCGCTCGATCATGGACGAGAGACTCTCGCTGTTGCGGCTGTGCCGCATGCTGTTGTGCCGCCGCAGTCGCCGGCTGCCGGAGTTGCTGGACGTCGACATGGTATACTAGTCGTACAAGTGTGTGCGTATATGTGTGTATATGTGCGTATATGTGTGTATATATGCGTATATGAGTTGCCAACAATGGCAATGCACACTCGGGAGCAGAGCGTTCGTCTGTGGCCACCGTCGCTCTTGGCTTTCCCGCTGCCCTCTCTCCCTCTTGACCTCCAGTTTGTCACTGCTCTGGTTTGGTCTGGACTACTCACACACCCTCTCGACAACACCGGTTCCAGCAGCAATGGCAATGATGGCAATGATGGGAACGACGACGATGAGACCTACGGCACTCTGTCGATCGGGAAGGGACACTCAGCACCTGGCGAAAGACTGGTTGGCCTTTCCAACAAGATTCCTTCGCCGAAGGAGCTGTCTTCCATGTGAGTTCCACCTTGCCTCTCTGAATCTCTTGTGAATGAAGGACTCCTCCCTTTGGCTTTCTTGCTTGCTCTGTGTGTGACTCTCTCTCTCTCCCTCGGTCCCTGCGATAGATGGCCCGCACACAGCCACAATGACAACGACGTCGATGGTGGAGCTGTTGTTTCGATTCTACGGAGCTTTCTTCTTCTTGGCGGTTGATTCCACGACGCCCATTGGTGCGGGAAAGGCCGGCGAAGCAAAGAGAGGACCAAGAAAAGCCGGACAAGACACCCCACACAGAGCAGTCACTGTTCGTGTCGCCGCAGGTTGTTGCGGCAACGCACGAGCAAAAAACGCGTTGGGCATGGCAAGAAACCTCGATGATACTTGTGACTTTGGCCGACGCAGGCGCCAACAAGACGCTTTGTATCGTGGATGTTTCCGCGTTACGCGCATCGGAAGTCTTTCGTGTCTTGGAGTCATTGTCCATGTGTCTTGGGGTGTTTCACATTTATATAGGAACAAACAACGATGACCAATGATAAAAATAAGGCCGCTTTCACTTCCCGCTCGGACGCTGTTGTCCCCTTTCGTCTCGACTTTTCCATGAACATAGCATGCAACGAGGCTAGGCACAAGTATGAACCGCTTTTGGAAACTCCATCCATGAATGAAAACTCGACAACGACGATTCGTGTCGCGTCCTCAAGTTGCAGTGAGCAAAACCTGGCGCAAACAACATTTGTTGGAATTGCGAAGAACTCCATTTAGAATCGGTCGTGTCTCCTGGACGGAATGCCTGTGGTATTCTACTCGCAGGTTGTGTCTTGCATGGTACATGGACTTATAGTTCATTACGTTGTGTCATGCAACGTCATGCAGACTTCTCCAACACTCGTATCTCAAACCAAATCACACGAAAGCCATGGCAAAGCACGAAACCAAACCTGCCATGCAGAATCTGATCTGCGTTGCATGGATGTGGATTTGTTGGGGACGAGTAGGGTCGTTTTCCCTCATCTGTGATGTCTCCCTGCGCTCATGATATCGTGTTTCTAGCATCGGATCTCAAATACTCTACATACGAATCTTCTACTGTGTATAATAGATCGTACGTGTTCGTGCTGTATTTGCTTGGGTTTGGCTCGAGTCCTGTGGGGACCTTGCGTGCGGCATGTAGTCAGTGAGGCAGGGAAATCGGAAGAGATCGCGAGTCAAGCATGTGGACTTCCTTCGCACTCTCTATAGCACTATATTGTCACCTTGCTGGAGAGCCGCGGAACCGGCCGCATGAAAATGTATGATATGAATACTCTTGCAATAGACAAGACAAGACAAGAGAAGTGCTACTTACGTATAAGTACGACGGATTGTCGAGACTCTTGAGTGTTGCTGGTAGTACTCGTGCAGATGGGATACGTATCTTGATTGAATCGAATCTTATGGTTAAATTGTATTATATTTTACTCTAGTTGAGGGGGATTTGCGTTGAGTACTCGATTCATCTTGGCGTGGTCACTCCTGTCTCAACGAAACTATGGATGATCTTCTTCGTCAGTGTCTTCAGTCCTGTTCCAAGCGGCGTTTGCGCCACCTGAATTCGTTCTTGAGATGCTAGTTGTTGCTCCGATAGCAAGATCGCTCTGCAACAGAGACGATAGATCGAGGGCGTTGCTCCCAACTTCATGGATGGGAAGCATATCCAGTGTGCTGGTTGAATTGCTCTTGGTGTCAAGAAAACCAGAGGCCATTCCCATTGCATTTACCTTTGTTGATGGTGATTGTGGGGCTTTCTGTGCGGCTCGCATTGGCAATCTTGCCAGAGGTCGGGGCTCGAGTGCTGCAGACGGTGAACCTACAAACATCAGCGATGTGCTTGCGCTTGCGTTTGCACTCGGCTTGGATTGCCACAAGCCCCCTTGAAGAGCTTGGCCATACTGGTGCTGTGCCGTGTATGAGTCTTGGGGAACTGTTAGTTGAGACAGATGTGGGCTCACCTGCTGTGACTGTCCCTGATTCAATTGTTGCAGCTGATCGTACGGATGATCGTTCTTGCCAATGTCGAGGCTGGCCAGTACCTTGGTCGCAGCAGAGGCAGAGAGCGGTTGCGAGGCGGTCGATCTCGGTTGCGTGCTGATAGCATCCGCACCTGCGAGCTTCAGTCCAGGCCTTGTGGTGGAGACGGAATCAATCTTGAAGTAGGTCTTGGGGTTGACTCGATCGATCGACAGTTGGGTGGGTATCTTCGTTGCATGGTCTTCCCTTTGTCGCTTCAGTAGCTCGGATTGCTCTGGGATGGTCGACACATTGGGAAGCTCGTGTTTTTGAAGGGTAGGTTGGCGGTTTGGTGACGGGTGCAACTTGAATGGGGACAGCAAAGTCGGAGATGTTGGCATGGAAGGGGCTCTCGGACCCGAGAATGGACTACCCGCATGTGCAGTCGCCCTGGTCTCGGTCGCATCCTGGAATGCCCTCGTAGACATGGCTGCCTGTGCTAGTGGCGACATCCCATGAATGATGCTGGTGGAAAGGATCTCGCTTGGCACCTGCTGGGAGAAGGGGTTTCGTTGATTAGCGGCCATCGAAGCCAAACGCCCGGATTGCTCAGCTTCAGCCACCATCATCGCGGAGAGGGATTCGTGCTGACCTGTCATCATCGGGAAGATCTGACTTGGTGACTTGTTGGCATGAGCGGATCCTGACGTACTGAGACTCTGATTGATGTGATCTCGCACCTGCTTCACTCTTCTCCGCCGTCCTTGATCATCACGATAGCTGCTGCCATCGTCATCGCCGTCCTCACTGCTGCTGCAGCTGCTGCCATTTCCATTGCTGATTCTACTGCTAGTGGCAGATGCACTGCTATGACTGCTTTCAGCCCCGAAAGGGGACGATCTACGACGAGCACGCGTGGTGGACTTTTGCGCCTTCGCTGCATGTTTAGCAAGCTTGGAGATCTGATCTCTGATGGCATGGCCAGTCTTGTCACGCGCGTGGATATCCCCGACGTCGTAGAAGCGCTTAGTGCGCATGTCGAACTTGAGGAAGAGGATGCCCTTGCCTCTGAATTCATCCACCAGCGAGGACACGAGGATGCTCTTGTCGATCTTTCGAGGTGCATCAATGTATCTCTGGGTGTGTTGCTTCACGATTGTTTTGTATTTCTTGTTCCCTGTATGCTGCCAGGAGATTCTGCCCCTTCCGCACATGACGTCGATGTCATCTGGCTTGTATCCAGCCGGCAGGAGTGTCCTCCCCTGCTTCATGAACAGCTGTTTGTTGATCTTGGCACAGGCAGTCGGTGCATCTGCCCCAGTTTGGTTGGCAGCGTCGGCGCAGGCGCCGATACTCGTGTCAGATTTGATCTCCATGGTTGAAGCACAAGACTGAGGTCGGTGGTGGTGTTGGTGTTGGTATGTTTGGTTTGGTTTGGCTTGGCTTGGTTTGCTTGACCTTTCTCTTGTGGATTCCACTGCGTGTGCTTTATGGCCAAAAGCAGAAGTGGAATCCCCAGTGGTTGTGGGCTGGCACAGTATGGTATGTGCGATGGTTGTATTACCGCGTTGTTCTGCTGAGCTGTGACACCTTCCGTCGTTCGGTATGTCCTAACAAGGTTTCTGACACGCCTTCGTGCGCTGGTTTCGTATTGTTTCGGTCTGCTACAGTTCTACTTCCTTTGTTGTGCTTTCTGCGTTCCGCTACGTTCTACTTTGCTTGCTTCTCGGAATGTCCATAGGAGCAGAACAGTGGGGAGGTTGGGTATCGCTGTGGTATTCCCAGTATGGTTGGCCGCATCTGTCTGCGTTTGGTGCATGTTTTGGGAAGTCGTCGCAGTCCAGCCAACAAACTCTGCATCGCTTGTTGTTGAAGCAACTGCAACAGCTTCGATTCAGCGTCCCCGCCATACCACTCCTGAGCCAAATGCCCCATCTGGGGGGTGGCAGCGAATGACCTTTGGTGCGGCGAATTTGCAGGAGGTTGGCCATTTACGGTGCCAGCACACCACAAAGACTCGCACAAAGAGATCACAGAGAGCGAAAGTATCGAAGCTTGTGCTACGATTGCCTACATCCTGGTAGACAAGGTACTGCCGTCCTCCGCAGCGGAGGTGTTTGTGTCGAAGCGAACGGCAATGACCCGACTCGGTTGGGGCGAATGAGGCCTCCCCCAACCGAAAAAAGATGGTAGGGGGATGGCGTTGAATGAACATCGCGAACGCATAATTAGACTCGGGGAGAGTGTCACAGAGAGCTTATTGATACGGAATACTGCGTGGTGCCGACCACCAATACTCCATACGACCCCATTCAGCGAAGTCGTGTAGTATCCTGCGGATTTGAGATACTGAAACGTGATATTTTTAGAACATGATTTTTCGTGTTGTCCATTAGGGTTAGATAAATCTAGCTAGCTTCTACGACACAAGTACCTGGCCGACTTGTCTTCACCGCGGACGAAAATGATGACGTTTTTGACGGTCGATGTCAGACTGCGATGGTATCCAACTGTTTTGATGGTGAAGTTGTGCCAGGTTCGGTGTCGTGTTGATTCCTCGCGTTGTTGGTGATTTGGCTCGGTTGGACGTTCCTCGCTTGTGTGTGTTGTGTCAAGCAGCACAGCGTTGGTGGCATCCCTGCGCGTCGGCTGCAACAGCGACACTTGCGAATGCTACACAACATAACATCATGTAATGGAGCACAGCGACTTATCCTATGGTATGCAAACTATAGTATAATATCATTTTACACCAAGCTTAGTTTGTTAGTACAAAGTCCTGTGTAGCCTGCTTTGCTCCGCTTGGACATGGGATGCCGAGGTCATCTGCTGAGCTGTTGGCATGGTGCGGAAAGAGACTGATGGCGGCGGTGTTGTTTACCTTGTTGTTTCTCGTGTTGTGATTCGAGTACGTGCAGGTTCATTGATGACAGCTTTCACTGTGCTTCTTACCTTTTTACTAATCGTATAAATCCAAAATACTGGTTGGAGATCGTCCTCGGACGACTCACAATAAAACACAAGAGCTCCGACCAGGGCATGCATCAATGGGCCAATACGTCTTCTGTAGTTACTTGTGCAGTTTGACAGGTTGAGAGTTGTGGTTTACCACCAAGCTTACCACTTACAAACAAACCTTCACCATGGCAAGAGCAATCAACAACAGAACTGTTGCACCCATCATCAAGGAGCTAGTCCAGCTTGACTACTAGGAGATGACCTTCATCACGTCCACCCTTGGGTGCATCGACCAAGCCATCCAGCATCCAGATGGCGCAATTGTGGCTTCCTTGACCTTTGCACCAACCCTCACCTAATCAACATTGGAAACATCCAACACATCTTTGCATACACCAGATCCAATACAATTGACTCCACCACCAACTGGACTGCCGTTGATGCATACATTGAACAGACAAACTATGTGCCTCCAAAGATCAAGACCCCTGTTACAAACACAGCGGCTTGCACAAGAACCAAGATGGCCATCAAAGACGCAGCAGTGGTGGAGCCCCCAGTGGCAAACAATGAGATAGCCATGATGTCTCCATGACATGGAGCCACCCTTGCACAATCACCCTCAACACCAACAGGTTGGTGCTAGGACAAGGTATTCATGCCCAAAACTCTGGCCTTCTCTGGACTGAACAAAGCCTGGCATGATTGGAAGATCACATTTGCCAGATCGATGGCAACAATGAGATACACGAAGTATATAGAACCCAAGCAACCAACCAACTACAATTCACAGATCAACAACCAATTCTACACCATCCTCAACAGCAAGACCTATGAGGTGACACAGATTTCATTGTGTCATCGCACATTGGCAGTGGTCATGGCACCTTCCAGGCACTGGTCCGGATGTACAAATTCAAGGAGAACCAGGCAGAGATCGTAGCTGAGCAGGGAGAGCTCCTGGCAAAGCCTATCTACAATGGATCAGAGCTGTTCAGCAAGTTCGTCAGCGCCTTCTCGAAGTCCATCCGCATGATGGAGGACAATGGAAAGGTCATGAACAATAAGGAGACCACCGCAAAGATCTTTTACAACATCAATGACAAACAATTCTTGAGTGAGATTTCTTGGCTTCGCGACGTAAATCAGTCATTTGACTGGATCCGCAACAAGTTGATGAGACATGACAGCTCCATCACCAACTCCAAGATCTAACAGCCCTCACGGCGCAACCGGCACAAACAGCAGAAGAAGGACAGGCAAATCAACCATAAGCGTCGCTACGAGGCGTCAACGGCGGACCAAAGGCCCTCAGCGATGTTCCAGCTGATGGACAGCGTCTTCTGCCGGCTTCAGACCCACACGCAGGTGCTCGTTGTGGAGTCTGCGCTTCACTTCCGCAAACACAGCAAGCCAATTGACGAGGACAAGCTCAAGAAACTCAAACTAGCAGAGTACGCAAAGAACCTCCAACTTCCCACCACATGAAGATCTCACAAGAGAGCCTGGACCAAAGCGTCCCCGGCGTGCGGTGGAAAGGAATATGGACCATGCGACGACAGCTTGTGACAATCAATGACAGACACAACTCGCTGCCAGTCAGAGATCATCATACATATCAAGCCCCACAACTGTAGGGGGAGACATGCACAGCTGCAGAGAGAAGATCCAGGTGTGCATGCCTGGAGGTACTACAAGAGTCGGTGCCAAGCAGAACCAACCCAACCATCAAACACTTTCTTTGCAGGGCAAGAGTAACAAGCAGTAGCCAAGGCTACATCATTTGACTCAGGGGCAGACAGCGACATCGTACATGAATCCGGATGGGTTGTGACCCGACAACACCAACAGACATTCCATGCTCACGGGGCAACAATGGCCTCACCAATCAAGGCATTCCAGATGGTCGACGCGGTGACAGTACATGAATCTCCAACAGACGATGTGATCCTCATCAAGGCAGAATATGTGGCTCTGGATAAGCACCCACATCAGACGGAATCATTGTTTAATACACATCACATGCACGTGCCTGGACTGAATGCATACAATTGCCTCATCCAACACCAGGGGCAACAGCGCATTGCATCAGGCGACACCAGCATCCCACTGGTCAACCATGGTGGCAGTACCGAACACAACAAGCTGGAGTGCTCCAGCCGCAACGAATGTAAGGCTGAGTCAATACGGATCCCTTCTTTTCCACAGTGCAATCAATTTGGCATTACAAATGCTTCCAACTCTTTGTCCACAGCAAACCAAAATTAATCTGGACGAAGCCGCTCCGAAGAGAGGCAATGATGCCAGGGACGCTCATGGACTTCATCCTCAATGTTGGCGCACCAGATGCCCTTGTGTCCAACAACTCGCAGGTCCAATCAGGAAAGGCCTGGAAGGCAATCACATCCAAGCACATGATCAAGCACTACTTCGCTATGCCCATGAACCAGAACCCGAACAGAGTGGAATGCACAATCGGTGACATCAAGTGGCATGTTTATCAGTTGATATGGGCGGCGTCCACGCCACTTGAATTCTGGTGTTTTGGATTGCAGCATGCCATCGACATGTGGAACTATATGGACAAGGGCAGCATCCAGTGGAGGACACCGATTGAACTTGTCCATGGCAACACGCCCAACATTTCCATGTTCCAATCCACTTTCTTCCAGCCTGTGTTGTTGTTCGGGCCAATAACGAAGTTCCCTGAGCATCCATTCAAACCAGGCTATATCCTGGGCATTGTGTGGATTCACAGGGATCCATTCACTTACCATATATGGTCGCCACAAGATGAGGATATCAAGTGGGGCACAGTTCTCGTGCGCAACATTGACAAGCCACGTATTCTGGAATACGCAGACACCCTGCGCATTAGCAATGGAGACATGCAACGAATTGCGAGGCTTGACCTCATTGACAGAACCACAAACGGCGCTTTGGGTGGCAGGGCACGAACGAAGACTATGCCAACTGAGCTCGCTCGGCAGGTCCGAGAGGCCATCGATGCGATTGCCGTGCGGTCAGGGGCAGCGGCTCGCATCCCGGAACCTGGCCCAACGAGGGTCAGGAAAATCAAGGTCAACGCAAACACAGCTTCACTGGAGGACCAATAGTTTGGACAGCCAAATGTTGTGCCTGATGACGAAGACACGAGTGTAAAGGACGCTGCAGATGTGATCTTGGACGGTGATGACAATGGTGACAACCCAATACCTGACAATGTCTCTGGGTAGCTCAATGATTTGGCGGCAGTACCCATGCTAGATCCTTTGGAGCACCGGACTCAGGGGCGTCAAAGCACTCTTGCAGAACAACAGCACAACGAGGTGTTCCAAAATCAAATCAATAAGGTCGACAAGAACGAACCTGAAATCACCAGCATTGCAGGACACAGCTTCCGCGATGGACACCTACACCTCAATGCCAAATAGGGAACAGAGACAAGAACATGGTTCCAATATGACATCATTCGAGCGGACCATCCGGAGCTGGTGGCGCGGTACATCATCGCAAACAAACCAACTCGGCACGGACGACACAATTGGAAATCGGAACTGATGCTACAATGGACCAATCATGCAATCCGGGCAATCAAGCAGCGCATCCAGCGTAGCAAACGCACACACCAATTCACGATCGACGGCAATGACAATGTCACTGTACTACAGCGGATTCGACCAGGCAAAGAAGAAGCCGAAATGGGATTTCTTTGCCACAATATTCCAGCACAGGGGCAAAGTGCTACGAAACATGAAGCATGCACTACAACTCGACCAAGCCAACAACAACGACATGTGGAAGGCGGAAGCCAAGAAGGAGATCGATGCACTCATCAACCTTGCCTGCTTCAAGTTTTGTCCATCCACACATCAACCATCAACTGAATACCAGAGCACGAAGCTCAGGCTCATCTTCGTGGTCAAACAAGACCTGCAGTGCAAGGCAAGGCTCATAGCTGGAGGACACCTCATCAAGCTTGCAGACAACATACGTATGTCCTCGTCAACAGTCAGCTCCACCAGCGTGCATATCCTCCATGAAATTGCAGATGCGAACAATTTCCAGCTACTCTGCAGCAATAGTGGCATCACATTTGTCAACACCTACACCAACAAAAATATATATGCAAGAGCAGGAAAGGAATTCAATCACAGAGAGGGCCAGACAATTGTACTCAAGAAATAATTGTATGGACTCTGATCCAGTGCCCAACGATTCCATGCTCACTTTGCCAACACACTATCTTCCATGGGATCCAAGCCATTGCGCCACAACCAAGATGTATGGACCAGACTCCAAGATGAATCCGGAGATGACTACATCTGCACACATGTCGACGATTTCAAGATCATACCAAAGGACACAAATCAATACATGAAGTCATTCCAACAGGTCAACACGATCAAGGATATTGGCCCCACCCATATACTATCTCAGGAATGACTATTCCAGAAATGCAAAAGGCAAATGGAGCGCCAGATGCAGCAAATGCATCTCAAATGCACCAGACAAAGGCAAGTGCCAGCATGGATCACTTCACAGCCAACATGTTCCCATGAGGAACAAGAACCATTTGGAAACGGATGACTCCAAACTACTAACACCTGGCAAGCAACAAAAAGTCCAGCAGCTCATTGGCATGCTAAACTGGGCTGTCCAGCTTGGACATTCAACGTCGCATTTGCAACTTCCTCACTTTCACACCTCACTGCATCACTACGGAAAGGACATCTTGAACGTGCACTCAAAGTATGGGGCTATCTCAAGCACAAGTCCACGCTGCAAACACAGATTGATTCCAGGCCAATGCTATTCAACAACTTCAATGCAACGTCATCAAATCCAGAACTGGTAGCACAGATGAAGGAGGAATATCCCAAGGCCACGGAAGACATCGATGACAGATCACCAAAGCCAATCTACCCAGAGCTACCAATGTATGCATTCGTGGATGCAGACCACGTTCACAATCTGGTGACCAGGAGATCCAACACAGGCATCATACGATTCCTGGGCAGGACGCCAGTATACTTCTCCAGCAAGCAACAAACATGCGTCACAACATCCACATACGGCGCGGAATTCAACGCAATGAGATCGGTGAACGAGGAGACTGTTTCACTCAGATACGCACTCCTATTGCTGGGAGTCCAAGTCAAGTCTTTGGCTATCACATTATGCAACAACAATGCTGTGATCTCGAACAAGACGATCGCAGACAGCCTGCTACAAAAAATCATGTGGCAATATCATTCCACAAAGTGCGCGAGTCTGTGGGAGCCGATATACTGGTTCCAGTATACGTTTCATCAGCACAGAACCTTGCAGATATGCTCACAAAGGCATTGGCACGGCCAATACTGACCACTTTTGTCACAGCTCTGTTCTACAGGGGGTCATCCTCAAGATCAAGGGGTATGACAGCTTTCACTGTACATCTTACCTTTTTACTATTCGAATTATTCGAAAATACTGGTCAGAGATCGTCCTCGAACGACTCACAATACAACAACAAGAGCTCTGACCAGGGCGCGCAACAACGGCCAATACGTCTTCAGTAGTTACGTGTGCAGTTTGATAATTGATACCGAAATGCAAAGCTGAGAGGAGAGCAGATGAACAACGGCCAGAAGCCAGCAATGGCTTTTGGCGACGACTAGCAGAGAGGAGGTCCAAACACACAGGCAGGGAATAGGCCTGAATCAAGGACGAAGCTGTACCATAGAGTAGACATATGGAGGGAAGGCAGTGTGTGCTGATTGGGAAGAGGACGATGTTCAACGTCCCAGTGCATGAACAGCGGCAGAACCGAGAACAAGGCAGTATGAAAGTCAAGCTGGGGGTCAAGATCTGGATTACCCACCAACCCAAAACTCTAGATTTCGACCACTGATCCACGGTCCAGACGAAGTAGCAGCCTCATCATGCCTACCGCTACCACGCAATCCTCAACAATTCATCGAAACCGACCACCTCACCCACGCGAAATGTGGGAGTGTCGATAATAGACACGACTGGACAGCAAGCCGAAGCACGAATGGCGATTCCGAACCGCATTTGTCCCTCGACGTCTGCATGCTTGGCGTTTTTAGACGTAGACTAGTGCGAAAAATATAAACTTTTTAACTACGGGGCCCAGGAGCTTGTTACTTCACACATATACTCTCTACAACATAATAGGATGATCTAAGTGCTTATCTCAAAAATCCGCAAATGACTACATGAGAACCCTGAACGGGGTCATACAGTGTGCGGTGGAGGTGAATAAGTCTTCGGCTGAGCACCGAAAATCAGGCGATGTCGGCGAGGACGTGCGCACAGAGCTGCGAATCTTCGGGGTACAAAGAGTGACGCAATGCAGTGTGTCATGCAGCACGTTTCGCTTTACTGTGCAAGCGACTGTCTTTTCGCCACACAATACAGCTGCTACGTTGTCGTGTTTTTGTGGTGTTGTGCTTATAGAGGTACAAACGCGGAACGTCGGATGCGGAATGCGACAGTGCGGAGCGTGTTGGTTTTCCATCGCCTTCCTTCTCCGGTCCTCTCTACGTCACAAATCCCCACCCTCCGAGCAGCGATGGAGATGACGACGTTCCGTGATCACACGAGCACATGCTGCGCTTCATGCAGGCTTGGCTGCAGAGACGCACGAAATCAGAACTGCCGATGGGGGATTGCCGCTCAGAGACGCACAACGACGCGATGCAAAGCGGTGTGGCGCGACGTGAGCAACAGCACTGTTTTGCCACAGGAATCAGGATACCACTAGAGCAGGAGACTCGCTCATACTCACATTTTGTGAGAATGCGTGCACTCATCGCCGCGGGAGCGACCGTAGCTCTCCCTACTCGATCACAAAGGGCCCGGTCGAATGAACAAGGACGGACCTTGCGACATCACAGAGTCACCAAAATGGGGCAACTCTCTAAAGAAGATGGGTTGGGGACCTGCGCCATGCATGAACACTCGGAAACGCTCTTGCCGATCACACGAACAGGACACGCCGGGCAAGACTGTATGGTAGAATAGGTACGTGTGGCGCTGCTGTGGCTCTTTCGTCACTGTTAATTTGAGGAATTATTTGTGGTCACGACACAGTTTACGACTCGGAACGTATGAGGAGGGAGCAATCCATCATATAATAGCTCGTAAATGAGCGGAAGGGATTGTCTCGGTACGCGTGCATGCGTTCATTCCTGCACGACCCCTCCAAGGAGAACGTGCGCTCACGACACTGCAACGATGCCTCAGTTTGAGCGTGGCACAGCATCAGTTGGGGTCCATCAACATCAGTGTCTGGATCTTCCCGTATCGCCGCTCTCGTCAAGGTATAGATCAACATCCGATCTCATGTGATCTCCGAGTCGTTTGGCTCTGGAGGTGGCGAAAGATGATGGAGTACGGCGAGCAGGAACCGAACAGTCGCGTAAGAATTCGCTTGGATCGGAAGACGCCATTCTGAAACCAACCGTTTGTGCGGAACAAGGCTCCAACAATGGCGAATCCCTTCCAAAAACATTTATCCGTCGCAGAACCGCATTCAAGCGGTTCAACAACAGAGCTGTCTGTCCAAGTTCGACGTCCACCAAGCCAGAAGCTTTGGACGAATGCTTGTGACGTACGAACTCATCCAAAAACCTGCCATTTCAGTCTTGTGGCTTATACCATACCGACGGCCATCGTCGACAGGCCGACCACTGTCGCGGAAGCAGGATGCAAGTCGATGCCTTCTTCCCGACTCATTCCTGTATGAAGATTGACACGATGGACCATCTCGTCTGTGGCTGGGTTAGCCAAGCAGTGTTGATTTTGCATGCCACATCGTTTGCACAAAAACTTCAAGATGTTCGCTCACGATGAAGTCACACGATGAAGTTGCACGATGCGATGCAAAGGCATGCCATCCACTGCTCCCACAACATCATCCTCATGGACATCCGTGCCCTATTTGGAAGCGCTGGCAGGGTTGGGACCAAGTGCGGGGATGCAATTGGACAACGCATCGGCATCATTCGTAAAGGAGACGGAGCGCTTGATCTTTCCCGTGGCGACATCCACCTCCAACGTGGAGTAGCCCGTCCACACGGCCTCGCAACCATCCGGCGTGCTGATGTAATGGCTCCAGTGAACGAGGCAATCGTGACGACAGACGGGCCCCATGAGGTTGGTCATCTCGAACATGGAGAGCTTGACGTTGTGCTGGAAGGGACCGAGGATGTCGTCAAAGGAACCCTCCTTGCAATGGTTCTGATCGTCGATCGGGTCATTGCTCTGGATGCAGACCATCAACGTGGCATCCTTGGCGAAGACGGAACGAAATCCTTTCCAGTCCTTGGGCATGTCGTTGTAGCCATTGCGGACCTTGTCGTGTAGGGTCACGCTAGCGCCGTCGTCTGCAGTTGCCTTGGCGTTGGCCGCCGTCGCAATGGTAGATGTTTGCAGCAGCGCCAGCAATAGTACCAGGAGAGATACCAGAGACGTGGAGGGAACGGATGGTAATGACTTGTCCATGGTGTATGGTACAATAGAATAGAACAGAATGGTGCTGCGTCGTGTGATCGTTGCGAAAGTTGTTACTGATAGTTGTTGCTATGACTTGGAAGTGTTGAGGATAGAGAAGTGCTTACTCGGAGTACAGGATGTTCGAGTTACGCGTATGCAATGCTCTGATGATGAATGGTGCTGGGCAGTGATGTTATTGTCGATGCAAGCGCCGTTGCCAATGCAAGTGCTGTTGTTGGTGTTGATGCTGATTGCGCTGATGATTGCGGTTTTTGTGCAGCCGGATCAACCAGTCCGCTGTCATGACTGGTGACACTTGGTGGAGTTGACGTCAACGTGGAAACAGAAGCCATCGCGGCGCTGCCACGAAGCCAGCTGGCGACGAGCGCAGGTCACGCAAGATCTTAGGCCAATCCACGATTCGACCGTTACCGTGTTGAAAATTCAAATCGATCACGTGTCACTTTGAAAGCTTGGAGAAGCACAATCACCTTATTGTGTATTCGTGTGATGACAAACCAAATATTGGGTATCGAATTTTGTCGCGTGGCGATCACGTGGTTCGTGTTTGCGATCTTGCATGAGTTCTCTTTCGAAGTGGATCAGAATCAGAACCAGAACCAGAACGCTTCGTGCACGCGCTTGGCGCAAGCCAACTTGTGCCGCCACACACTCCACTCGACACATCGCGTGAAATTTCCACGAGTTGGTTTGATGGTGCCAACGATAATCATCTTTGCGACCTTGTGCACAACCCATGGCCGTCGCAAGTCTCAATGCACATCATGCGAATACATCACGCACCGCAGTCAACCAAAGCAGGCACAGAGGCTGCCGAAATTGTGCCCGCCACGCGGTTCCGGTGTGTCCGTATCCAAAAGTCAACTTGTGGCACGATCAACGTCTGGTTTTCTCCTCTTCAACTTCGGTTCTCACTCCACAAAACTTCGAGAAAGCGTGCTCACCACGGATGCACAAAACGTACAAGCACGCAACACTGTCACATCAACTGCACACCAGCGCGTACTAATAATCTGACCACGGATTCGACAGAGAACATTGAAGGAAGAGATCAACGTTGACGCGAAAGCGGAGAGGACCAACATAGCACCACCTGAGAGCGCCACCACGAGCATACCTCTCTGAGCGAACTTTGCATTATCGCCCTCCACCATCATCCACCACCCTTCCATCCTGTGGCCATTATCGACATCATCGACATCGTCAACAGCAGCAGCAACTTCATCGTTGCATAAAATCGACGCATCGATGTTCTTCATTCCTGATTTCCACCGAGCGTACCCAACCTGGCCATTCATATCAGCACACACAGTAGCGGCAGTACCAACACTAGAAACCATACCTCCCAAGATGGACGAGGCTCTCCTTCTGCGCGACGAGACCACGATAGGTGCAATCGCATCATTGGAATCCATGCTGCAGCTCAAGCAGTCCCACCAACCTCCTCAGCCCGCGCATGCGCCTTTGCAGCTGCAGGCACAGGCCTCCTTCGTGGTCTTTGCACCCAACACCGTGCTCAACGCTGCCGCTGCCGCCCGCGCGGTATCTCCACCAACCACAGACACGGAGTCAGTCAACAGTTCTCTCTCCCATTCCCACTCTTCCGCGTCCCTCTCCACCCATGCTGCCGTCACCGCTGGAATCTCAGTCACGAGCCCAACGAAGGCAAAGATCGCCACCACAACTACGGACGTCCGGGCAGCCTCCTTGGGTGGCAGAGACGCGGAACTGGTGCTCGGACTCAAGCGCGTCGCGACCGGCATCGTTGCGAGGAAGGTGGTGAAGCGACGCCGTCGCCGCCGCCGACGCAAGCGTAAGATCGAGAGAAAGGTCGGTCAGAAGTTCGGCCGCTGGACGGATGAGGAGCACGAGCTCTTCCTCGAGGGTTTGGAGGAGTGCGGCAGAGATTGGCGTCAGGTCAGCTTCCGCATCCCCACAAGAACATCGACGCAGATTCGCTCGCATGCACAGAAGTACTTCGCCAAGATCGAGGTCAAGTACGACCAGTGCCTCATGTCGCATCAGCAGTTCTACGGTGACAAGACCGGCGACGACCATGCCGACGACAACGATGACCATGGCAGTCGCGACAATGACGACGGCAAGTCCGACAACATGCACGAAAGCGAACTTAGCGACCCCAACGCGGACGCTTCTCCCAAGCAGTCACAGGCATTCCACCGAACCATCAACTGCTTTCCGCCATCCCTCAAGGCCAGGATCGATCGCATCCAAGAGAACCCCAAGGCAATCGAAGGCGAAGTGGCCAGCACCATGGTCGCCCTTCAGAAGAAGTACATTGAGCTCAAGGAGCAATTCATCGCTCAGCGACGGAAGGAACTCGGCCTCTCACCGCAGGTATCGGGAATTGAGCAAATGGGGACCGCTCAACATGCAATCGCCATCTAAGGGAGACTGGCGCAATACCACACGTACCCTACACCACGAGATACTGCAATTGTTCAAACCGGGATTCTCACGCATTTATACAATATTCATACTCGTACCTTACATCGTATCAATACACAATAACAATAGCAATACTCATCAACAATACCTATGACCGCCATCCAATCAGCATGGTTGCAACTGGACCAGTACATTAAAGAGAAAACAAGAGTAGAGTGGAGTCGAGCACAGCAGAGTCGAGTTGTACACTCCCGATACTGTTCGATTCCAGTCCCATTCGGGAATCATTCTAATCATTCTCCAACTATTCTATTTCAAGATCTCCTCCATTTTACTCAACTCGTCGCGATCGCTTTGTCAGGCTCCTCGATGGTCTTGACCTTGACCTCGTCCAACCATGGCACATGCATCGCATCGTCGACTGCGTTCACCGGCACCTGCTTGGTTTCGAACTTCCGTCCGGCTCCACGGCACAGCAAGTAGAACCCATCCTTCAGCTGTCGCCCTTCATCGCTGACGTTGCGAGGGCTGCCGGAGTCCTCCACTTCCATGCCATCGCCATCGCCATTGACAGCGGCAACGTTGTCGGAGCTAGCAGATGGTGCCAAGTTGGTGCTGCTCACCTGGACCCACCATTCGCTGAACGAGCCGTCGGAATTCATGAGCCTCCGTCCGAGCTTGTTGTCACCAATGTCGCCATCGTTCGAGGGAATTTCATCTTCCTCGCCCGACCGCAATGTAAGGAACTGGCAATCATACTGCGATCCATCCTTCAGCACGCCGCTCAATCGCAGCGCGTTGTTCGATGCCGACCTGCCCGAGACCTCGATCACCGGCACGGCCTTGCCGCGATTATCGCGACAGGAATCGTCCGAGTACGACGTATCCGCCGACACCACTTCCACGCCGGTATGCAAGGACGAGAGCACCGAGGGACAATCACCCGTCGGCTTGTGTCCCACCACGATGCGCTGCACGCCCTGCGTCGACAGCCACTCCGCGACATCCGCGTCCATCGGATCGCTGTTCACACTCTCAAATACGAGCGGGTCATGCTCCTCCAATGCGACGCGCTTCGGGTCGTTGCGGACCGACGCGGCGTAGGTCGTCGTGATGCAACCGCCGTCGGCGTAGCTGTTGCTCACGATGGATCGGCCCCACATGGCAGGGCGGTTCTGCAGAGCCATGAGGGATTCTCCACCGCGGCTGGTGCGGTTGGCGTTCCAGTGCGGGCGGTCCAGGTAATCCTGAAAACCGTGTCGCAGATACGCGTTGAGCTGATCCACCCATTCGTCGACGTCCGTGCACACTTGTCCTGGCTGCGGCTTGGACGGCGGGTTGTGGAACTTGGAATCGAAGGCCGGAACGAACTGCATCGTTTGTCGGTCAATGGCACCATGGCAGAAGAGGGTGTTGCCGATGCGCACGACGACGTTGGCGAGCTCCATGTACTGGCGCAGGCTGCCTTCGGGATGCTCCATCTCGTGCAAGAAACTGTGGAGGACCTCGTCGTCCGTGATGGTGCGCCGCGATCGGCCCTGGAGGATTCCCAGCTCCTCCCTGCGGAATTCAAACGTGCCTCCACATCCGAGGGTGAAATCAAGCATGTACTGGAGGCGTGCCACGCGGGTGTCGACGTCCTTGATCGTTGATCGTGGCGGCAGCTGCACTTGCGTTGAACCTTGCGCTTCTTTGTTTGGAGTGGAGTTGTCGTTGGATGGAGTGTCCGTGGCCATCTCATCCCCAAGATCTGGTATGGCTTCCCCTTCATCTTGACCTTGCGTCACCGAAGCCGGTTCCATCGATGCCAACAGCGCCGCCTCTACCTGCTCTTCTTCCTGGTGCAGCCGACTCAGTTTCCCGTCCAAGTACTGCCCCAAAGTCGTGTGGCCCGGCAACCAGTGCATACCCGGAATGCTGTGCACATCGCGCTGCATGTCCGCCTCGCTGAGCTCTGCCGTG
Source organism: Craspedostauros australis (assembly GCA_026770025.1). Taxonomy (NCBI): domain Eukaryota; phylum Bacillariophyta; class Bacillariophyceae; order Mastogloiales; family Achnanthaceae; genus Craspedostauros; species Craspedostauros australis. Next base: position 634,309 of record JAMXDE010000023.1, read on the forward strand.
AATCGCACCTTGTTGAGATCGCGATTGCCCACGATGAGAAAGACACGATCAGGATGCGCCTTCTTCAACGCCACGAGGGCACGGCACACGCGGATATCGCCGGGTCCCTTGTCCACGACGTCGCCGCCGTAGACGAACATGCATCCATCGCGCAGTCGCAGCTGCAGGTCCTTCGTGCGACGGTGCTTGGCATCGTCGTTGGCGAAGTCCAGCACGTCGCTGCGGGCGATGTATCGTTGGAAGTACTCGAGGTTGCCTTCCACGTCGGAGGCGTAACCCAGTTTGAAGGGCGGCTTGTCGGCGTCCGTTGTCGCGGTCGATGCAGCGGCAAGCGAAGTGGACTGCTGCATGATGCGATGATTGCGACTGAGACTGCGACTGTAACGTTGTTGTGGAAACGAAATGGACAAGACTGACGATGATGGTGATGATGATAATGATACTGATGATGTGATTGTCGATGTTATGGGAACAATCCCAGCTGCTCGACCTTGGGTGGAATGCCACAACCTCCCACAATCGATGGAGGTCAATGCCCTTGCAGCTATTGCACCGTGGAACAATACAACCGACTTCAATGCTTGCATCGTGTTTGCCTTGGTCCTCGTTTTGCGTTTGCCTGCTTGCAAGTGTGAGCGTGGATGCAGCACACGTCGATTGATGAGTCGCGCTGATCACTGCAGACCGACTGCCGATGGCATCGTCCACGATCGATCACCGGGATGTCTTGTGATGGCAGTTCGTGGATTTCTGATGATCGTGGTGGTTTGGCCAGTTTTCATCCATTTTCTGTGTCCGCACACAAGAAAGAAGAAAAGAGAAGACGTCATCGTGTTTTGTGCGTTCGAGACGTGGATGTTGTTGGCGCTGATGTTGGTCGCACTGGTCATTGATAGAGAGTGGAAGATAGACGCAACCCGTTGAGGTGCCAACTCAATGCCAAACACTGTACCCACAAGCAACAAGCTTCAACGTGCTCCCGCCCACACTGTCGCTACAATTCTGCTGCTACTTTATGCCGCTTTGCCGATGTTTGTTCCGTATCGTTGTCGTCACCGTCACCATCACCATTGACATCTTTCCCATTCCCATTCCCATCATCGTCGCCATCTTCCTTGCGCCGTTTGGAGGCCACGTCGATTTGGGGTAAGGCGCAACATTCGCGTGGCAAATCAAAGCTGACACAGTACATGTTCTTTTTGGGTGCAACATCGCGGACGGCGTGGATCACGACTTTGTGCTGCGTGGCGTCCAACGTGCATCCCAAGGCCTTGGAACATCGCTGCATCAGCTGCTGCGGTGCCTGCGTCTCCTTCGATCCAAAACAATGCACGTGCACACGTGGCATGCGGACGTCCGATTTCGTTTGCAATGTGCCGTATCCACGAAAGGCGTCCAAGAATTCCGGTGCCGATGCGGGCAGATTCATCAAGACGTGATGTGGGAAGATGTCGTCGCCGCTGGTGGTACTCGTCTGCTGTTGCAGCCAATGGCAAAAGGCACGGCCATCCATGTTGTGCAGGTGCAAGTTGCCATGATCGCATTTGTTCTTCTTGGCATTCAGTTGCAAGTATTTGTACGAAGACGGGTTGAGATCGTTGGCATAGATCTGCATGGATGAGCCATTCTTGATTCGGCTTGCCAAGGGAATCACGAACGGACCAATGCCGGCCATGAAATCGGCCACGATGAATGGATCATTCGCGTCCTTCGTGCGCTTATAATGATCCCAAATGAGATTGACAAGCCGCCGATGTTCGCCACCCAACCGTGAATTCCAATAGACCGTGCGAAAGTCGAGAGCAAATTGGCATCCTTCTTCGCGCACCGTGACTTCGCTCCAATCGTCGTCGGGCGTTGTCGATGCCAGAACTTCCATCGTGAAGGTGCGGTACTCGTTGGCGATGGTGCCGACTTTGTTGACGACGGTTCGGATGCGCGGCGCGTGTTTGTCGAGTATGACCTTGCCGATCCAGTGCTTGTAGGGCAGGCGGTCGTCGCGCAGGTTGATGTGGGCGATGCTGCCGATGGTTTCGAAGGCGGACGGGATCTCATTGCAATCGGGCAGCAGGAAGGTGAGCAGCTCCTCGATGGTCCAGTCGGAATATTGCAGCTGGATGGAATGGGAGGATGGCAGGAAGAAGGCGTTCAAATCGGTGTCGGATGAATTGGCCAGGACGTCCTTCAAGACCGGATCGTTGAAGACATCATCGTCCTTCACATCATTGCTGGTGCCTTTGCGTTCCAGGATGAGCTTTCGGAAGTCTTTCGGAGGATCGCAAGGCGGAGAGAGCTTGGCCGCAACATGATCCTGATCCTGCCGCGTCAATTTGACGACGTTGCTGAGCTTGGGCCGACGCAGCAGAAGATGCTTCAGCGAACGTCTTAGGTCTGCGGTGCGCCGTGTGGGGATGATGATGGCGGGATACGCAACGGAAAGCTCGAACGTGGACGGCGGTGGGAAGTCGGAGACTGGAAGGATGGCGCTTGCGTTCGTTGCTGCTGCATGCAACCAGCGTCGATCGCCCAAGGCCTGCAGCACGAGTGACTGCGATGACGCGGATTCGGATGCCTGTGTCCCTGTTTGGCCTTGCGATGCAGATGTCGACATGATGGTTGGTGCGAGGGATGGAGTTGGCGATGTTGATGTTGATGTTGAGATCTGGCTTGGCTTGATTGTGAAGATCTCGATTGTGATGATGTGATGATGTGATGATGTGTTGTGTGAGGTTTGCCACAAGGGGTTCTGTTTGGCTTCTTTCATTCGTTTGCCGATTTTGTTGTTTGGTTGTGGTTAGTCCAAGTAGTCATAGAACGAAAACGTCCAAAGGGAGCATTTGACATTTACAGGATAGGACAATTCATAAGTAATGCATGTTGCATTTGTCCATATCGCCGCTGACGGCCATTGCGTCATGTCTATTTCGTACCCAACTGGTTTTCAAGGCTGAATAGTTCGCTATTTTGTGCCTGCGCAACGTTGCATGGCGTATAAAGGAATGACGCCACGCGAATCGTGTTCAATGACCAAAGACTGAGATTCGCTGCACGCAAACAAACGCAAGGCGCCGGGGTTGGTCGTGATCGATCGAAACGACCGAGAAACTCCCTGATTCTCGCAGGTCGTTTGTCACAATCGCGCGTTGCAGTTGCTAGTAGAGGTTAGCCTTGCTTTGTTGGGGGAACGACGCTCCAACTGCGCAACACGCAAGGGTGCGCACATGTTGGCGCGTCAACGCAACGCAAAGATGAAAAACGAGGGCGAACGAACACAGAACAAGACGGACGAAACAGAGGCGCCAAAAGAGAGCGAGAGGAAGACACACACAGCGAAGCGCAGTTCATGCGGGGACGAGCTGCGGCCTATGGTAGCGACCACATCGGCAGATCAATCGATCGCGACTTCCATCCTCCTTCCTTTCCAGACGCACACACATCCAGAGAGAGAGAGAGAGAGAGAGAGAGGGGAAGGAGAGCATTGTGTACAAAACAAGAGGACTTGGATCGTCTCGATCTTCATCACATCGCATCGCATCACATCACCAACCTCTGTGGCATTCATCACATCAGCTCCATTGTCTGTTTTCGCTCAGCATCGCAACCAGACGTGTAGATCGAGGTTCCTGTCATCGCTCAAGGGTATTGCGCAGGGGTACTAGGGAGTACGGCCTTCGACCTACTATACGTGTGGCTTGTATCGACCTGTGCGAGAGATAAAAGGAACAGAAGGCGAAACAGGAAAACGCATCCGAACAGGAGGAGTGCGAGCTGCCATACCCACTGATACGACTACAAGCAAGCACACCAGCAAGGACACGGACAGGAGCAAGCAGCACCATGGGACCCTCCTCGATCTCAAAGGCCGCTGCGGCAAGCACATCTGCAGGCGCCCGCAGCGATGACACGAAAGGAACCTACGAGTACACTCACGGCGGCGCGCATCTCCGAGGATCAGCAACCACAACACCCACGCACGGGCAGATAGGCCAATCCAGCACCAGCAACGCGAACAGCCACATGCGATCGCAGAGTCCGCAGCACTCGCAGGCCTCCACATCATCGCCGCCCGCATCCGCCCAAGCGCAGGCCACCTCCATCGGAATGACCGGCGTCCTCACGATCACCCCCAAGAAGGCCAACAAACGCACCATGTCCACCACATTCCAGCATGCGCTCGACCTGGATCCGCACATGGCCACGCAGCTCAAGGTCGTGCCGGAATATGACTCCAACACGGACAATGACACCACCCATCATCAGCACCAACACCACCACAGCAACGAGGAAAGCCACCGATCCCTCAGCCATGCCAGTTCCTTCGACAAGTACCACCTTCCCGATGAGGAGGAGTCGATATCGCTCGATGGCGGCGATGACGACGACGACGACGAACCTTTCCAAGCTCCCACAAATGCTAACACCAGCGGTCATTCGCGAGACAGCGATCGCACGGGCAGCATGATCTATGGCTGCAATCCGCATGATGGATCCGCTTCGTCCGTCTCGATGGAAGATGACGATGATGATGTTTATGATCATAGCAAAAAGGACGACAGCAGCGAAGACGACGACGACAACAACTTCAATCGCGGTGGCAACATCAATTCAAGTTCGAATGATGATGACGATGATGACGACACACAAGATGATGACATTGATTACGCCGTATTCGCATCCGCGCACAATCCCAATGATCTGGAGATGGGCCTTTCCACTGTGGGTGACGACGATCTGTTATCCTCCGCTGCATCCTCCATGGTCGATGGCAGCAGCCAAGGAGACCTGTCTTCGCCCACGCTAAGATCCTCCAGCTTCAACACGAACAGCCACAGCACGGCGCAAGGGCCCACCGATCGCGTAGAAAATGCACCGGATATCACGCCCAAGGAAACGGAACAGCTCAATTTGCGCTGGAACAACTTTTGGAGGCTCTATTCGCTCGGTGCCATCGTGCTTTGGATTGGCACCTTCGTCATCCTCGATCAGCTCGTGTCGTCATCCAAAACGATATGGATTACGACAGCGGCCCTGTGCGTCTTCCACCTCGTTTGGGCCACGGTCACGACCGTCATACCGATACGGTATTACCTGCAGCCATCTATTGAGGGCCGTCATGCGATGGCCAACCTCGCCGCCTCCAAATCGCAGGCCATCGTCTCGTCCCTCTTCCCCACCGTCGTCCATGATCGTCTCTTCCAGTCGCAGCACCCGCCCGCGCGCCACGACGCATCCGTCGAGACGATACCGTCGCATGAATCGGCGCCCGTGCCCATCACCATCAAAGCCAACGTCACCGATGCCATGCAGCAGCAGCAGCAGCGCCCCGGCATTCACAATACGCTGTCACGCACATCGCTCAGCAGCGCGGAGACTTTCTCGCATGAACCTTGCCACCAGCTGCCAACGACTCCATCGGACATTCAGGACAACACGCTGCACAGCCGCGAAGACAACGGCAACGTCGCCAAGGAATCACTCTTGTCGTCCACCATGATGAACAGCCATCACCAGAATCCGAAATCGCAGCCGCCCAAACCGATGGATGAGGTCGACGACGACGATATCAGGCTGCTGCCCAAGATCGCCATGGCAGACACGTCCAGCGGCGATTCCGCTGCGGAGACATCCAGATCCAAAACGCCACCGCGAGCACCGCTGTCGCCGTCGTTCCATCAAAACCTGCCCAGACCACCCAAATCGGTGTCCGTGAGGCATTCCAAGCGACTTTCCAACGAGAGCCAAATCACGGCAAATGACAGCGACGACATGGATATCAGCCGCGGCAACCGCAACACCGGTCGCATGAAAGTCCCGCCGCGATCGCCCAAACGTACCACCAGCTCGGAATCCTTCGGCAGCGTCCTCACCAACGCCAGCAGCAACGCGGATCGATCCAAGAAAAAGTCCAAGCGCTTCAAGCAGCGATTCTCCCTGCTGTCTTCCAGCAGCCACCACACGACCGCCAAATCATCCACGAGCTCACGCAATATCGCGACGTACCATGATGACGACGACGATGATGACGATACCGCGTTCGATGGCAACGGCAGCTTCGCTTCGATGGCGGAAGATATCATGGAGGACATACCGCGGTCGCCGACTCGCAAACACCCGGGATCGCGCCAATCCGTGTCCAGCGCACAAACCAACGGCAGCACGCGGCATGGCAAGAGGAATGCGACATTTCCCAAACGCGGGCGTTCTTCCAGCATGGATGACTCCTCGGGATTCCAGGATTATTCCGATTCCGCTCCTGAGAAACCCAAATCGACATTCTCGCTGGGACGGGCACGATCCTCGCGGTTGCTGTCATCCGAATCGTTATTGCCACCGTGGCAACGGCTGCGCAATTTCTTGTCCCAAGACGGCGGCACCAACAACAACAACAGCGTGCATGTACCAGCCAAACCCAAATCGACGACGTCCTTATCCAACGCCATCACGTCGGCCACAAATTCCACGCATCATCATCGTTCGTCCGCTTCGTCTTCCATTTTTCGCGACGAACCGCCCATTGCCGACTTGTTTCCGAACTGCACGGTCCTGTTTGCCGACATTGCCGGATTCACGGCATGGTCCAGCACGCGAGAACCGGCGCAAGTCTTCACCCTGCTGGAGACCATCTATCGTGCATTCGATCGCGCGGCACGCAAATACGTTGTCTTCAAGGTGGAAACGATCGGCGATTGTTACGTGGCCGTGACCGGGTTGCCGGGTGAGTGGAACTGTGACATGTCACGCTTCTCTAACTGCCGTTGCGACTGCTGCCACGGCTGACCTGTCCTCGTTTCATGATCTTGATTCTTGCTTGTTTTTGATACTGTATGGTGGAAAATGCTGGACACCAACAAATGAACCATCCACTGACTCATCTCTTTGGTTGCGGATACCATGCTTCAACTCAACACGCATGATATTCTCACTCCACAATCGTTTCGTTCATTTTCGGATGGGCGTGCGCAGAGCCACAAGAGGACCATGCTGTACGGATGACCCGCTTCGCAAAGGAGTGTCTGGTGCGGTTGCACGATCTCACGAGGCATCTGGAGGTTCGGTTGGGACCGGAAACAGGCGATTTGGGCTTGCGCGTTGGCCTGCATTCTGGCCCAGTAACGGCTGGGGTGCTGCGGGGCGACAAGTCCCGATTCCAACTCTTCGGTGACTCCGTCAATACGGCCGCCCGCATGGAAAGCACGGGAAAAGCAGGTTACATTCAGCTCTCGTCGACCACAGCGGAGCTGCTGGAAAACGCCAACAAGGGATTCTGGAAGGCACCGCGGGAGGAGACCGTGGACGCCAAAGGCATTGGGGAAATGCAAACGTACTGGGCACTTCCGCGCGCAATCGGTTCGAGGAGCAGCTCGAGCGGTGCCAATATGTCATTGAATGTGAGCAACCACAGCATGCAAAGCATGCAGAGTTTCCGCACGACTGGCAGCAGGCGAGCAAGCGGCCAGAGTGCAAACGGTGTCAACGCCCCTCGTGGCGGCGGCGGCGGCAGGAGCACCATTTCCAACAGCGGGAGCAAAAATGACGATGACGATGATGTCAGATTGGTGATGAAGAAGAAGGGGCGTGGGCCGATCGACTCCTACCATCGCAGGCGGGCGAGCAACGATTCGCAGCATCACGGACGCCCCCAGAGCATGTCGTCACTCTTCTCTGCTGGCAACAGCGCGAAAAAGGGGAAGGTGACAGATCCGCTATCCATCACCAACAAGTCGATGGGAACATCGAATGGCAGTCTCGCTACGCCTTTCTCACCCCCGACATCAAGACACAGCATGATGAATTCATCTCGCAACAGCCTCGGCAGCCTGGCATCAAGACACAGTATGATCAATTCGGTCAGCGGAGATCTGTGGGGCGAGGCCAAGTACGGTCGCTTCGGCAGCGGTGTGGACAGCAGCGGTCATCCGGATGTGAGCGAAGGTGCAGAGGAGGAATCGCAGAGCGAAATCGATATGGATGATGCATCTGCTGGCGACTTACATGTCGCGCTTGACGGCCACGAGCTTGAGCGTGAAGATTCGAATCGTCAGGAACGTCTGATTGAGTGGAACGTGAAGATCTTGACCGGGTTGCTCAAGCAGATCTGTGCTCACCGACAGTCGTATGGAGTGCCAGAGGCGAAGGAGGCGGTGCAACTCCCGAAACGTGAGAGCGGTTCGACTGCCCTCGACGAAGTCACCGAGATCATATACCTCTCGAACAAAAATGGCAACGATTCCCAAAATGAGAAACCCGCGGTGGCAATCGACCCAAGCACGGTTGAGCTGCATGAAGACGTGATCGAACAGCTGCGAGAGTACGTAACCATGGTGGCTTGCATGTATCGCGACAATTTCTTTCACAACTTCGAACATGCGAGCCATGTCACCATGTCTGCGCAGAAGTTGTTGAAACGTGTCGTGACCGCCCATCAACACAAGGTAGATCGCGCGACCCGAGCCGCGGCGTCGCCTCCGAAGAGCGGCAAGGCCAGCAGAAAAGACGGATCCCCGCCATCGCCATCTTCCAACTTGACAGACTACACGGACGCTATCACAGCAGATCCGTTGATCCAGTTCGCGATCGTCTTCTCCGCTCTCATCCACGACGTAGATCACACCGGTGTGCCGAACTCGCAGCTCGTGAAGGAAGAAGCGCATATCGCGGGCATTTACAAGAACCGGTGCGTGGCAGAACAAAACTCGCTGGATTTGGCGTGGCAATTCCTCGTCGACCCAAGCTTCAAGGACCTGCAGCGGTGCATCTTCGCGAATGCATCCGAGTTGGAACGCTTTCGACAGGTGGTGGTGAATGTCGTCATGGCGACTGATATCTTCGATCCAGACATGAAGTTGATTCGCAATTCTCGTTGGGACAAGGCGTTCCACAACGAATCGCCGCCACTCAGCCATCGTGACGAACAGAACTTGAAGGCGACGATTGTGATCGAGTACATCATGCAGGCCAGCGATGTCTCTCACACCATGCAGCACTGGAAGGTGTACCAAACCTGGAACGAACGCTTATTCCACGAGATGTATTCCGCCTTCTGCAGCGGCCGTGGCGGAGCAAAGGACCCAGCTTCTGGCTGGTACAAAGGCGAGTTGTGGTTCTTTGACAACTACATCATCCCCCTCGCGAAAAAGCTGAAGGAATGCCGGGTGTTCGGTGCCGCCAGTGACGAATGCCTCAACTACGCGCTCGCAAATCGAAAGGAATGGGCGTCGAGGGGAGAGGAGATGGTGAAGGGATACTTGAGAAAGTATGAGAATGCAAAGAAATAGAGGGATATGGCCATGATTGCTTTCGTCGGTGATCGTGCTTCTGAATTCACGGGGAGGGAACAGCAAGGTGCAGGTGCCAATCAGACAGTAGATGCTTTCTTTGCAATGGGCTGGCGGTTGTGTACTTGTTGTCGTTAGTACCATACGAACTCGTGTGCAGCTCCATTAACGCAATAGGTACTCCGGCATCTCCAAAGCAACGAGGTCACACACACACTCATACGAGCTGGATGCAAACCCACACATGGATTGCTCCGGAATGCATCATATAGTACTAGCACTAGAGGACTGGCACATTAGTCAAGCAATGTATTGCTCGTAGATTAGGACTCTGAAGCACTCGCACATTTTGAGTCGAGAGCACGACTACTCTCTCTCTCTCTCTCGTGGCTTGTAGACTTCTCCCGCTTCGAGTCGAAACGTCGTTTCATATGATTTTCGTTGTCCAAATACTGCATGAAGATCGGGCTCTCCGTTCCGACACACGTTAATTGGTTCGCCATAAGTATTGCGAAGCCCATAAATACATACAACACTCTATTGGTAGATACCACCAGAATTCGCGTCATGACGATGCTGAATCTCACGAGAGCAGCCGCAACGAAGGCGATGACACGCCCGCGAAAGTCTTCATTTCCGAGGAGGCCTGTGTTGCGTTCGCTCCGCATCCGGTGCACAGAGCGAGAAGCTGCGATCGCACGAGTAGGGCAGAGCATCATTCACTGATGGGACTCTCCACAAAAGAAGCAAACGGAGCAAACGGCACAGAAGGACGCCTGGAATAGTTGTTGAACTCTGCAATCATTGCCATCCATCCCTGGCTCCCGTTGGCGACCTTCAACATGATGGATCTGCGGTGGCGCTGACGAGAGCTGACTTCTTGCGTAACTTCGCTTCGAACGAGAGGGACAGCACGTACGAGGCGATATGATGTTTCGATGATCGCATTTTCATCTCCAAACTGCATGCAGGAACAGCATAGCACGCGTTCACTCTCTGAGGGCTGCGCCTTCATGTGTAGCCGTACAAGTACATTCGCGAATGACTGTCAAGTGGCATGAAGCGGAAAGGAATCGATAACAGGGCGTGTTCGCAGAGGGCCGTACCATAGTCGTACGACAACAAACAGACCAACAAACCAACAAACAAATAGACACCACATCCGCGTGCTCGGCGACGACTGAAGCACAACGGAATGTAACTTGGAGCCCTCGCTAAGCGATTAGCTCACAAAATCAGAACAACGACATCCAAAACAACATCACGCACAACAAGCAAACCACTCATCAACAACCACGATGAAACACCTCTCCATCCCTTCCCTCATCTTCGCTGCAATCTTTGCATTGAGTGCTCAGAACTATGCTGGTAGCACGCTCGTTCAAGCCTTCTCGGTTGGCCTGGGATTTCCCAGAGCCGCATCCTGCCGCGCCCGAGCAACACGAAACGAGATGGCGTTTGGCGTTGGTATCACAGCAACAACAAGAGCAACAACGACAGGCACCTCCACTACTCTCAACGGAGGGACGAAGATTGTATCACTTGATTTTGCCACAGATTTGCTTGACGAAGCAGAAGACGTCTTTGAGAGTCTCGAGGTGAGACAGTCATTGCTGTGGACCCTTGCCCTGGTGTGGACGAAACGCACATGGCGGTTTGCTGCTTCGATGAACTCGAAAGTGAAGGTTGTCGACATGACGGCCATTTGCCCCTCTGGTTGGATTTGTGGACGACGCTGCTGATCGTGATGCAGGTTCCTGAAATGTGCAATATGCACGTGGTCCAGAAGATTGCCAAGACTCTGGCATCGACCGCCTCCTACACCTCTCAATGCGAGGGGCATTCACTCCCTTGTCTCACCATTGCTGCACTCTTCATTTAAAAAAACGACCGCTGTCCCTCTGTTTTGTTTGCGCGTGCGTTTCCTCATGCGGCGCGCATCAATGCTCTGCAAACCACAGGAGCTCGTTGTTCACCTCCAGGGCAAAACGGCTGCGACTGCAGACTGGGCTCTTGTGAACACGACTCTGAGTGCAAGTGAACATCTCCAGGCGGAAGTCACTGATTCATTGGGGGATCTGGCACCCCTATCCTTGATCCGCAGTCAACTCGCCCAGGTTGCAAGCAATATGCAAGTCGACAATCAGGCAGCACGAGCCGAAGAGAGCAATCAAGATGTTCCAGCGTTGATTATTGCAGTGGAGTTCCTCGCACTCGATGTAGCTGACCTTATCGCGATCCTCCTGTCTATCACCTCGGGGGAGAATGACAGAGAAAAAGGGTCTGGACCACGGACAGAGATTTGACATGGACTGGGCCGTGCCTCTTCGCTGCAAGCCTCTGCCTCTCTGGACAAAAAGACGGACACCCACCATTGGCAACTTGGACGGACTGTCCACCAACTCACGGATACAACTACTCAAAAGCAAAAGTACTGCCGGAGCAGCAACCACATCCTCTAGCAAGTAGAGTTGCTCATTTTCACATCATCTCTTTCTGGTCCAGTGCGCAGAGTGTGCGGCCACGAAATCGTATCGACTACGCTCGCCCGTCCTACGTAGTAGCATCGAGTCTCCCATTCTTGTCAGCCCTTCTGCGCTCTGCGGACGTGAAGGAGGTGCTGTTGCCTGCCATGCTTCTGTCCCCAATCGGGTGCCCTGTCCTTTTTCTCGAAAGAGTGGCGTACCACATCATGCATCCTCGAGTAGACGCACGTTGGTTGCTTGTTGTACTGCTTGAAGTCGTACGTATGGTACGATCTACACCATCCATCTCGCGGCGAATTTGGATGAAAGGAGACTCGTCTCTCGCTTTTGTTCTGGGGGAGGAAGCAGACTGGTACGCCACGTTTGCCTAACCTCCTTATACTGTGGCATAAGAGTACGAGTATGTATAATACCAATACTGCACAATCCATAATCACTGTACATCCTCTAGGATTGTTTCAAGCAAAAAAGCCACCTATGATATCATGCTACACGTCCCAAAGATACAGCTGACGAACTCTCACGTTGATCTGGGCCGATGACGTCCCACCCATCAATAGAAGATAAACGTCTTCATCAGAATCGGCAGGGAGTTCATGTTCGACGCAGTTGGTTACCCCAAAGGCTGCCACCGTTTGAAGGCATCTTAAGCTGTCGCAATCATCGCCCACGAATACACCAATTTGCGTGCCTGGGATCGGTGAGCAGGCAGTGATCCGCATTCCGGAATCCATTCTTTGCAGCTCCGATGCAAGAATCTTGTACCAGACTGCAGCATGTGTCAAGAGCGTCGAATTCACATTCGGATACCGAGGAGAGTGGCACAAGTCGATGTCATCGATCGTTGCCGTACTCATATCGACAAACACTTCGTCGCGATCGTAAAGGGGAATTGCATTCTCGCAATGGTCGTTGGCGACATTCGCCTCCACCTTGACTGACACCAGCGACCCTGCCAGCGCGGTGTTGTCCATAGCCGAATCGCCAGCATCCTTTTCAGCAGTGCCTGTAGCAGTACTTGCAGCAGTACTTCCAGCGCTTTCGTTCGTTCCGACGCCCGAGATGCGGATGAAATACTCCTCGCCAAACGCACTTTGCCACGATAAGGAACCTTGATGTATAGGCGGGCCGTTTGCAATAACGTGATGGAATGTCATGTCGCCGTCTTTGCTCAGCCACCCCCTGGCTCGCGATTGCACCGCGCCGTCGACACAGCTTAGTTGATTGCAGTCTCGTCCCGAATAGACTTCCACGGTGGAGTTGAACCTCGTGTCGAAGCCGCGCGTCGAGACCATCATGTACCCGCCACTACCAATCACGCTCAGCCATGCAACGTTGCTCGACGATGTCTTGAATTTGAAGTCGCAGCTTGGCACTACACTGGCCATCTGCTCTTCCTGTTCATCACTAACGTTTGGTTCGACTGGCATTGACGTGAACGTCGGGTTTGATGCTGGTACGACAAACGTCATTTCATCTCTCAGCTCCAACGGGGCTGTAGCAATCCCGGAGCAGGTGCTTGATGCCTGGGGTGCTGAGCGCAGATATGTGCCATCGGTTTGGCGTGCGAACCACTTTGGGTGACGGATCAGCACATAGTAAGTCGTTCCAGCTTCACTTGACCAGGCCACCTGACCATTGCGATCGCAGTAGACATCGCTCGATCCGACGCAACTCAATGCGCCGCAAGTACCGCTGTACACACTCACCTGCGTGGAGAGACCAGAAGGGGATGGTCTCTCAGCGCAGGTGGATGCAACCATGGTCGTGCCATCTCCGACAACCGTGTACCAAGCGCCAGGAAAGTTCCACCAATCCGCCAAAGGATCGTCGCATTGAGAGCCTGTGGTGTCTGGTCCAAGCTCACTTTCGAAAATAAATTTGATGAGTCTTCCGACCCGAGCAGGTCGAGCTCCGTCACAGGTGTCCACAGATCTCAATTCTGTTGTGCTCAGTTCGAATACATGCTGGATGGCATCGTCACCGTCGGCGCCGTCGCCGGTTGCCTGAACGAAGAGACTGTACCGTTGACCTTGCGCGGTTGTCCAATCGACATCTTGATGGCCCATCACAGTGTAACCTATTCCGTTGAATTTGAATCCGATGATGTCCTCATGATATGTTGCTGCTACGCACTCCAACATATCGCAGCTGTCACCATCGTACGAGTACACTTGAATCGTCATGTTCGCGTTCGAACCAGGATTGCTGGTAGACGCACGGACGCGCTTTCCGTCACCGATGAATGAAAACCATGCCCCGTTGTTGTGTGGGATGCCGTCTTGGCCGTCGCAAATGGTCGGCACTACCTCACTCTGGGGACTGCCCCTTCTGGTCACTGAAAGGACTGTGTCGCCCTTTTCGATTACATTCGTGGGCATGCCATCAACCACATTGTATCCGCATGCGGCACCTGCTTGGGTGTGTTCGATCAGCGTCAAGCGTGCAGCAATAGATGGGTATACATTGTACACTTGAATGTAGTAATCGACACCATCCTCTGCAAACCACGTTGCGAAGGTGTGTTGGCTCCAGTCTCCACCCTGGCTGTTGCCATGCACGCATCGCAAGCTCTCACAGTCGGATGATGCCCCTGCTGGTTCCTGCTGTGCTTGATATACGACGAATCTTGCGTCTCTCGTGAACTCTTCGCCAAACGCCTGATAGTCATCACTCGGTTTGATTGTGTTGACTGTCATCTTCACCAATTTTCCCATTCCATGTACGTGGAACCAAGCTCCACCAACCAGCTGAGGATAGGCAGAACCGCACATATCAACGTGATAATCATTCGTCACCAGCGTCATCGACAGCAGCACGTCGGTTGTGATGTCGCTCGTATCGGTCGACACCTCCAGTGTCACCGCGTGTTCGCACTCATCGTATGCAGGGAAGTCAACATCAATCCAAGCCTTCCATGGATTCGATGTTGATGTTGCTGATGGCACTGCCAACGGTGATAGCGGCGGTGGCGTTGATGACGTTGATGAGCTATCTGCAACATGCAGCGAATAGTTGCTCGTGAAGAATCCTTCTGTCCCGATCCACACACGATACATCGTGCCAGTCTCGCTCTCCCATGACACCTGCCCGTTGACTCCGCAAAAGTGAGTGCTGGAATCAATGCAAGTGAGATTGCCGCACTTTCCTCCCGTCACAATCACGATTGTCGGTCTTGTATGTATTTGATCGAGGCATGAGGATGCGATCATCTGCCGACCGGTGCCAATGGTGTAATACCATGAGCCCACCAGATCTACGTTTCTCCTTTGGAATGAAAAGTCCTCCTGAACGTAGCAATCCATGACGTCTTCATCCAGTGCGGCCCTCTTGAATGATCCATTGATGGATTCGCCAACTCCGATGAATTCTGCCTCATCGCAGACAGTGTTGTTGTCGAGGGTGTGGCTTGATACGGAGATGTTGAACGTTGGAGATCCTTTTGAGAGTCCGGGTGTTATGCCGCCACCCAATTCACGAAGCGCCATGACTGCGATACGATATGCCTGATGGGGCTCACTTATCCAAGTCAATGTGGGGCTTGGGAGAGTGTCGTCGCCACATGCACCATGATGTTGTTGGGGGAAATATTCACTCGCGGCGCAGTGTAGATCTCCGCAGCTTCCGGCGTAAGCACGCAGTTCCAAATCACGGAATGACCCCAAGTGACAGATGCTGATCGTCAACTGGGTTCGTTCCGCTAGGTTCATTACTTCATACCAAAGTGCATCAATGGTGGGGAGTCTCCGACGGTAGAAGGCTCCAGAACATCCTTCTGTCACACTTGTCTTGAGAACGCTGCTGGAAATCTGAATTGGTTCGTCGCCCAATTTCAATCCTATCGCTCCGTCGCACTGATCATTCGGCACAGCTTCATCGACCGTTAATATAAAGGAGCCTTCTTCGCCTGCGGTACCATGCACAATCAAATGGTACGTCACGTCAGCTTTGGAATCAAATTCAACATACCCTTGTTCGAAGGTGCTGCCGTAGAGACCTTGAAATGGACAGGAGCCAAAGTTCTGGTTCAGTCTGCAGTTCAGTGAGCCGCAGACGTCGCCTTCGAGCACAAGAATCCTCGATCTATACCTTGTGAAGGTGCTGCATGTGGAAGCAATGAGCCGTTTGCCATTGCCGACAACTTTTAACCATGTTGCTGCACCTGTGGTCTCGAATCCACCACAATATGAACCAAATGCCTGCGCGGCGTAACTAGTGTCCTGAGTGATTGATTCTCCAATTTTGATTGATTCTGCATCATGGCACCGTTTGTCGTATGCACCTTTGTCTGATTTGGTGGTTGACAATATGAATTCGCCTTGTCCGCCGAGTGCACTGTGGATGAGAATGAAGTACCGTCGGTTTCGTTGTGCGAACCACCCCGTTTCGCTTTGGAATACGCAGCGATCGCTCGCTCTATTATTTCCAGTGACGCATTCCAACGAATTGCAGTCATTTCCCCTGAGAATCGTAATTTGGTTGTCGAACAGCCGGAAGGTCGTCTCATTAGGTAAAGGTGGCGGAGCTGGGAGATCAAGCCGGAGCGAGGCATCATACTCGTGTGGTGTCATATCGAGAGATTTGCATGTATCCACATCGATGTATGAGTCATCTCCGACCACTGTGTACCACACACCCGGAGATACCACTCCGGATGCAAGGCCACAGCCTGATGTGAACTCAGTTGGGATGGTTGCTTCCATCGTTGATGCATGGATGGAGATGTTGCCTCCTACATCCAGAGGAACAGCCGCCTCACACAAGTCATTGCGCACTGCCGACTGGATCGAGAAGGCGAATTCGGGGCTTGATGAAGGACCGGCATCCGTCGTTGTGTCGATGTTGGTGCTTGTGTCTGCACTCGGGTTGTTTGGCGCAATGCCATTCGTCCCTCCTTTGCTGAGAATTTCCTTGGATGAGACGTGCACGAAGTACGTCTCATCGAGGTTGGATTGCCACGCAACTTCGTTGAAGTTTGAGTCGCTGTCGAACTCCGCATCAGTTTCGTGGGGGGACTTGCATCCTCGGTTGAATACGGTCTCCACACCATCGAGGCACCTCAGGTTGTCGCACGATCCCTTGAAGACCTGCGCTTTGACAGATTGGAATGGAATCTCATCATCGCCAGAGTTCATGCCACCATCGCCGAAGTTATCATCCAGACAAGTGGAGACCTTCATCAACGATCCTGTTCCATTCACTGCATACCACGTGCCCTTCCTAGCCACCACATCCTGCACGCTGGATAGCTCGCAAGACGGTGTGTCGTCGCTGGCCGCGTTGCGATGGGAAGCATACAGTTTGCGGAACGAGAATGATGACAACCCATCGATCGACTGCGCTTTGTGACAGATGTCATTGTCAGCCGTTTGGCGAATCGACAGTTGATAGTCGACATTCTCAGGGTCAATTGTGGATGCAGAAGTAGAGATTGCTGCAGGTGCTGATGCTGATGACGACGATCTCAGTCCGTTGCGCTTGCTACCAGTTTCGGCGCTACCGTTGGTACTGGTACTGGATGTGGATAATCCGTCAGCAGGGTTCCAATCGGGATGGTCAGCAGGAGGAGCAGAAATGGCGAGGAAATACTCTTCATCATCCTCTGAATACCACGTCACCTGATTGCGAGATCCACACGAGACGCTGTTCGTCTCCGTGGCACATTGCAAACTGCCGCAATCCCCCCTGAACACAGTGATGTAAGCTGGGGCGTTGCCTTGGACGGAACTTGGGTTGGCGTTGCTACTGCTCGTACTGCTGCCACTGCCACTGTCGTTGCCACTACCGTTGTCGATGCAAGTGGATGCAGTCACAATGCCCGACACGTTCGTCTTCACTGAGTACCACGTGGCAACTCCAGACTTCACACCGCAAGAGGCCAACGATGTGTCTGCCGGTGTCGCATATTCGTATGACCCTGTCACGACAACAGCTGGCTTGATGGATGGCATCGATGTTTCGGACTCTGATGTGGTGGTCAGGATGACATCGAGAGGCCTCGCGATCTCGCATCTATCGTTTGACGCGATGAGTTGGGATCGTATGGTGTAATCGAATGGCTCCATTCCGCCAATCGCAACAGTCACAGATTCTCTCTTCGCTGCCGGAATGACCAACGCGCATTGTCTTGTTGTACAGTTGCCGAACGCTATCGCACAACCGAGATCGTCGCAGCTTGCTCCATCGAAGGCGACCATCCATGTTGCGAGCGAAGAATCCGACGCCATTTTGATGTTGATGGCTTCGCCACCGCCGTTGGCATAAGTTTCAAGCCCATCAATTGCTATCCATGAATGATATCCGGTCCAGGACTCTTGCTCGCCGCAACCGATTGTGGTTTGCGTCATGTTGCGCGATGCTCCACCAGATGTCTGAGATGACGTGGCCGTTGGAGATTTCTCACGCACAAGATCAACCGCCTCTCCGTCAACGCCCACCGCGACAGATCCTTCGCATGTCAGGCTTGTGAGGAAGGTTGTTGCGGGGGAGGCTGGAGACTGGGTGGGAGTTGGTCCTGCCCCACGGCCTCCTGCATCTGAGGAATCATCATCTTCGCATTGGTTCATCTCGGGAAAGAGCGAACAAGCGCTTGTGAGCATGACAATACCAACGATGATCGAAAGGACAATACACGCGCACAGGGCTGTCAATCCAGACGAACATTTCCGATCACCGCTAGGATCTCTGTTCTTATCAGTGTCACCGTTCGCGAGGTCGTCGGTCAAACTGTTTTCCATTTCACGCGGTTGGCCTGCTTCAGCGTCATCATATCGAATGATGTTGCCATCGGCATCAACGATCTCGCGTTCCATCTCTTCAGCAAGGACAGGTTCGCCGAGGGAAGGATCCACCACGTTGATAATTCTGTTGCCTCTTGGTGTTCGCGGACCCTCTCTGCTTCGTTCTTGCCCCACTGTCGGTTGACCAGAGACACGGGCAGAGCGAGCGCTGAGGATGCCACCATCGATTTCGTTCGATGGTGTGCTGTCTCCTTCGTGTGTCTGGCTCTCGTCTTCTGTTCCAGAAGTCGATAGATCGTCAACCAACTCGCCCTGCGCCGTGTATAGACCGTTGTGCGCGGACGGGTCGTATTCCTGTGCACCTGCGGCTTGGCGAATGGCCACGTGCTCACCGCCTTGCTGTTGCGCAAGCAATAGTTCTCCTGGGACCAGTGCCCCTCCCGATGCAGCCATTGCGCTAGATCGCTGACCGACTGAACTGGACCCGGTGGACCAATCATCGTCATGGCTGCGGAGTCGCGGCAGTCGCGAAGTTTGCTGCCGACCACCCTCCAACTCGTCGTCGTAGATCTGGGGCCCGACCGCGGCATCGTCGGCGCCACGCTTTTGTGCGATGGCGTCGGACCTGCCATATGCGTGAAAGGAAGAACTCAGATTGTTGATAGAGCCAGCAACGCTGTCGTCATTCTGCGCCTCTCCCTTACCGCTGGTCTCATGTGCTTGTTGGCTTGCCAGCCCTTCTGTTGAAGCCGTGGCTGCGTTGCTACTGCCGTTGTTGCTGCTGGCAGTGCTGCTACTGTTGCCGTTCTTGCTGTTGCCGCCTCCCTGCTTGCTGTTGCTGTTGCCGTTGCCATCGTCCCTCATCCAAGAGTCTGGCGAAATCAGGGATTGAGATGCAACGGAACGCAGATCGTCTTGATCTGAAGACGGGCGTCTGCCGTCGTTGCCTTGCGCGGTGTTTCCGCCTGCTCCAATGTCACCAATTTGCGTGACTGCGATATTGCCATCGTCTTCAAGTATCTTCGTTCTCGGCCGCCGGCCGCTCGCTGTGCTCATGCTGTACCTGCTGGTTTTCTCGTCCTTCTCGTTCTTCTCAATGTCAACGTCCTGTCTGACGGAGCGGTGACTGATGGAGCGGTGACCAATGGAGTGGTGGTCGTGAAATCGGAACCTGCGACGGCGATTGAGATGTTCGCTTCCGCCTGCGCTATGTCCGGTCAGCCTTTGAGTCGGCCCCGAGGCCTCATGATCCGAGGCGCTGTGTCCCAGAGTAGTGGCGGTTTCCTTGATGCGCACACTGCGGCGAGAATTGCTTCGCTGGATAGGCCTGCCGCTGTCGCTTCCGCTGCCAGATTGGCGTTGGCAGTGGTCGCCACTGGGGATGTCTCCATCGCTTTCCACAGCGTCATCTGTGACCGCGCTGGTTTCGTCTTTGTCGCTGCTCGTGCGTCTGACTTCGTTGTCACTGCTATTATCGTCGCTACCGCTGCCGTTGTTGTTGTTGTTGTTGTTGGTACTATTGTTGCTAGTTCGACGCTCTTCATCGTGTGACTGCAAGTCGTGGGGCAAGTCGTCAATCTCGCCGAAGCTTGCAACATCACTGTCCACGACGTCGCTCACAGAGTCTTCAGCGCCTACCTGTCTGGCAGCATCTCCATGCTCGTGCGAGTCACTGACATGTTCTGTCTCTTCGTTGTTGTTGCTGTTGTTGTTGTTGCTGCCGCCGTTGTTGCTACTGTTGTCACCATCAATCCCACCGCTTCGTTCGGAAGAACTCATCCTAGCTGCTTCGTGCTGTTCCTTGAATCGGTTCTTGCACCTTGCACAGTGATCGATCCTGTGTTGGGTGGCTGCTGATCAGTCTTTGACTCTCAGCTCTCTATTGCATTGCCTGCAGGCCCTGCCGACGACTACAAGCACGACCACGACTTCGAGTGCGCCTCCTTGGGTCTTACAATTTGTGTTTGGTTGTCTCACTGTCGCCTCGTCTCGCCTCGTTTGCAAGGGAGATGCGCATGAGTGTAGTGCGATACTCGATGATGTGCGCATGGTCGGTTCGTGTTTTTGGCGCCTTGCGCAGAATTGGCGGTTTTGGTGTCAACATTCGCGTTGTCGACCGCATCTGGCGGTTCCGCTACCAGAGGTGTGGAGAGAAATCTCCAAAACAGAGAAGTCCCCAGAATTGCCTGTACGACCTCCAGGTCGCAGTTGATGCACTCACGATAACACTAGTTGTGGAGTGTTTTTTGAGTTTTACTCGTGATGAGTCGTGATAAAGTAGACTAAATTAGAGCACACCCAAAACCATCCAAACAACTGCTTATGATGTTATATCTCAACAACGCACCATTTAAAATTAAAACTAGACAGTTCATTCGGACGCTTGGCTATCGTTTATTCTGAATATCTTAGTTAAATTTGTATGAACTTTATTTTTAATGTCGTTTTGGCTTGCTGTCTGTCAGGTGGTGGGTGCAAAAAATTCTCGATGGCACCATGCTGCCCTACCTTCAGCACCCATGATCATCATTATCATCCCTGGCATTTTCACAATCTGCGCACCACACTGGCTCCGGATACCCCCCATCTATCCACTCCATGAAGATCCTGCGCAGATAGCCGCATCTCATACTCCAAACTGTCCCTGCACTGAAACGCAGAATTTTCGAACACCCGATTCCGACACGGATGCCGTTCGGATTTGGATCCGTATCTCGTCGATACGATCCTTGCAGCTCCTTCACATGCCCCTCATGCGTTCCCACATTCTCTGGCGACACACTGATGTGTTCAGAATGGGTGGGGCGCTCATACCTCCAAAGGTGCACCTCCATGTGATGATGCCATCATGATGTTTTTCCGACACCCAAAAAAATCCCTTTCGTGTGCATCCCAGGCTGCAGCCTCTTCCAGACCGTATCTGCGCAGGATACTTCGCCATGGCCATCTTGAGTTGATTTCTAACACATCTTGAATGGGTGGTTTGGCGATATGGGTGACTTTTCAATGGCACCCATCACCAGCGAAGTCACGTGATGTGTCCGCCGCCACCCGCCAAAAAACTCTTGCCCGCCACTTGTTTCTTGCGGAGGGCACCTTCCAGGCCACCCCCGACCCTCAAACTTCGTGTGCATCTTCACCGTATCCTCTTGGATACGTCTTGCCCATCCATGGTCGTTGGAATGGCCTGTGCATTCCAGGCAGAGACCATATCCAATGAGCATATTTTCCTCCGAATCGTGCCGTGTGCGCGTGGGCCTGCCACGGCCCCAAATAAGCCAAGATGACATCCCGCTCTCGCTCATCCACCAAACTTTCCATGGCGGTTCCGCCTATGCCCTCAGATCTTGCACTGGACCGCTGGTTGTGGCAGTGCCGTCGATGCCATTCGACAGCGCTTGTGGAGTTTTGTTGTGTTTCTCCATTGTCGTGTTGTTGTGTTGTGTTTGGTGTTCTCAAACAGTTTTTGCTGTTGGGGGCCATGGAGATTAATCACAATTCTACCAAATGCGCCCATCAATGAGAACACTTTGCGAGTCCCGAATTGCACCTCCATTCCACAACGACACAGCGAAGGCACAAAATCCTCCTCACAAAATGGACAACGGAAACATTGCGCATCTGCGACGAGCTGCTGTTGATTCTCTGCTGCTTGTAGTCATAGCTTACACAGAATGTAGAATGACTGTGACCTTCCCACAAAGGAAAGAGTGGATGGTACAAGGCACCTTGTGACCATCCTCCTGTGTTGTTCATGCCGTTCTGTGGTGCGCTGCGCCGTGCTGCGCGTCAATGACTGGTGCTGTGCTGTGCTGTGCTGTTCTCCTTGTGTGCCTGGTGTGCGTCGCGACCAGCCAATCTCGTACAATCAGCTTGCAACCTCTATTGACACACAGCTAGTATTCACCATGAGTTCCCTTGTTGTTAGACCATGTGTGCTGAATCAATCCAATCGTTGTTCGAGTTTTGAGTCCTTTGTGTCAGTCACACTTCGATTCGAAAGATCCAAGAAAACTACTCGATAGAATTCGGAAAATGTGATGCGGGTTTCAGACCCAAGACAAAATTAGGAAGATGATCCAAGAGGATCAAAGAGACTCTATTAGACCTCCAAACATGTGTCATTGCACATGTTTGGACACAGATACACTAATTAGCAAGAGTAACCAGAAGTTTGGCATGGTTACAACACGATGGACAATGGTGAATAGCACCATTAGTGGAGCCAAGAAGTAGAAAACAGGAAGATGATGAGCTCTTATTGATGAGCTCATAATCTCAACAAACTTAACTTTGTAAACCATCACTTCAAACAAGCACACACAATAACACAGTTCTATCAACCTTCACCAACATTGGACGTAGTTGTATCATCCCGCAACCACTGAACTCTTCACCTCGCAAGCATGCTGCGCGCTGGTGACTGTGTGAAGGTGGCATCCCACCAGAGCTCAAGCGGCAGGGTCCATGACCTGGGCGTATGTCATGTTGATTTTGCAATGAAGCAGACCACGGACGGCGCTACAGTCAAACGCAATGGGCCTCTTGCACCAGGAGAGGTGGCAATGGTCATGGTGACCCCAGTGATGGGGCAGAGCCGAATGTATGTTGTTCGCGAGGATCTGTGCACACCACACAGCCTCGCTACCTTCGCACGGACTCGCACTGCTGGAGGCCTTGCTAAGCCTTCCCTCCTTTCTCCCCAGCATCACTCCGTCGCTGCCACGCGTGTCAACAACAAGGCTAAGCCCCCCACACCATCCCCAACTACCACAGAATCGCAAGAAGCCAAAATCGCCGCTTTTCTCGAGGTCTCGCGGCGTCAGAAAGCAACAGCAATCGCCCAGCTCACGAACCAGATGAAGAAAGGCGCGAAAACAAAAGGATGGTTGCGAAAGGATGGAGGGCATAGTATTGCTAAGCCTGGTAATCCTAGCAAGCGCCTTGACAAAGAAGACAATCGGAACTACACTGTTCTCTATTTCAATTTGGGTGGGATTCCTGAACATGCAGAGTTGATCGCCCATGCATGGGGTATCAACCGCACCACAGTGGGGCGCAACATTGTGAAATTCCAAACGGAGACGCTCGAATGCAAGAAGCGAAGTGACGCAGGCAGCAGCATCTTCACCTGCCCCATCAAGCAACGACAGTACTTCACGCAGCGCGCAGCCTTTGAGAAACAACTACGTCTTCGACATCCAGAGCAACAGTTCAAGAACGACGAAATTGCTTCTGCCTATGCCTCTGCTTCGCCGGAAGAGCTGGCATCCGCAAAAGCGCTGGCTGATTTGTGGTTGGAGCGTGGTCCCTTCCTGCAATTTGAGCTCCAGGATGTGTTGCGACGGTGCAATGGCGCAATCTCGTGGGACAGAATTGCATGGAAACTGGCAGGCAGCGGAAACCCGCAAGTCGTTGGTCCGAAGTGTATTCGCAAATTCGTCATGGGATTGGAAGG
Source organism: Craspedostauros australis (assembly GCA_026770025.1). Lineage (NCBI taxonomy): Eukaryota > Bacillariophyta > Bacillariophyceae > Mastogloiales > Achnanthaceae > Craspedostauros > Craspedostauros australis. Next base: position 658,268 of record JAMXDE010000023.1, read on the forward strand.
CAGTGAGTACCGTTCTACAACAATACTCCCTCTGATCAATGGCACCACTACAGCAAAGCGCGACATCTGGGCTCAGGACTTCTGTGTGTTCTGGGAATCAGCTGAGCTGTTTGAGAATACGCAAGTTGTCCTTGTCCACATGGACGAAAAGTGGTTCTACTCCATTGTCGCTCGCATGCATCTGAAACATGTGCCCCAGATGGGAGTTAAGCCTGTGAAGCAGACTGTGCATCACAAGTGTCACATTGACAAGACCATGGCAATTGCATCAACAGCATTTGCCCCAACAAATAACTGTTTTGCGAAAGGAGGAAAGGCGTATAAGGTGAACTTCGAACGTGTTGGGCGCATGGTCCGAGCGCAGAAGACCACGTACAAGCGAACTTGGGTCTCGCTGACCAAGTACAAGCACCTTCCTGATCCCGAGAAAATCTCTCGCAAGAAGGGTGAACTGTACTTCCAACCACTGGAAATCACGGGCAGCAAGGAAACAGATGGTCATCGTGTTAAGCCCAAGCCGAAGTACAGCCTCAAGAAATTCTTCCGCGAAAAAGAACTCCCCGCACTGGATTCGCTCGCCAGCAAAATCAAGGCCGAAACCGGAAAGAACGTGGTGATTCGGTACCAGATGGATGGCGCAGGGCCACACAGAGACACGGAGCTACTTAGATTCATCAACAAGGAGTTCGACAGTCGCGGATGGCACTTACGACTGCAACCACCAAATTCTCCCATCACGAATGTGAAAGACGATGCGATATTCCCAGCGATGTCAAAACACGTGTCAGCATATCAAGGTGAGCACCATGGAAGCCGATTGCTTACCACTGAGGCATTGTGGAATGCTTGTGGAACCTGTTGGAAACAATTCAAGCTGGACAAGGTGGCTAGCGCGTATGTTCGCCACCATCAGATTGCCTACGCAATTTGTGCTGCAAAAGGAGGTGACGAATTTGTGACGGAGCGCAAGGGACTGCACATGAATGTGCGGAAACAAACGTCCACGGAATTCGACAAAGAGGGCAACAAGATCGGCGTTACCGTGTCTCACACGGACTTCGTGTTGGAGGAGGATGAGGCTACCCGCGCGACCACCAACAAACCAACTGCAACAGACAACAAAGGCAAATCAGCTGACTTCAAATACGCCAAGCCCGACATCAAAGGTATGTACGATGATGCGCTCAAGGTGATGGCTGTCAGTGGACTGCAGTGCCTGAAAACGAATCTGCCAACAACCAGCAGCCTCATTCCGTTGCTGGAGAAGCAAATCGTTGCGACAACCAGAGCCAACGAGGAGGCTGAGCAACAGAAGAAAGACGAGAAGAGAAAGAAGCAACCCAGCAAGAGCAAAGCCGACATCATTGAGCCTTGCAACAACAACAGCAAAGCCAAAGCAGCACCCACCATGAACACATTCGAAGTGGCCATGTTCGTTGGCAAGGACGAGCATCACAGCAAAGCAGAGCAGGATACCAACACAGCAGAGATGTAGCTGCAAATCAAAGTAGTAGTATTATATGTTATAGGCACACCTGTGATTGGAGTGCCTGTGTGCACATCGTCTGTTTGATGGCATGGAGGATTGTGATGTGTGATGTGTGGTGTGTGGTGTGGTGTGTGGTGTGGTGTGTGGTGTGGTGTGGTGTGGTGTGGTGTGGTGTGGTGTGGTGTGGTGTGGTGTGGTGTGGTGTGGTGTGGTGTGGTGTGGTGTGGTGTGGTGTGTGATGTTTGTTTTGTGTTTTGTGACGAGTGGTGTGAATTGTGTGACGCGGACCGTATTTTTGTGTCGTGAATGGTGTGCGTCGTGGAGCCATCGCGTCGTGGAGCCGGCACGTTGTGTTGTGCCGTTCTGGTCGGAAAATTTCCATCCGAACCACACACAAAAACGCTCCAAGGCCTCAACTGCGTCGATCGGAGCGCCAGCACAATCGGTGTGTGTCGCACAAACCAATCGAATGGCAAAGCCTCCTCTTGGTTGGTACCGCACTCGTACATCTGTACCACATCGTGCCATGCCAGTATTCCGCTTTCTCTTCATCACACATGTGCAACCCTCGCGATCGTTGCTGCCATCAAGTCCAAGCGTCTGTACTCGTCACTGGAGCACCAACGATGCATCCTCTGATCATTCATCTCTGCTCGTGCCCTGCCGACGGCGCTGCCACTAGCACAATCGTCATGTATTGGTAGAGTAGAGTAGAGTAGAGTAGAGCGCAACGAATCCACACCATACCATGCTCATATGCTATACTATGCTATGTTGTGATGTGCTAGTGCAGCTCCTATAATATGTTACATTCGATGAGCTATTCCGTCGTCTGCGTGCTGAAGACGAACACGCAGGATGCCCCCTTCTGCAGATACAGACGTTCTGGGTAACCAAACGTGGCATCACCGAGTCTTCGTTTTAGTTCGCACATAACGTTTCCTCGCTGAGCTGGCCTCGAACAAGACAAGTTTAGAATACTCGACGAGTTGTACGACAAGAACGCAAGTGCACTCGTATGGATGTCTGGACGGAGTGGTTGAAACTGTAGTCAAGTTGTGTGGTTCATCTTCGGATATGCTCCCTTGAAGTCATGGGCAAAGGTACCATATCATGCTATACTAGCACATGGAAGTACGAGAATGCACAACTGGCAAGGCGCAGCACAGTACAGGATGCAAACGATTGTTCCATGACTGTATTGTAACATGTATTCTATTCTTCGATCATCGTGCCATATGCAACGATGGAGTTGAGTTGAGCCATTCGTTCTGAATATGGATCGCATCCATGCTGTCTTGCCGCTGCGGAAGATGCGACCGTATGAGCATGGGCGTACATGTGGATACGTTGTGATGTTTGTACTCCCACTCCTGTTCGCGCCCTGAGAGTGCGGTCAGCCATTTCATTTTTCAAGAGCATGCATCGTTATTTTGTCCAGGGCAGTCGTTGGATGGGCTGTCGATGGTGTAGGTCCAGCCAGGAGAGCCACTGCACATGTCTGTCGCCATGCAGTCCTGACAGTTGCTTGGAGCCGCGCAGGTGTTCGCCGCCACGACCAGATCATCAACCGCCAAGTTGGAGTTTGCAACACCGTTACAGCTGTCTTGTGACAAGCATGTGCCACTGCCGATGGTGATACAACCGAGAGTCTTGAACGGGTCAGCGTGAACATTCTGACTAGCGCGTTGTCCCTCACAAGCGTTCATCCCCACGTCGATGTTGGCAAGCGTAGGTGTGGCGATACTGGGAGACTGGTCGGCGCAAATTCCAAGGCCTTTGCAGCCGTCCCCGCCATTTCATCCTGCGTGTTGGGTCCAGATGTTACCATAGATGTTCTGCCCAAGATTCTCGCAGCTGTTTGTGCTGGTTCATGCGGCTGGCCCGATGATCTGGTAGCCAATGGTGGCCGTGGCACTGGGAGGGCTGGAAAAAGATCCAAGATTCTTGCAGGATTTTGGTCCCAGACAGCTGCTGAGGATGATGGCATCCTTCGAAACCTCTTCGCAGGAACTATCACTTGCACATGAGTCCAGGGTGATGATGATGTCGCCCCTGAGAGTCCAACCGAGAGTTCCTCAGCGGCAGGCCCCGCCCACAGCACCGCATCTCGTGGATAGGCTTGCGGCGTTCGCAGTGAGAAGGATGCCATCGCCTTCGAGAGCAGTGAGGATGGCTGCGATTGCTTGGGGGTCATTCTTGATGCGATCAAATCGTACCTGCGCCTGTTGCTGCGACGTCCGGCTGCCTTGGTCGTCATCGCATCCGAAGATGCTTTTCACGAACCTGTCCTTGTTCGTTGGGAGAGACTCGTTGTTGTTGACGAATTGTGCGCATGTGCCCACATCATCATCGCAGAGGACGACTTGTCTGGAGGTGAAGCCCGCAGTAACCTCCCCAGCCTCATTCAAGCAAAGGGTCTGCAGGGTGGTCTTGTTGATGGTTGGGGAGTTTGTTGGAACAAAAGTTGACAGATCGGATGGCTGCTCTGTCGGAATCATCGTTGGGGTATCGCTTGCCAGCGGAGAAGGGGGCGAAAGTTGGGCAATCTGTTGGGCGTTGGTCTTTGTTGATGCAGAATTGATCGACCCTTTTCACTGGTTGGGTCGCCATCGACGTCTTTGGGGCAGGCGACGGCAGCATCGTAGATAATGAAGACTTCGTCGCTGTCGCAGTTGGTTTTTGTCATGCATTCGTAGCATGCGCCGCTGCTGTCACAGCCATAGTCTGGCACAATGATGTCAGTTGTCACTGAGTCACCGAATCCCAATCCCGGGCAAGCGTAGGCTGCGGCGCAGGCATTGTCGCCGATGCTCAAGCTGCCCTGAATCTTCGCAGGTGATGGCAACGATGTGCATGTGCAGTCGTAGTAACCGCTCGCATGTGCTGCGGTGCATGCATATTCACCAAGGCATGCGTTGAACCCAATTCTGACGTGGCTCTGGGAACGGCTGGGCCCGTACTGTTCAACGCGGTAGCCAACGCTCGCACAGGCGTAGGGTCCAACGCAGGCGCCGCTTTGTATGATGGCGTCTCTGTAGGAGTATGTGCCAGCAAGGACGCAGGAAAGATAATCAGTGCAGGCCAGTTGACCAATGAAGGTGACACCGTATGTTGGGTGAGGACCATAGCAATTGGAAACATAAAGAGAGTTCATGCCGGCGCATACCCCTTTGCTGGTACAGGATGAAGCCAGGACCAATGTGTTTCGTCCCATCCTGTCGCAAGATCCAGACCCAATGCAGGCAGTGGTGGCAATGGTCATGAAACTGTAACCGTCGGCGCTGGTACAGTGATACTTCTCTGCACAGCTTGGAGCCCCAGCGTCCTGGCACATGTAGTAGATGTCCTCGCCACCGAGAGCTGTGAGCAGAGTGGTGCCGGCGGCGGACAATAGCTTCAGCTCCTCAGCTAGCAAGGGGCTGGACGCATATCGGTTGAATAGCTTGTGCGCATCCCCCTCGGTCAAGAGGCCAGCGCATGCGAAGTAATTCTGCAATCCTGGTGTGCTTCGAACAGCAGTGACGGCCTCGCGGCACGATGTCTTGGATGGATTGCAGATGATGGTCTTTGGCTCGGATGCCTCCGGCAGAAAGCATGGCGGCGCAACATCTGGCTCGCAGGCCACGGAGATGCTGGAATCAAATGCAAACGAGATGGTTGTCGGTGCAGATGTAGGCCCTGATGTCGGCATGCTGGTTGCTCCGCCTGTTGGCTGGTCAGTCGGTGATGAGGTAGGCCTCAGGGTTGGATTGCTGGTCGGCAAGGCAACTGGCCGCCCAGTTGGCCTTGAAGTTGGTGCCCCAGTTGGTGGCAAGGTTGGTGTAGAAGTCGGTGTTGTCGTCATTATTCAGGCCAACGCAGTTGGTGCCAATGTAGGAGAGCTGGTAGGCGAACTGGTTGGTGCCACACTGGGATTGCTGCTTGGATTGTTGGACGGTGCTCCCGTCTGTTTGTTACCCTTGACGTTCTTTGGAATGAAACCGCCGTCGCCCTTCAGCAGTCTGGTTGCCTGCATCGCAACATGAAGTTCGTTGGTTGGGTCAATCAATCTATGGCCGCGAAGGATGGCATCGATCGTCTTGCATTTGGCGAGCAAGATCGCCGTGATGGTAACTGCCTTGAAGTTGAGCATCTTCGGTTTCCACGTGATCTTTGCTTGGTTGTGGTTTGCTGGAATGCTGTTTCTTTCCTCTCGAATTTGGACAAGCGGTTTACTATTGCTCGTATTTGCTTCGAGGCTCCTTCACACTCGTGGCTGGATCGGTACTTTCGGTTGTGTTGATGTCGTCCCTTGCGCCTTGGCGTTCATGCAGGAGGATCGTGCTGCACGGTTGCGCAGGATGCATACCGTACCACGTTGATCATGTGCGCACCGCATGTTATCGGAGAAGAAAAATGGAAACAGCAACAGTGGCAAGAATGTGGATTGGCTGAGCTGTGCATGCATCATTCACAGGATTGGCAGCCGAGGTGAAGACGATGTTGTGGTGATTGGCGAAGCACTGTCGTCTGCGTCGTACAGATTGCCAATGCGCTTCGTTGTATTCCGAGACGATTGGATGTTGCTGGTTTCCATTGTGAGACTGGTCAACGTGGAGTGTTGTTGGCTGTCCTGGCCTGGCACATTCTGTTGTCGCCGCGCGCAGTCATCATCTTGTCTTGCGGAGGAAGAGTCACACGATGTCTCTTCCTCTGTTGTGACTCGTTTCTCATGACGTGGAATACGTTCCCTGTGACGTAGAAGACGGATCAGCGAGAGCAAACACACAATAGCTCTAAATATCCAATCGCCGTTTCTCCCAAAAGCAAGCAAACCAGTGACAACAAGGGGCCAAAACTCCACAACTAGTGTTATCGTGAGTGCATCAACTGCGACCTGGAGGTAGTACTTTTTACGAAGTCGCGCGTCACATTTCGATGTTGTGCGAGACGGTTCTGTTTGGGGTTGTATTTCATTCGCGTGCAAACAGGGATGCATGTGAAACGGTTAAAATGGGGTTAGCTTGCGAACACGGGCATCGCCCAACTACAGGAGAACAGTGTACTCTCTGACAATCCTACACGACCCTATAACCCTTATAATCTGAATCCTTTGGGTTTCCAACCCTCAATGACAATCCGTGTGTGTGTTAACTTGGTTTATCATCACGCATCCGCTCACGCGGGCCATGCGCAAGCACGCGGGGACCGCCTGAAGAGGCGATGATAATACTGGGACCCCGCTCTGAGGGTGGACCGCCGTGAGCCGGCACAGCTTGGAATCGTGTTGCATCCCCTTTGACAATGATGCTCTGGTACATGTTGGCCGGTGCCAGAGGGATGTACTCCCACCGTTCGCTTTGGCGTGGTGTGGAGGGCAAGACAAGGTGGACGCACCGACCGCAGGCCACGCGGAACCCCTACTGAGACACGCGCTCCTACTGAGTGAAAGATCGTGTGCCTTGTTGCCACATCCGTGCTTCTCAATGTGGGTCGAAATACCGACACACACGCTTCGAAAACTCACACGACAAAACACGCTCTGTCCCAGCGAAGACTTCTGTCACAATCCAACGACTTGCTGCTTTTATTCCCCTTTTTGCATTCAACAATCATACGACAGCCAACATGTTGACCAACAGCGATGAGATCCGCAACTACCTTACCAACGTCATGGGTTTCACCAAGGCCGACATCGGTGAAGCACTCAGCGCGCAAGGACTGAACACCTTCGACGACCTTCTGATGTTCTCCGATAAAGACTTGGAGAAGCTCTGTGGTCGTATCCGTAAGGGAAGCGGCCTCGTCGCCAATCCAGCTCAGACATCGGGCAACCGCTCTACTACGCCGGCACAAATCAAGGACCCTGGCATCACCATCGGATGGGTACACGAGCTGAAGCTTCGAAAGCTCCGCTATGTGCGCTTCCACTTCGATCGTATCCAACGCCCTTTCTCCGCTGCCGAAGCACCGATTGAGCGTCTCAACGCTCTCTGGTCCCTCTTTGAGGAGGAAGTGCGCGCGAAAGACGCCCCGTCGATGGACTTGCCCGACCCTCTCACGCGCGTGGACAACGTCCGCAAGACCCTTGAGGATATCGCAAATTACCTCGAGAATACACTTGGAGCAAGTGATGCTCCACTATCATACATCATCCGTGAGAATCCACTCAAGCCGGAAGACCGGTCGCCAGCCGTCAACACTCCGTTCGGCGCCCCGTCCCTCAAGGAGGAGCTCATCGACCGAGCTACCCATATAGGCCTCAAACACAAAGCCGACAATGCAGCCGTATGGCAGGTCATCCGCCACGTGACTCACGGTGGTCCAGCATGGAACTGGGTGCAAGGCAATGAGCGATCCAGAGATGGACGCACTGCATACCTGACACTCCAAGAACATTACCGCGGTGACTCCTATCAAGTCCGAACCAAGGCAACCGCGACAGGCATCATCAACAACACCTTCTACGATGGCAAGTCACGCAACTTCACATTCGAAACATACACCCAACGCTTGAACTCTGCCTTCGAAGACATGGCTGCATGTGGTGAGCCGCTCGTCGAGGATGCCAAAGTCCGGCACTTGATGCATGGCATTCGTGTGCCACATTTGACCACCGCGTGTGACGCTATCATGCTCAACGAAAGCATCCGTACCAGCTTCCCCGCCACCGTGAACGCACTCAGCGAAGTGATCGGCCGTAAACAGGCATCGACCCCCACGCGTCAAATCTCGTCCATGGGACGTAACAACAACAGCGGCGGTCGAGGCGGCCACTACCAAGCCAACAAACCAGGACGTGGAGGCCAAGGACGAGCCAAACAGTACAACCCCAACATGGTCATCACTGACCGCCACTATCTCCCTGAGGAGTGGGCAGTCATGTCGTCCGCCCAAAAGGGACGCGCATTGGAGTTGCGCGGCGCACGTGACAAACGCCGCGGTGTGATGTCTGTTGGCCGAGGCAGTCCGGCGAAACGCACTCGTGAGGATACGGACGGCCATTATGGGCCTACAACTCCACCAAACCAGACCAACGGCACTGGTACCAATCAAACCGCCGGTATCGGTTCCATGATGTCTCGCCGTAACCAAAACAACCGTTCCTGATCGCAGCATGGAGGGCATCGACAGATCACGTCTGTTAATCTCTCCCTGGCGTCTGATACGCCGCGAGCGGAGCTCGACTCACACGCTGACACATGTTGCTTTGGCGACACAGCATACATTGTGCACACCACGAACCAAACTGTGACTGCAACCCCCTTTCTTGACTCACTCGGGAACATCGACAACGTGCCAATCGTCACGGCAGCGATAGCATATGATGATCCCGTAACATACCAAACATTTGTCCTTTTCTTCCCACAATCGATCTACTTTCCTCGTCTTGAGCACCCGTTATTGTGCCCGAATCAGATGCGAGCTGCTGGTGTTGTTATTAATGATGTTCCATTACTCATGATCCATGAGGATGAACGGAAACCGGAGGATCACTCAGTGATCTCCTCCCTTAACAACCTCCACATCCCGCTCCGACTACGTGGTACCATATCGTACTTCCACACAAGAAAACCGACACGACAAGAAGTCCAATCCGACCATGATTGCATCCATGTCATGATGACACAGGAGTCCACCTGGGACCCAGCACACTGGTCGGCAGGGGACGACGAGGACGCCATCAGAACGACCGTCCCCACAACGCCAACATCCATGTCGCCAACCATATTACGCGACATCAAGGCAGTCAGCGGAACGCAGTCCTCCAACCGAAAGGGGACGATCACCCCAGAAGTACTGGCACGACGATGGCGCATCGGCGTTGATGCAGCAACACGAACGTTGCAGGCCACAACACACCTGGCTATGCGCGACTTCCGCAATACCACAGGGACACGTCGACTCAATCCATATGCGATGCAACTACGCTACCGGCGTTTGAACACGCAGGTATATGCCGACACAATGCACGCGAAAACGAAATCAATCCGTGGCAACAAATGTGCGATGATATACTGCACACCATTCCACTGGGTTCGCGTCTATCCGATGACGGAACGCAAGAACGCACACCTCACCCTTGACGAAATGTTTCGCGATCACGGTATCCCTCACACAATCATACCCGACAACGCGAAAGAGCTTGTGGCTGGCGAGTTCCGCCGCAAGTTGCACAAGGCGCAAGTGTCCATACGTCCGATCGAGGCGTACATACACAACCAAAACCGTGCGGAAGCAACCATCCGCGAGCTGCGTCGTCACTACCGACGACTGATGACATCCACGAATACGCCCGAATACCTTTGGGACTACTGTTTTGAGTACTGCGCGGAGATCCGAAGTCATACGGCGTTATCCGTATACGACCTGCATGGCGAGACGCCTGCTACCATCCTGTCTGGCGACACCGCCGACATCTCACACATTGCTGAATTTGCATGGTTTGACTTTGTCTGGTACATCAACATACAGGATGCCTCCATGAACGTGAAGCAACTCGGACGCTATCTGGGACCAAGCCGTTCTGTCGGCGAGGCCATGTGCTCGTACATACTCACCGCCAATGGCGTCGTTGTTTCCAAATCCTCTGTCTTGCCTCTCTCACACGATGACACAAACGACGACGTACTCCAACAGAAACAAACCGACTTCATGACCAAACTCAGCACCAAATGGAACAAACGCATGGAAGGCATGGAACCAGACGACGACGGCGACGAAGTCGACGACACCGCTGCCGACATCGCCTACCTGCAGAACACAGAACCATTGGAACCCATCGTCGAACCCGAAGACGTCGCCAGCGAAGTGTACGACCGGTATATAACAGCGAAGGTCGTCCTGCCGACAGGGGACGAGATGCGATTCGGCACTGTGAAACGGAGGAAACGAGACGCAGATGGCAACCTCATCGGCCATTCGCATCACAACCCGATGCTCGACACATCACGCTACGAGGTTGAATTCCTCGATGGACATCAAGAGGCATTCAGTGCCAACCAGATCGCAGAAAACATCTATGCTCGTGTCGACGACGATGGATACGAGACCGTCCTCATGGACAAGATCATCGACCACAAACGCTTACCCTCTGTCTCTTTTGCTTCTCACAAAACGAAATCCACGAAAGGATGGAAACTGTGCATACGTTGGAAAGACGGCTCAACCTCATGGATACATCTGCGAGACGCGAAGGAGGCCGACCCCGTCCGTGTGGCTGAATACGCGGAAGCCAATCTCCTTGTCAACGAGCCAGCCTTCAAGTGGTGGGTGCCGCACACCCTCCGCAAGCGACAGCGCATCATCATGGCAACCAAACGGAGACAAGTACGCAAACAAGAGATGTTCGGTGTTGCGCTACCAACCTCCGTACGACATGCGCTTGCCATCGATGCGGAATCGGGCACTGATATGTGGCGCAAAGCAATCGAGAAGGAGATGAAAGCCGTACGCCCTGCCTTCGACATCAAAGAGACCGACACTCCCAATCCCATTGGACATCAATACATGGAGTGTCACATGATCTTCGCAGTGAAGGTTGACCTCACACGAAAAGCGCGCTTGGTGGCTGGTGGCCACATGACAGAGGCACCAGCGGCCATCACCTATGCGAGTGTGGTGTCACGCGAGAGCGTGCGCATCGCATTCCTACTTGCCGCACTCAACGACTGCAACATACTGGCAGCCGACGTCCAAAACGCATACCTGAACGCACCATGCAGAGAACGAATATACACGCGATGCGGACCCGAGTTCGGGTCCGACCAAGGCAAGATTGCCGTCATCTGTCGGGCCTTGTATGGCCTGAAATCCAGCGGAGCCGCTTGGCGCGCGCATCTGGCTGAGACACTGCGCGATTCGATGGGATACACATCCTGCCGCGCAGACAGCGACGTCTGGATGAAACCAGCTGTGGCGAGCGATGGGTCAGAGTATTATGAATACGTGCTTGTGTATACAGACGACATCCTTGCGGTGTCCAAACAACCCCAGCGCATCCTAGATGCAATCGGCTCACACTTCTTCCTCAAACCGAGTTCCATCGGCCCTCCTACTACTTACCTTGGATCCACTATCGCGCCATACCACATTGACTCTGATACAACACGTCCCAAATGGAGCATGGGATCACGTGCCTACATACGAGCCGCCATCAAGATCGTGACAAAATGGCTCACAGACCGACAAGGGCGTCTCAAGACAAAGGCACCCAGTGTGATACCAAACAACTATCGACCCGAATTGGATGCAACACCGTTGTGCGATGCAGAGGAGATGCAATTCTACCAGCAACTGATCGGCATCCTGCGTTGGACCGTTGAGCTGGGTCGAATCGACATCTGCTGTGAAACATCCATGATGTCCTCATATTGTGCCGCACCACGCATGGGTCACCTACGAACGCTCTTCCACATGTTTGCCTATCTGAACTCACACGATCGTTCTCGTCTTGTCTTTGATGATGCATACGTTGACAAACCTGCTGTGATACAACCGGAGTGGGGCGACTTCTATGCCGACGCCCACGAACAGATACCGAATGACATGCCACCACCACGCGGAAAGGAGGTCCAGATGACCTGCTTCGTTGATGCTGACCATGCAGGCGATCGGGTGACGCGTCGATCGCGCACCGGAGTCCTACTGTATCTGAACTCATCGCCCATCCTGTGGCACAGCAAGAAGCAAAACAGCATCGAAACATCCACATTCGGCAGCGAGTTCACCGCGCTCAAGGTGGCGACGGAAATCGTCATCGGCATGCGCTACAAGTTACGTATGATGGGTGTCCCTATGGACGGCCCCACAGACATGCGCGTCGACAATCAGAGTGTTGTATACAACGCCTCACTCCCCGCATCACAGCTACGAAAGAAAGCCAACGCCATTGCATATCACTTTGTCCGAGAGAGCATCGCGGCGGGTGTGATGACCGTCGCATACGAGCCATCAGAAACCAACCTCGCCGACATGCTCACCAAACCACAATCAGGTCCAAGACGGACAGCTCAAGCACAATGTGTTTTATTCTAACAGACAGACTGCGCGACAGTACCCATGGATGGTCGGCCACGGATTCCATCCGTGGTGGATGGGATGAGCGCCCTGTGGTGCCCACGCATGGGGCATGCAGCAGGTACATACCATGTGAAGTGAAAAAGTGACGATCCGACAGTCAGCAGAGCCACAGCGAATCGAGGGGACCAAACAGGGATGCATGTGAAACGGTTAAAATGGGGTTAGCTTGCGAACACGGGCATCGCCCAACTACAGGAGAACAGTGTACTCTCTGACAATCCTACACGACCCTATAACCCTTATAATCTGAATCCTTTGGGTTTCCAACCCTCAATGACAATCCGTGTGTGTGTTAACTTGCGTGGACGCGACTGTTCGCTCCAATCCGCGATGGTGATACACTTATGCTCAGCTGCATTCGTAGCTTGACGCAATAAACAATTGGGGTTTTCCGCCTCCTTCTTGCTCTTGATGCGTCACGGAGGTCACGTCGTTGTGTCCCATGTGGTACTGGTTTGATATAAAGCGTGCAATAACAGATAATACGATGGTCGCTTCTTCTCACGGGACTTGCAGTCGACTTGTCAGCTACAGGTATACCATCCTCGTAGTATGGAGAGGCTCATTTCGTGCCAAAGTCTCACAAGAGTAGCACAGTGCAAAGTTGTGCCTGGGGGACGCAGCACTTGTTTCTATGTGCGGCGAACCAAGAGTTGGGCCGGGAGGCAATGGCGGAGGTGAAGAAGGCGGTGGTGTTCGAGGTAACAGAGGACCGAGATGACAGAAAGCGGTTCTTGCGGGCACTGCGACGGGAATTAGAGGAGCAGCTGCTGCGGGGAGCCCAGACAGAGGCGAATTGGGTCGGGCCATGTGATCATCGGCCAGATGTCGAAGGTGTGACGAAGTGAGGACGACAAGTTGGAGTGCATGGAGCCAAGGAATTGGATGGTGCGCAGGGAGGAGGTGCTTTGGGCGGCAGTGCTGGGATATCGGAAGAGGCATTTGCAGGTGGAGCACTGCGAAGTCAAGCGAGCAGAGCGGAGGAAAGAGAGCGATCGGGAAACAGTGTCGCAAGGATGCGCGACGGTAGTGTCTTTGGATTCCCCTGAAATCGTCGCTCCGTTGATCCAGCCGTTAGGAGCCGAGTCAAGTTTGCGCAGGAGGGAGCCACCTCCGGAGCTGGATTCAGAATGTTGAGCTGGCGCTGGCGGGCGTGCGGAGGGTAGCGGTGGAGTGAGTGGAAAAACAGCGGGGACAGACGCTACAGTTTCGTCCTGGTGGCCCTGTCCGCTCGAGGTGGTTAGATAGAGTTGTGAGAAGCCGGGTCGACGGTGTCTTCGTATATGTAGATCGCAAGAGGCCGGCGGAAATTAGAATTCTACTTTATCCTTTCCAACGCCCATTCAGCCTCCTCACGCTCATCATTGTCGATCGTTGGGGTGTCCCTCGCAATTTGATTCAGCTTGGAACCGCATTGGCAAGGTTGGCTTGTGCCAAAGGTGAATATGCTGCCATTGATTGCGAGCACAACACAAAGTGTATTTTTCTTCACGCTATTGATATCTCTAGCTTCATGTTTCTTTTCTATGTCTCCTCAGAAGAGATCTTGTGAAAGTGGCGACCGAACGCTGAGGATAAGGAGGACTGCTGCGATCGCCCAAGAAACTTCTTTTGGCGCCAGAATCGCAACGATCCTCGACAACGACCATTTCCGCGACGAACACAACACAAATGCACATCGATTGATGGATGATGCGCATTCAAACGAGATGCGTCTCCAGCAACTGCGATACTCCTCATATCTCATATTATACGAGTACGGTACGAGGACGATTACGATTGACGAAAGCTTTGATCAAAGCTTCGATCAAAGCCTGTCATAGGTTTTACGCATCACCATCGCTTGCGTTTCATGAACGGACGACTTTGGGCAGGTACGAAAACGAGGACAAACACGATGAACGCTATCGAACCTGACGTTGCTGATCTCACGCACGAAGATGCAGCCTTTGGCACACAGCAGGGGTCAACAAGACCTTTGAAGCAGCACCAACGACAGGCATCCAAGCGGAGCCGTCATGACACGCACTCTTATCCATCATTTGGTCGCAACCAAGCTGTCCACGAGACTGCCGATCGCAGCTGCGAATACTCCACAACGATCGACGGCATGCCCGTGATGGCCCACCTGTGCGTTGAGGAACGGTGGCTGGATGTCATCCATCGATGCCAAACGCATCCTCACGAAGCACGGGCGATGTCGTTTCGCCATGACGATGAGTTCACAACGCCAGAATCTGATACGCAGTCTTTGGTACCGTTGGCGTTGGCATGCGCGTGGGATCCATCCAACACTGTTGCGCGCAAGCGACCATGCACGCAACAGGAGGAAGAACGGCGGCAGCAAGAGCAACAGCAGAATCTGGACCTCAAGTTGGCCACCATCCTGGCGCTGATCGATGCCTCTCCCGAAGCTATCCATGCCGATCAGGTGTCACTTGGTCACACTCCATTGAGGTGCTTGCTCCTGCGCCACAACGATTTAGTGGTGTTTGGTGCGGATGTTGTGCGACGCATGCTCGGAGCTGACTTCGATCGATTCATCGCACGCGGGCACTCGCATGATCAATGCGATGAAACAGAGATGGCTAGATGTGACGTTGATCTGCGACCGCGTGCATCGACGGTGCCTGTTTCTAACGGTGGGTGGGTTCGCAGCAATTCCGCTGGCAGAAGCAGGGACAATCGCAACTCTAATTTACCTGCCGTACTGAAGCAAGACGAAAATGGTCAAGTTCCCTTGGATCTCATCATCCAACATCTCCGTTCATTTGGCAAGATGACCACCACCACCACCACGAACAATAACGACAACAGCGGAGGCGGCATCGACGTCAACAAGTCCGATTGGATCGTGTATCTCCAACTTTTGGATCTCATGCTGGATCATTTGGTACAAATCAAGACACGTTGTGAGCAGATGCGAGATTTGCAAACATCCCAACGCTGCGAACAGGTGATCGTGCAATCATTGATCCGATGCTTTTCCGTGGGTTGCTTCCAACAATACCACGATTGCCAGCGCTACCAGATTGAATCGTTTTCGAATCCCTCTCACCGAAGAAGTGACAGAATGCATCGATTGCAACACCTGGAATCCATTGTTGCCAAGGTCACTGATTGCATACGCAAGTGTGCTTCATCGCAGGAACTCTTCCGTCCACCCATTCCTCGCCAAGTGGAGACCACCGAGTATGGACAGCACCATGGTCGCGGCGATCGCACGTGCTCTGTGTTGGCAACTACCGGATCACAACTCACCGCCTGCACCGTGTTACACATGGCCATTAAGAATTACGGCGAGAGCAAGTCGATCATCCAAAGCATCCTTGACAGCGATCCCAATCGCGAGATGTTGGAAGCACGCAACTTATACTCTGATTTGCCACTTCATGTTGCAGTATCGGTGGGCATTCCGCTGGATATCCTCAACCTCATTCTGTCAGCAACGATTCAGCGCGACACTTCGGCTCATCGCAGCACCGGCGCAAGAGTCGATGATGCGACCACGGTTGATCACAGTCACGATCACGCTCGTGCGCAAATGATCTCGCCAAGGATCAACACATTATGTTGGTCGACCAATCGACGTGGATACTACGCCACTGACTTGGCGTGGATGCATCACGTCGAGGCCAACAATGGCCACAGCTCTGGCCGGTCCTTGTACCCGTTGGAAACCACTGGGATACGCAGATTCGGGAGGAAGGATGACACCTACTACAGGATGCTGTTGGATGAGGCCGTTGAATCGACGATTAATGCCACCAACACGAAGAATCAAAAGCCGAAAGATTTCAAGAGAAGTGATGGCAATGCGCACCATTCCGTGGCGTCCGCATTGAAGTACGCGGCGTGCAAGGCGTCGTTCGGTGACCTGTTGGATCGTTACGCGATGATCATCCAGACATCGGTGTTCGCTGAAGCCGGCCTGCAACAAGCATCCCAGGCACTTCATTTGCAAGCAAGTCTGCTGCACGCCATCGCCCTAGTGACATCGCCTATGAATCCGACGCCGGTCCTCCCTCAATCCATCCTCCGATTGTTCCTTTGGATCGGGCACGATCATTGCTGTGCGCGTGATCGTTTCGGTATGCTTCCCATCGATTACGCAGTCCAGCTGACGACCATCGGTGTTTCAACAGTGTCATCCGAAGAACCGATGGCGACAGGAGCAGTGGAAGAATCACCGGCGAGAACAGGAACGCAGGTGCATTCAGACGGAAGGTATGACGGCATAAAGCAAGAGAACTGTGACAATTGGCAATCCTTCGTTGAACAGCTTCTGCAGCTGGAGCAGACCAGGCGCAGTCAGCAGGCGCCCCTTCGTTACCCCACTGACAGCTCCGACAGGTCCCGACATGTGGAGAACCCGCATGGAGCACTTCATCGGCTTCTCCGTGAATGCAACGGACTGTTCGCAGCATACAAACTACGCAATTCGTTCACTGCGGACTTGGATTGTGTCCCACACAAACTCCGCCATCTCTCGAATGTCATAACCAACGTCGCACAGAGTCTAATGGACCACCATCCTGAATCCATCGACTGCAGGGACCTATCCACACAGCTGTATCCATTCATGCATGCTGCAACATCATATCCGTTGATATCGCTCGACGTGATCTATAAAAGCTTGAGGAAATCACCAGCACGAATCAATACGCTCATTTTGCCATGATGCTACACCACGAGCACGAGCATGAGCATGGACATTAGCAGTTGCGACCACGTCTCTCTCCCTCTCTCTAGAGAGTACCTCGGATGGGGACTTTCACACAACGAACCGGTTGTTTGATTCCATACATCGATGGAGATCGCATTCGTGAAGTACGACCCAGTGGAACCAGAGGCATGCCATACAGGCAATCTAACAGTCGTAGTGGCTGATACTCCGTGCTTATTTACAATATGCTGCACTACCTGGAGAAGCAATAAAGCACTATTTTGTGATTATGCTTCACCATTGCTGTCTGACTCGCTCGCTTGCTGATGAATGAGAGAGAGTTTGAAAGTGGGATCTGACCGCAACATGTCAACCTTCCCGGCAGCACCCCACGTTGAATACAGACTATACGCTTTGTCCATGTAGTTTTGTCCATTTTGGACCATTCCGATCTTGCAGAGGAACCGCCCCAACCTCTCGCTTGCGAGCGCCTGATCTTGGATGTAATTGCGTTTACTTGCCTCTTCGATGGCTTGGTGGTAGTCACGGATGGCATCATCTCTCCTCCCATTCATGGCGTTCTTCTCCGCGCTCAAGATCAGCAGGTAGTGATCGCAATTGCGGGTACCATTCTTCTTCCACTGCTTCAGCTTTTTGTGACACTGGTGTGCCAACCGTCGGTAGGCCTTGGATTGGGGATTATGCGTGTTGCCGGCGATTTGGCAGCAAAGGCCACCCAGGAACATCACTAGCACTGTGATTGGTACGCCGGGCACCTGATGCAGTATGCTACGGTATGTCTCGTACATGACCCTTGCCCCAGTCTCGAATTCGCCGTAGAAGACCGCCAGTAGGATCTTGGAGTTGCCAACATCCTGCACCAGCATGGCATCATCCTGTGTTGCTGGCTCCGTGGACGCCTCGTTCTCGTTGAATGCGTCGCCAACCAATTCGGTGGTGGCGCGGGATGAGCCCCTCAGGTTGAGGACGGCTTGCCAGTATGCCGATGATGCTATCTGCAGATGGGGCTTGCGGAAGTCTTTCATGAGCTTGGTAGATGTGGAGAGCTCCTTGTCCAGTGACTCCAACGACGACCCGGTCATGAGGCGCACATGCCCGTGGACGGACAATGCCCACAGAGCAGATTCGGCATCCCCAGTGGCCATACTTACTCGGTAGGTGTGCATGAGCGGTTCCTTCATCAACTCCATCGGCGAATTCCAGTGCAGGATTCCAGAGTACACCAGCAACATGGTCTGGGTGTCGGTTACCGTGGTACCGCCCGTCCTTTCGACGATCTCTAACGCTATCTCTCCAAATTTCAATCGGCTTTGGGGGTCATTCAGGAGCGACCCCAAAGTCAAGCCTTGGAAACCAATCGCGATACTCGAGTGCGGGGTGATCCCAACACGCAGCACCTTTCTCACTGCCATGAGCAGGACACTCGGCAGCAGCTCCCGCCGAGAGAAGTAGCATGCCACCACCAACCGCGCCAACATCCGTGCGATTGCTAGTTCTGTCGGATCGGACACAAGCGGCAGCTTCTCAAAAGTGGAATCCGTCCACGTGCGAGACTTTCGCCGAATGGCTATGTTCCCGAGGAGGGCTTTCGTTGTATTGAAAGCGTTCGGTGCTGGAACGTTGCAGCCCAGGCCCTTCAGAACTTCCAGGCACCATTCCACCGCGCTGTTGCCTTCGTTGCCGGTGGTGGCTGCCGAGCATGCGTCGATGAGGACGCGGTAGGCACGGACTTTGTGCAGCATGTGACACTCCTGCTTGATGATCGTTGCGCAGTACGTTCGCATCTCTTCAGTGGATACCGTGTGGAGCGCGCATTCCGCAGCGGATGAGTAGATGTCCAGGCTCAGATCGGAATGTGTTGACCAGTGTTCTGGTGGCAGCAGCTTGATCGCATCACGAAAATATGTTAGCGCCTGATGGAATGCGCAGCAACCCACCGCTTTCATCCCGGCACCGTAGTAGAGGTTGATGATACGCATGCGGCTGTTGATTCCGTTGGTGATGGAGGGGACGAGGTCGAGCTTCTTGCTGAGCAAACTGGCGACGTTGAACATCTTGTCTTCCAGCTCTGCCTTCGTCAAGGCCAGGAGGAGGCTCTCGCCGATGTGGAAATGAAACTCATCAATCTTGTCATCTGGAACGATCCTGATCGCAGCCTCATGCACCTTGCTTTGTACAAAGGTGTACAAGTCCGATAGAGGACGCCCGTGATTTGCATTCTTATTCCAAGGGAAGTTCGGGCAGCCTTTGGGCATCATGGAGGCATCGGCATGTGCTAGAAAGCCGTTCTTGACGCAACTTCGTATCATTCTGCGGATGTTGCCGTCGGTGCATTGGTGCGAGCTCATTCCAACCTCCTCCAGACTCTGGTAGAATTTGGAATGGCCTGAATGAATGGCAAGCGTCCGAATAATGATCGCGATCACTGACTGGGAGAATGTCATGCCCAAGCAGGCGGCGATGGGGAGGATATGACATGCTGCCTGAGATTGTCGAATCTTATGATTCATCAGCTCGAGTATGGATGACGCGTCAGGGAACTCCGACTGGACGAGTGCAGGATCCCACGTCCATTCGGGAGTGAGCAAGTCGGCATTGTACGTGATGAGGTCGTTCTGCAGGAGCGAGTGCAGGTACTGCTTGACGCAGAAGATGTTACCCCTGGTCTTGGAATGGACGATGCGCGCCAGATTATCCATCCTCAAAGACTCGGCAGTTTCGTTGGCATCATGCATCGTGCCTTGACCGTCCCAGCGGCCGAACGCTTCGGATAGTTTGCGCAGTGCGCTTGTGATGAGCTCGCGGACGCCATTCACGGGGAGAGCACCGATCTCGACCCGCAGCATCCGAATGCGACGGTCTCTCTTCGACTCTTCCAGATGCTGGAGCATCTTGTTGACGGTGTGCTTTTGGTCGACCAGGTCGGATCGATGGCAGCCAATGGCCATGAGTGATGTGTTGTGAACATCCATCACCCATGAAAGAATGAGATCCAACGACGTGCTATCGGCCCATTCCATGTCATCGAGTACGATGACCAAGGGAGCGAAGTCGCAGATGATCCGCACGAACCGTCGCAGGGTGAATTTGAGACCATCCGATTGTCCCTTCAAGGTAGCACGTTCGGTGGTGGGAGTTTGGTCTGTCGATTCTTCCTTAAATCTGCCGTTGGGAGACGTGGTCTTGTGCGCAGCCGTCATTTTGTTCGATTGGAGAAGCTTCGCAATGCCGGGAACAATCTCCGAAAGCACCCGCACCTCGCCAACTGCGAGTTCTGTTGCGAATATCTGCTTGAGCTGTTCGAAGCTTCGAGGGTCCTGTTTGGTATCTTCGGTCGCGCTTGTTGCCGTTGCGGTATGTGTTGGATGTGCCAGATCCATGATCTGTTCGAATAGCTGTGCCATGGCCATCTTGATTCCTGCGAAAGGCTCTTCCGTTTGCTGCAGATTGAATTTGCAAGAAACGAAGAATCCGAAGCGCGCAAGGCACTGTTGCTTGAAATGCATTGCCAATGACGACTTGCCGTTGCCTGCCTCGCCTGAGATGATGGCCACCGTCCGGTGTGCAGTGATGGCGGAGTGTTGAATACTGCGCTCATCGTGTGCGTTGTCAAGATCGTTGTTGTCGCTGTTGTTGCCCTTTTCATGGAAGAGACGATCGATGGCATGCTGGAGAAGGCGCACTTCTTTGTCGCGGCCGATCAACTTGTCGCTTTCGACATCGATTCGCTTGCTAGAGTTGCGTCTGAACGCCTTCTTCTTCGCTTTCTTCGGAGGCTTGGATTGCTGGGGCATGTCGTTGGTCTTGTCAACCTTGACATTTTCGCCGCTGTGGGGAACACCATTCTGAGCACGAGGATGAGTAGCGTCATGATTGGCTCGAGACGAAATGAGTTGCTGTCCATCGTGGTGGTGCTCAGATGACGACGATGATGACGAGACGGAGACGGTTGATGATGCCGAGGATGGGGAGCATGCCACAGGCGTCATCAGTGGCGATGATGATGGTGGGGAGGAATAGGAAGCACCGGTTGGTTCCACAGTCTCCATGTTGGTAGGAAGAGTTTTCACTTCAGCCATGGTATTCATTTGAACTCGTTGTTTGTTTGTGTTGGTGGTGGCGGCGATGATGATGATGATGATCGGGTTGTCAGCGTCGTGTGGATGTATTGTATTCTATTGGATTGCTGATGCCAGGGCTTCAAACTTTGTGACCCTCGTGGAGGGAAATTGAGAGGCACCTCCCAAAAGGAAGAAACCGCATACATGAAATCGCACGGCGGTCCTGGCCCATGTTGAGCACCATGGCTGGATCACGGAAACGACAACTTCATCGCCGACAAAGTGTGCATCTGCTGACTCCCATCCTCTTATGTCCCATCATTCCCCCAAGCAAAAAGCGCGGCTTCTCCACCCGAGTATCCCCCGCGATCTCTTGGTGCTGAGCCGCCCTTGACAGGAGCACTTCCAATCCAACTCATTCTTGACTGTGTCGCTTGTGTTTCTGGGGTTGCCCACCCTCACGGTGAGACCACTGAATCCGCCGTTGCCGCTGTCGTCGTCGTGCCTGTCGTTGTTCTTGGAGTGATGATTCCATCGTGGAGCTGGGATACTTTCCATGAGAACAGTATCAAAGCCCCAACAACACCATCAACAACCAAAACACGATCTCTTCACCGTTGCAAATTATTGTGATGTAAATCTGTTGACGCACCGTTGCGGATGAAGGCAGGGGAAGGCGCCCCTCGGCGGCAGGATCGTCGATCGGATGAAGCGGTCCCTTGTGACAAGGATACTCGTACGACCAACGGGGGGCAGAGGCGGACTCCCCATTGAAGGACCACAAGACTGACAAGAAATGTCGCTACAGGCTCTGCATGTCTGGATTGGAGCGACACCAGCATCCCAATCGCCTGTGACATCGGCATCGCGACAACATCGCCTCTGTCACAGTTTGTCCCTCCTTGGTGCTGAAAGATACCAACTGTAGTCGGCGTAGTCCATTTCGTTTCAAGTCGTGGATAAAACGAATCCGCAGAAGGACATGACTCAATCGCCACCCGCGCCAAAACACCAACAACACACGCAAGAAGAGAGGGGATCAACAGTGAGAACACATGACAAAGGCAACAGCGAGCCTCCAAGGTCGTCCACGGCAACATCGCTGCATCTGTCTCATCATTGTGAGTTGGTGCTACACATGCAGTAAGTAACGTTTCGTCTCCATTCATCCTGTGGTACTACACTATTGTATAATACAATCAACCAACACCGTGCCTTGCGGAACGATAAAACGCGAGACGCTCCCGAGAGAACATGTCGTCCACACCCGACGATGCATCCGCAGCCGCCTCTGCTTCTGAGTCCACCTCGGCAGGACCATCGACGACGAAGAACAAGAAAGGCAAGGAGGGTGGAATGTACCGCGCCTGCATGTCCGCCATCCACAATGCTCATATGGAATCGCACAAGCTGCGAGTTGTGGTGACGGTGGCCGGCCTCATCTCCGACAAGCGGATCTACCGCGAGGTGCTGTCGCTCTACTACATCATCACACGCGAAGCGGAACGCAAGTTGGCGCAGCTGGCCAACGATGGCAATTATGGCAATGACGCCATTTGCCGCAAGATTATGGCGCTCGATCACAGCTTCACGCAAGCCTACGAGAAGGATCTGAAGTACCTGTACGAGGATGTGTCGTCGGATTGGCGTGGCAAGGTGGATGCATTATACGCGAGCAACGATGCTGCCAAGGCATACGTGAAGCACATCGAGAACATGCGCAGCGGCGAAGAAGCCGCTGGCGCGATATTGGCGCTGTGGGGCGCGCTCGTGATGGGCGGCGGTGCAGCAGCATCGCCCCGCATCAAGTCGGCATTCGGCGAAGGTGCCACGCATCTCTTCGCAGACGTCACAGGCCCCCAGGCTGGCAAGCGCCGCACGGCGTTCGTGGACTGTTGGGATAGCCTTGCAGAGCCCGGCAGCGCATCGTTCGACGAGATTGCGTCGCAATCCCAGGCATGCATGCAGCACAACAACCGCGTGCTGGCATCGGTCGAGCGATATCCGTGGTGGCTGTCGTGGATCGTGGCTGGTGGCGTCGCCGCCGCTTCCGTTTCGGCGTTCATGTTGCGGCGCAGTTTGGTTGGGCAGGCAGGCAAATCGTAGGCTGTCTAATTGGAAGTGGGCATGGGCATGGGCGGGCAATGTATTCAGTCTGGTGTCGAGGTTGAATATGATTCGAAGAAGTGTGCTGTGCCTATGTGGTGGCACAGGCGATGCCACACAAGCAAGACAAGAAGATGACAAACTCGAAGTGCCAGGAAGAACAAAGATCAATCGAGATGTTAGAACCATACAATAATGGGAATGATCTTTTGGGGGGAACGAAGCGACCGGAGCATCGCACGCCGTCATTTTCTGTGAACTTGAGACAGAAGGAGGAAAGAGTATCGTCACGGTGAGATCATTGGTAAGCTGAAATGCTTCGTGGAGAGATCGTTCCAGAAGTATGCAGAGTGGAGGGAAACCATGCCCTTTGCTGGTGACACTAAATAGAGCAAATGAAAGAAGTGGATCTGCGGCGAGAAGCGTTGAGCACGCATCATTTACCACTCGTACGCTGGTCTATGCTTGACTCTGCATTGGTTTGCGTAGAGTAGGTTCATAGTGGGTTAATCGAATTGATCAAAGATTGGAGATTCTCGTTTCCGAAAGATCTGTTGTCAACAGGGCAGTTGCCATCAACCCATTCCCACACCACCCCACAATCACAATCATAGCTCGTATTATCCAAACAAGCATCTCCGTATCCTCCCAGAATCATCCGAGAGTGCTGTGATTGATAGCATCGCGCCATGAAACTGATGAGAGTGGCTGCGCTCCTTGGCTCTGTGACTACATCGGCTGTTTCGTACCGCAGAGGCGCATCGATTGGGATTGGATTCGCAAAGGCCTTGCTCGCCACATCGCCATCGTTCCATTCCGTTGGCACGTCTTCACCTTCCTTCTCCCGACCTTCTTCCAAGCTCTTCATGTCGTCGTCGTCGTCGACACCGCCGCTGTTGGCATCGGCGCCACCCACCCTGACGCTGCGCAATGGCATGCAGCATCCCGCCATCGGCTTTGGGACTTACAAGGTGGGATTCATCCCAGCATCTGCCTCCGCGGCCGTGGCTGGCACGGAAAGCACGGAAGTGCAGCGCACCGCCAAGGAATGCGTCGTGGACGCCCTCAGTGCGGGGTACCGATTCCTGGAGTGCGCCGAGTTCTACGGCAACGAAGGGCAGGTGGGTGAGGCGATCGCGGAATCAGGCGTGGATCGCAAGGAGCTCTTCCTGTGCAGCAAGGTATGGACGACGACCATCGAGAATGGGCCGGAGGCCGTCACGAAGCAACTGGAGAAGACGCTGCAAGACTTGGGCACCGACTACCTCGATCTCTACCTCATCCATTGGCCTGTCCCAGGCAAGCACGTGGAGGCTTACAAGACCTTGATCGGCCTCAAGGAGCAGGGCAAAATCCGAGGCATCGGCGTCTCGAACTACGCCTGGGAGGACTACGTCGAGTTGAAGGAGGCCGGCATCCCGGAGAAGGACCTGCCGGTCGTCAACCAGATCGAGATCAACCCCTTCCTGTACCGCAGCAACACGATCGGCAAATTCACAGACGATGGCGTCGTCCTGCAATCGTACCGCAGCCTGCGCGACGGCAAGGCGTTCGACGATGCGACGCTCGTTGCGATTGCCACGGCGCACGGCAAATCGCCGGCGCAGATTCTGGGTCGCTGGTGCATCCAGAAGGGCTTCGTCTACGTGCCGAAATCCGTCAAGAAGGCAAGGATGGTCGAGAATTCGCAGGTCTTTGATTTTGAGTTGACTCAAGATGAGATGTCGCAATTGGATGGCCTCACGACGCAAGACAACATCCAGACCTTCGTGTCTTTGTACCGCAAATGCGTCAATCGGGATACGAGCAAGGATGGCACCATGGATGGTGTCAAGATGGAGATCACAGAAGATTAGAGCGAGACAGGATCGTGGTACCATTCGAAAGAAACGAAAAGAGCGCGGTCCTATTAGAATGGCTGCTGTGCTCAAACAGTGTGGAGTATTCGTGTTGTCTGAACTTGAGCATGCGACAATGGTTGTGCCCGTACTCGTAGGGGGTTTTGCTCTACTAATATGGTGTGTTTTATTGTTAAAATTGTGTAGAAGGAGTCCCAGGCGATTGTTCCATGGTGAACAAGTCCCTCGTGCTGGTGTCCTTCAATGATCTCCGCGGCTTCATTTGCTGGAGCCCTCCCGAGTGCCAGCTGATTTCTCAGTACTGTGTATCGACGATGAATGCTCCATCACCCATCACCGTTCGCTTGATATAACTGATTGTTGTACTGATGCGCATGCATTGAGGTTGCAATCCCTCCATCAGTTCTGTTCATTGCATTCCATCTTCTCCCATTCTCTTCTCTCGCATCCTGGATACGATCACTATGCAGGCATGCTCTACCAATCCTCCTTGCCTTCATCGCACTCCAAAAAGTCGCTGGGCAGAATGCCGAAGCAAAGGATTCCCAAAAACAGCATCACGTTGCGCTGTTGCCGCCAGTAATTCTTTGCCGGATTGCAAATGCCAAATCCAAGCATACGCGGCGAGTCCAAGCACGGATTGTGGGCCCCGACCTTCTTTTGGAATCGATGTGACCGGATACCACAGCGTGCGCACCATTCGTAGCCTTTTTGGGGGACAGAATCGCAGGTTGAGTGGATGCGCGGCGACGCCGGTGGGCGATGGATGCGCGATTGCGTGACGATCGGGCCTCGTTGGTGGGAGGAGCTCAATGCTCGGTGCGGTGGTGTGTTCAGTGTCGTCGATGATGGCATGCTCGTCGGGGCTCGGGAAGATCCGGCCCAAACGAATCCTGCTCGTCTCCTGGTCAAGCTCGCGGCCGTTTTCGCCGTCATTGCCATTGTCGTTATCAGCGTCATCGTCGTTGTCGAGTATCGTCGGGCTCCACAGAGAGAGAGAGAGAGAGAGAAGAGCTTGTTCGTTCGAATGAGATCAAAGCGTGTGGTCGGTCGATCTTGAATCCGTCGTTCACTTGCAAGAAATGATCAAACCGCTGTGGCTGCCCCCAATGACACGATGTTCATCTGATCGCATGGCATCGCATTGTATGCAACGGGAACACTGCGACTCATCAATCATTCGTCTGTGTTGATGCTTGCGATGGTGGTGGTGGAGCCATCCGCTCTCTCTGCAAGTGTTGCGTGCCACAGAAATCAAAAAGTGTCTTGAAGAAATTGGTTGATGTGTGTATCGGAATCCAACAAAGAAGATGTGGAATGATGGAAATGACGTCGATGTCACAGTTCCGGAGTTGGAGAATGGCAGGCGTTGACGTCAGTGTGAATTTGTCCTTGTGACATGAATCCGACAATGGGCGATCTTGGCAGACAGCTGCAATCCATCGAACTCACATTGCCTACAATACATCGACAGTACAGCTAGAGAAGCACCTGCCAAATATAATAGAATGTCTGGTACGAGTATGTATCATTTGATGTAGGTGGTACTATCCAGATATCGGCTCTCTTGGGCTTTGAGACTGGCGCTCTAGCCGTTACGTGGTCGAGAGACGGAGCAGGAAGTATTCAGAGGAGGCAGAGCACATGGTCAAGATCAGTCTGTCATTTCTCCCTTCGTACTCTGCCATGCTGGCACACATGCAGTTCACGTCTGCATGCAGCATTTGTTGCCTCCGTTTTCCGCACGACGCGAGCTTGAGCTGCATTCGTTGCAATCACAAAAGCTTCGCATGTTACTGCATCATAGCTTGACACTCCAACGCTCTGAACCAAACCACAAGATCTTGGTGTCCTCGGCCGCCTCAGAATTCCTCCAGGATGCTTAAGTTGGCTCTATCTTTGGGTGTGTTGGATGCTCCATGCGAACGTTTCCAATGTGCCAGCACGAGTCGACAAACAAAAGGCCGTGTGTGCCACATTCAAAGCGTACAATATGAGTTGAAGACTTTGAAATGGGGTTTGTGGTAAATATATTACAAACTCTTATTAAAGGATGTTGTTTGAAACAAAGGCCTAAATGACATTGTTGGTCTATGATGTTCTCATTTACTTAACGGCATTGGAGAAGAGAATTGAGATGACGGTTTCTTCGTGATTGCAGAGCAGTCGGCACCGTTACAGGCCTAGAATAATCGTGACTTGGGATGGGACGGCGCAAGACGGATGTTCTGCACCAGGACATGCAGACAGACAGCAGGTTCTGTTTCCACAAGGTTCAAATCAGGCAGATGGCGTCACATTCCGAACAACCACTTCTCTTTCGCACGATGGAGGCTTCGCCAGCCAACCAATCACAATGTGGTGTGATTGTGCGCCAGAACGGAAACCAGGATCGGTTGGTGATGACTGGACAACTGCAACACCAACCAGGCCAACCGATCGCACTACCCTCGTTGGTGGAGTGGAAGAGGTCATCAGGCAAGAGCAGCAATCGATCATTCCATTATTGGTATTATATAATACTATCATAGTGTTAGTATTGATGCGCCATACATCTCGCAGATGAACAATGCGCTCCCTCGAATGCGGCAATGACTGCAATGAGAATGGGAATCAGAACGCAAAGACGATGGAGACGATGATGGAGACGAGGATGGAGCTGAGGATGGAACAGACGATGATGGACGTCCTCGATGTTCCCAAAGGAGCGGATGGAGCGCACGCGAACGAAAGGAAATGGATATCACGGAGGCGTCTTCTGCGAGGAGTCGTATCGCGACAGGACCGCGGCAGATCTCATTGCCAGAGACGATGGCCATCGATGGCGATGCTTCTGCTGGCGTGCGTCCTGTCGTCGCAGGCTTTCTTCGGCGGCGTTGCCAACGGACGAGTGCTGTGCCGCGGCATGATGGCCAGCGCCTTTGAGATGAGCTTGAATCGATATTCTCATCCACGCTTGCCAGGGCGTCACAGCCATAGCACGAGGCCGGATGCGGCGCTGCGATCGCCGTCCAGATTTGCCACGGGCCTCGCGTTGTCACCGCCTGCCGTTCAGGACCGTCCGCAGGCGCGCGCAACCTACGTGGATCCCGAGCAGCTCAAGCAGCTGCATTCCACCACCGATATCGTGGCCCTCATCGAGTCCTACAACTTGGAAGGCTTCCAGCGCCGCAACGGCAACAGGGGCATCTGCCTCTGCCCCTTCCACGACGACAACTCGCCCTCCTTGAACATCGACGGCGATCGCGGCATTTACAAGTGCTTCGCCTGCGGCGCGGGCGGCAACGCCATCCAGTTTGTGCGGGAGTACAGCAAGCTGCACGACACGCAAGAGATATCCTTCCTCGATGCGGTCGAGCTCATCAACGAGGATTTCAACGCGGGGCCTTCCATCCAAATTCACAGAGGCGCGTCGGGAGCGCACTCCAAGCTCTCGCAGGAGCAGCGCGACGAGATGGCCGCCAGGAAGGAACGCCATCTGCAAATCAACAAGGCCGCTGCACACTACTTTGCCAACAACCTCGCCACGGAACTCGCGGCCGGCGGCGCGCGCTATCATCTGCGAGAACGCGGTATAGGGGTTGCCACGACGCTGTCGTACACCATCGGATTCGCCAAGGATGCCTACAATTCAGATGATGGCGTGCGCCGCGATTGGGCCAAAGCGGACAGTCTCGTCAACCATCTGCGCGGTTTGGGATTCACGCCACCCGAGATCCTTCATTCCGGTTTGGCATTTCGCATCAATTCCGACAAGAACAAAAACAGGAACAAAGGTCAGAACAACCTCAACAACAACAACAACTTCAACAAAAACGACAGCAATGGTAAACCGCAACTTAGGAAACCTGGCAGCGGATCCAACGCCAACGACCCTGCAGCGACCAAACAGCTGCCTGTGGCGTACGGTGACCTCATGGATCGCTTCCGCGGACGTCTCATGGTGCCGATCTACGACACCACGGGCAAGGAGGTCTTGGGCTTCGGAGGCAGGATCTTGGACGCCAAGCTCTCCAGCTCCCTCATGCAATCCACCAAGTACAAAAATCAGCCAAAGTACCTCAACAGCCCGGAATCCGCCATCTTCCAAAAGAAGAACATCCTCTTCAACTCTCACAGCGCGTCGGAAGCGATGAAGGAGAAGCTGCAATTGCACAAGATCAGATCACAGCTCGATCACGACCAGCCGGCCAAGACCAAATCTAAACGGGCCGCATCCGCCGACGGCGAAAAACCCTGCGTCATTATCGTCGAAGGCTACATGGATGCCATCACCATGCATCAGGAGGGCGTCTCCAACGTCGTTGCCAGCATGGGCACTGCGTTGACATCGGAACAGCTCTCGGCCGCGGCGGCTCTTGTCGCCTCTCGCAAGCAGCCCGGCACCGTCATCCTGTGCTTGGACAACGACGCGGCAGGCATCCTGGCGATGGAACGAGCCTGCAATTCCGGCACGCTCTTTGCCGTCACGGA
This sequence comes from Craspedostauros australis, assembly GCA_026770025.1. Classification (NCBI taxonomy): domain Eukaryota; phylum Bacillariophyta; class Bacillariophyceae; order Mastogloiales; family Achnanthaceae; genus Craspedostauros; species Craspedostauros australis. The sequence goes on from JAMXDE010000023.1 coordinate 688,007, forward strand.
TTCCAACCCCTTCGCCGCATTCCAAATTGCCACGCTTCCCGACAATTGCAAGGATCCTGCAGAATTCCTGGAACAGAAGGCACGAGCCATGCCCGCCGCCTCCAAAAAGAAAGCATCCACACCAGCCGACGCATTCCAAAAGCAAGTCATCGATAAGGCCAAAGACTGGATGGATTGGTACTTGGAACGATTGCTGTCGGTCTACGACAAGGACGCGCCGCCCAACACCGCGGGCAGCGTCGGTGACATCTTCGAAAATGTCGCGAAATTCCTGTCCAACATTAAGAATCCGGCGGAACGCACCAAGCGGGCCTACCATTCGGCAACCATCATGGCGGCGCACCTGTCCGACGATAGCGACAGCGCTGCCTCGCGCACGATCCTCGTCCAGCTGGAATCTGATCTCGTCGAACAGTCGTCACGCATTGCGAATGGCAAGCACCGCATACAGCAACGATCGACGGCGGGACATCGCGGCGGCACGTTTTCTCGAGGAATGAGCAGCTGGGATGAAGATGAGCTGGAGAAGCTCTCGACCAAGGCGCTGAAGAAGATCGCACCAGGGTTGGTGCCAAATCGAGCAAAGCCATCACAATCCAGGATTGTTGCCACATCCCAACGTGGACAGCGTCAGCAAATACAACCATCGCAGCCGTATTCATCAAAGGCACAGCCGATCCAACGCGTGCCTCCACAATCCATGCAACAGGCAAACCCCAACCAGCGCAGGTTCACACTCAAGAAGCAAAAGCCAGTCGAAATCGCACCTGGCGTCCCAATCAAAGGCGTCAACGATCGCAGGTGGTTGGGCTGGGAGAAGGAGATGCCCAAGATCAAGACCGTCCGTGGACAAATGGCCAAGGCACTGTTCTTCGATTCTCCCGACTACAAAGGCAAATCCATCCTCACCGAAGTGGCACATCAAGCTGGGTACAATCAGCTGGCCCTGCCGAAAGCTGCGGCGGGTCAATCCCAGTCGCAGAAAGGAGGCCTGGCAACTGTGGCCGCCGCACAGGCTGATGCCGTCTCGTTGGCGTCAGAGGGGGAAACGTCGCTGCTCAATTTAATGGTCGACTTCCCATCCTCGCGCAAGGCGCTGAGAATGACCATCGAGATGAATCAGGCCTTGGCCTCCACAACGAACGGCACACCACGACGCAGCGAATTGCTGTGGACATCACCGGAACGGGCCTGGCTCTTCCAGCGGATGCTGGAATACGATGGTGTTCAAGGTAACTTGACATCCACGAAGGACAACGAATCGTTGAAATTTCGTGAATATCTCATGGGATTGGAAGATGCTCCGGAGGGAGCATTCCTGTTGGAAGTGGATGCCTTGATCGATGTTGAATCGCAGGCGGCTGATAAGGAAGCGGCGGTCAACGCGGAGGTCGTGGCGGACGGCGATGGCGACGAAGACAACGGCAACGAAGACTTCAGCCCTCTGGATGGCGATGTTGAGGAGTTGGATCTGGAAAATGTGATCCTGACTGGCTTGAAGCCTATGGATCTAGAAACTGGAACAGGCGAGATCGTGGTTAGTACCGGGGACGACAGCGACGAGGAAATCGAAATAACCTCTCCACAAAACCAATCACAGCAAGAACAGGAGGTATCAAACGCTGACGATGAACTGACATTATCGTCAAAAGAACGACGCACGCTGGCCGCGTTCGGTGGCTACGAGGCTGACGGTCGGGCCGAGAGCATGGATCCTTCCGTGCTGTACGATATGAATGAGCAAGCCATGGCAAGCATAGAGCGTGAGAAGTCCAAGAGGTCCATAATGCAAAGCGATGACATGCGCGCGGCTCCTACAGCAGACGACGAGAGGGCCAAGTCTATCAGCCGATATCCGAGCCACCAGTTCAGTGCGCCGCAGCATCAGGAGCGGGCATTGGATGACGTGGATGATGGACCATCCCGACTCCTGTCCGCGGAGCGAGAGGAAATGATGAAATCCGTCAAGGAGGAGCAAGATGAACGCAAGGCCAGCGCCATTCAGCACGTGCCCGTCCTGACACAACCACTGCGCTCCATTCAGCTCAAGTCGGGTCAGAAGATGGGCAGTCTCGATGGATTCTTCTTCCGCAAACGGGATTCCCTGGGTGCCTTGCATCAGATGATGACGGCGAATACCAAAACTGCGGATCTCGCTGTGCAAGAAATATTCGCCACCCTTCTCGTGCAAACAGCGCGTCAGGAAATGGATGTCGCAAAGGCGGAGTTCGACGTCCGATCCGAGAAGGAAGAACGCGTGAAGCAGATCCTGAAGAGCGAGGAGGTGATGAAGATGAATGCGGAGGAGTTGGAGAAGCTTCGGGAATTGAAGGAGAAGCTGTCGAAGGCAACACGCGAGACGTTCCGACCGATCCAATCGATGAGCCTGTCGATTTACAAGCTGGAGCAATCGAAGAAGAAGATCACGGAAGAGCTCGTGGTGATGAGATCCTCGATGCAAACGGCGCGGGAAGGCCACATATCACGGTCGGAGAATGACAAGTTGCACACCAAGATCAACAATCACATGAAGGATGCGAAGAAGTGGTCGTTGGTCCCGATGGATGAGGATGATTCGTACGAGGACTGCATGGAGCGGCTTGCGGACGATTGGGGTGACGCTTACTTTGATCATTCCGAGGTGCGGTCGCCGGCGGATGTCAGAGGGCAGCTGGAGCAGCCGATCGAATAGCACAGCCAGTACCGCCAATCCATATACGACCAATGAAGCGGGAACGGTGCAGAGGCAATCGCTATTATCGCTGCGACTGCCAAGGGATGGTAAAATCCGCAGTCCGATGACGACGTTCTAAACTAATCCATCCTTTTGGGAGACGAACATTCATTGGTCTGTGGAAGATCAGTGTGCGAGAGTGCTGCTCATGTTTATTGTCGAAGCAAGATACCAGCCCACCTGTGGGGAGTGTTCATCATCTGAAAGCCGGTCCATCGTCATCTGCCTCCGACAACCCCGGATACGGAATGTCAACGTCCTGCGTTTGGGGCCAACCCAGCCGCTCCCGAATGTCTTGCTCCCGCTGCTGCCGCCGTCGACAGTTGTGAAGAAATCGCTGAAAGCTCCTGACGTCGTCATTCATCTCAGTGGCGCCTGACTGAGGCACGGCCTGAACGGCAGGACAGATGGTCCGCGCCGCGAGACTGCGGCCTGGCACCAACGGCGCCGTCTCCCAATCCTTGCGCATCGTGGGCACTTCCCCGTTGAGCAGGAACAACGTCGACGACACGCCCACGGCCGCGCTGATCAAGACATCCGTCAACCGATCCAACGACTGCTGCGCGGCCTGCTTTGCCGCATCCGCAAATTGTGGTGGTGGTCGCCGCCGTAATCGAAAGTTGGCCCAGACGATGACGGCCGCACCGATGCCACCGTAGAAGGGCAGGACGTATCGGTGCAATCGATCCTTTTCCGCCGCGTATTTGGCGGCATCGGCGCCGAAGTACCATGTCGACGGGAGTCCTGCGAAGAAGCTGAGGATTCCGCTAGTTGACGCTGCCCAATAAATGTCGGGTGTGATCTTGGATCCAGCATCGTCGTTTTCGTTGTTGTTGGTGTGATTCGTCATATCTGTTTGGTTGTTTGTTTGGTTGGTGCTGCAGGTTTGGCATTGATTGTGCATCGATTGTGCATCGATTGGGATGGAGTTGGGATGGAGTTGGGAGTGTGGTATCCTTGGACTGTCTTTGTGGATCCAGGATGCCTCCCTCCTTGATGTTGTCCAGGTAGATGCGTGGCAACACACCAAACACATCAAGCACATCAAGATGACATCAACCTTCGCCGACGCAGGGACGGGTTCTCATCCCGCTTGACAAACTGGACTCATTGAACGAGAATTGCCAAACCGAATCATTGGACCCAAAACGAGAATTCAAATTTTCATTTCGGATTTCCGTTAGATGTGTTTCCTGCGCGGGCCTCGTCACGACGTTAATTGATGGGGTGTGCCGTCGCTGGTTGGCTGTTCGGATCACGCCGGCATGCCTCAGTTTTTAGAGTGGAAATTCGGAACATCGCGCCTCTCTTGTTGGAGTGACAAGTCATGTGCTCCGTTGTCCGCGTCTGCGTCGTTGTCTTTGGTCTTTGTGACTGTCGTTGTCGTTGGGGCTGTCGCTCCAGTTGTCTTTGTTACCGGCGTGTCTTTGCGGTTTGTCGTTGGTGTCGCTGTTGTCGTTTTCGTGGTCGTTTTTTCTGAAAAGAAGTCGAAGAAAAATCAATCAGAGAGAAGCCATCATCGCCTTTGATCATCTGCAGAACAGCATTCGGCCAGAACGCAGAGCGCGAGCTACGGCAGGGAGTAGAGAGTCGAGAGCTGAGGGTGGCTGCTCTACTGGGTATTCATGCATGCGCAGCAGAGTACCGCTCTCCACCAAACGAACACTCCACTTCGCGAGTTGTAGAACCCGCAGCAGTCGAAGCAGTTCCATCAGTTGCACCAGTCACACAGCTGCGACTCCAACTTCCACCTCATCATCTCCCAAGTCTTCCTTCCTTGTCTTCCGCATCCACGACATCCATCATCACATCATCGCATCGATCTTCCGCTGTTGACATTGTTGACTTCTGTTGACAGTGCCGACATTGTTGGCATCGCTGACATTCGCATTTGCGGAGGCCATCATCATCATCATTGTTTTTCGAAAGAGCGCTGAGCAGCAGACCTTTGGCTTGAGAGGTTGAGATTGAGATAGAGACAGCAGGGCATCGAGTACTCGGACAGCACAGTGGAGATCGTTATACTTCGAAGCGCGGCACGGAAGCAGCCGAACAAGCAGGACAGAACGCATTCGTCTTGTGCAGTATCGCATCGTCTCATATCCCATCATATCATATCACACGATAGAGCAGTGCAAAGAAAGCCCCGTTGAAGCAACTCGGAGCCAGGCAGACAGAAACAGAACAACCAAGATCGACGATGGATCCCCATTCAGCTTCCGCGTTGCCGCAGGTTGATGATGGCGGCGTGGCCGCTCCGCCGCAAACCGCAGCATCCACCGCACCGGGTCCTCATCCCGCCATGCCGGATGATGTAGCAGCAGCCCACGCCAATAATGAGGCGCAGGATGGCATCCCGCCGCAGCAGGTCTTCGTCAATGCACCATCCATGGCGGGCCTCACGTCCCAGTTCCAGACCTTCGGTCTCGACGGTGCGGAACAACAACAGATGCCCGCCAATGCCAAGCACGAAGGCTCCGATCTGCAGGAGGACACGGAGACCGACACGACCGCAACGCAGCAGGAACAGGCGGATCATCCGCTCAAGCTTTTCGTCGGTCAGGTATGTATTGGCATGGCAACCTCATTGCATTGCCAACCCATCCGCAAAAATTTGGGCAAAGGATTTGTTTGTCGTTGTTTGGGACAACCGCAAGTCACGATTCGTTGTGTCGAATTCGCCTCGAACCATGTACTCACATTTTGGCGTTCCCCGTCTGTTTGCCGACCACTCCGCATGCATCGTGTATCGCTCTATCGGTACTCCACACATGCATGATGGATATGACTCATTCCGAAACAACAACGACATACCACAATCACAACCACAACAGGTACCGAAGAGCATGAACGAGGAGGACATCTTCCCAACATTCGACAAGTTCGGTCCCCTCAAGGACGTCGTCATCATCCGCGACAGGAACACCAACGTCCACAAGGGCTGCGCCTTCGTCACCTACTGGTCGCGTCTCGATGGTGAACAGGCACGCGAGAAATTGCACGACAAGTTCAAGTTTCCAGGTGCCAGAAGGCCGGCGCAGGTCAAGCCAGCATCACCTGCCAACAGAAGTATGTGTCATCTCTTTGTCTGTGTGAATTCGTTTTTGAAATGATGTGTTGCTGCGTGCATTGTCCAACCTGCGTACGAGCATATATGCAAGCCCTGCTTCAACGCCTCACACATGATCCCGTCGCACTCGCAATCCATCCATCACATCATCACACTCGCAGCCCCTGAAAACAAGCTGTTCATCGGCATGCTCTCGAGAACTGCAGGCGAAGACGAAGTGCGGGAGCTCTTCGCTCCCTTCGGAGAGATTCGGGAGATCTACATGATCCGCAACCATGACGGCACCAGCAAGTGCGCAGCATTCTTGAGATTTGTGGAACGCGACTCGGCGGTGGAGGCAATTCAGAAGCTCCACAGCAACATCGTGATGGACGGAGCCACGAGACCGCTCATCGTCAAGTTCGCCGACACCAAGCAGCAGCGACAGCAACGGTACCTCAGGAACGTGCGCCGTCAGGAGATGATGGCCGCCATGAACACGCCAGGATACGGACCCGGCGGATACGCGCAGATCCCACCAACCCTCCCCATCAACATGCACCAAGCACCGCACGAGACACAGCACTACCCCATGCAGCACCATCAGCCATACGGCCACTACGCAGGCAACAGGCAACCACCGCACCCGCATGCGCCGCCCCATCCATACATGTACGCCCCGCAGCAATTCGGTCCCATGCCTCCGTACAACTACACCAACAACCGAGTCAACCCGAGGCCCAACAACCCGCGTCCGCGCGAGGGACCCGCAGGCGCCAATCTATTCGTCTACCATCTCCCGCACGATCTCACGGACGCCGATTTGGCCACCGCCTTTAATCCCTTCGGAAATGTCATCAGCGCCAAGGTCTACGTCGACAAGATAACAGGCGAGAGCAAGGGTTTTGGTAAGTCTTTGCGATGTTGGATCAACGAGGATGCGTGCTGTAACTGTATCTTCTTTTCAGCATTGCCTCACACCAGCTTTCATTCATTCATTATATTGCATCAGGCTTCGTGTCGTACGATTCCGTGATTTCGGCGGAATCGGCCATCGAGCACATGAACGGATTTCAGATCGGCACCAAGAGGCTCAAGGTCCAGCACAAGCGCGTGCACAACAACCACGGCGGCGGCGGTGGTGGTAACAATCCCAACCCCAACAATCCACCACCCAACGCTGGCCCGGTCCCCATGGGACAACCAGCCGGCATGCCACCGCAGGGCATGCTCAACCCAGCCATGCCACACCATCCGCAGCAATCACATCTGCTGGTGATGCCACCGCAACAACAGCAACCGCAGCACATGGCGCCGCAGCCACCCATTTCGGGATTGAAGCACGGACAGCCCGGCCTCCCGTCGCCATCGATGCCGCTGGTATAAACAGCAAGGCGAGCGAGTGAGTGAGTGAATGAAACCCTATCCTACTCCACTATATGTGTTATCTATATCCCCCATCCTTTCGGTAGTACACGAAAACCACAGTTAAGAAGTCAACAAATAACAAATTGTCAATGCAATCTACATACGACCTGGCCGTTTCGAGTGGAAGAGAATATTAAACACAAGCATCGCAGTGCCTCGCCATCATGTAAAGCATATTAGCTGTCGAGACATCAAAGACCCACCGGAAGTACAACACTTCGATGAAATCAAAGTCTCTCTATTGTAGTAGTATTTCTATTTGCGTCCCCTCTGTGCGTCTCTTGTATGCTAGCTCGTACAAGCATTCTACGAAAAGCTCGGTAACCACGACATGATCTTCAGCGGACGATCCTGCAACGCTTCCTCGATGGCTTCTTGCGGAATCAGATTCTTGAGAACCTGCTTCATGAAGGCGGCGTTGAATCCGGCGAGACTTCCGTAGACGGCGTCCTTCCAGTACTTGTGCAAGAAATTGCGGTTGGTGTCAGGATTCATGCCGCGGCGGATGAACATGTAGCTGAATCCCCAGCACACGGCCGTGACAAGGGATTCGTAGACGACCGTCCACAGCTTTTGCGCCGTTGGGAATCCGAATAGGAAGATACGTTTCGTGGCTGCCGACTGACTGATCCAAAGCACGACGGATGCGATGAGGCCGGCGAAGTCGCCGTTGGAGATGCAATCGAACAGGGCGTCCTGATCGGCTGCGCAATTCTGAACCTGCTTAAAGTGCTTCTTCAATGAGGCATGCCACTCGGGTGCCCTTGCTTGGATTTCGGCGGAGATGGCGATGAGGGAAATGAAGAGGACGAAGTAATTCGCCAGCACGAAGATAACTTGGCGCTTCTCCTGTCTTGGCACGTGGCGGCGTTCGACGGTGAGAAGCTCGGTGATCTGACGCAATCTGGCCTCGATTGGGTCCTCGGGATGCAAGGATCTCATATCCACGGTCTCGGAAGCCTTCGATTTTTCGTCTTCCTCTCCTTTCACAAAGTCTTGTGCTTGCAGCTGCTGATGTTTGTTTCCATTCGCAGCATGTCCATTGTTCGCAGCATGTCCGTTGCTCGCAGCATTTCCATTCGTGTAGGCGTAGCCATTGACAATGGGGATCGCTTCACTCATTTTGTCATCATCCGTCATGACCGAATCCATACGTGCCTTCAATGGCAATCTTGGTGCTTCGTAGGTCCCGTTCATGGATCTGACATTGATATCGCCATTTGTGTTGTTGTTGTTGCTCGCGTCATCAAGTTTGTCGTACATTCCCTTCGTCATGGCTCTGCTGGAATTGGCGTTGCCCTTGTTGGCGGATTTGATGGTCTGATCATTTGCTTTTGGGACTTGAAGGAGCTTGAGTCTGGCGCCCAACAAGGCAAGCTGGTTGGCGCTGAGGCCCATGCTATCGAGTTCGGAATGTGTGGGATAGGGACTGGGTGCAGCCGATGGTGATTCTGGCGGACCGGATGGCAGTCTGTTGTACTGGTGGATGGGTGTGAGCTCTCCGTTGGCTTGCTTTGTTCGAAACCTCAATGTGAATGATGAACTGTCCGGAATGTACGGGTTCAGGACAATTTCTGTTTTGGAAGTTGCAAGAGAGAGAGCGCGTGACGGTCGTTTGGATTGAGTGAGGGAGTCCTTGTGCAATTGCACAAACAAGAAAATCTGCTTTCAGCAGCAGCAACGCCCTCTTCCACGACATTACAACAACACGTACCTTCGGGCGGATCCGTCGAGTTGTCGAGGATCCGCAGATCCGCGAGCTTGGTCGTTCCACGCATTCCAAGCTTGCGAATGACGCTGTTGCGGACGTGCTCCTGCAGTTCGAGCGATGTGGTTCCCGGGTACCAGGACACGGTGATCTTGCCGCGGTCATCTCCGCGGACTTCGTCATCATTGTCGAGCACACCGATGGAGGAGGACAGACTGCCTCCGCGTGGCCGTCGGCGGAAAGAGGTGAAGAGACTGGGTCTCTTGGGTCCAATCGGCGGTTGTGACGATTCTTCGATAAGCCTGAGGTGGATCTTGGTCTTGCCGTTGCTCGCCATGCTCCTCATAACGATGTTGGATGGTGGCAGTTGTTGGTGTTGCTGTGGTTGCTGCTGTGGTTGCTGCTGTGGTTGTTGCTGCTGTGGTTGTTGCTGTTGCGACAGAGAATATTGCTGCTGCGAATGCTGCTGAGAATATTGCTGCGACGAATGCTGGTGAAACGAATGCGGCTGCGATCGTGCGGCGGTGCTGACACTGGATTGCGATGGCCGCTGCTGAATCGGTACAACGTTGGCCGTGTGCTCCATGGGAGCCGTGGGAAGGACTGGATTCGTTGCAGACCCTTGCTGGAGCATGTCGACGGGGTGGTAGCTGTAGGGTGGCGGTGCCTGCGCCAATGGCTGTGGTGGCAGGACGGTGGTGCTGTTCGTCATGGAGTTGGATTGCTGGATGTGCGGCATAGCGGGTTCCATGCCGAGCACAAGGTCGCTGTCGAAGGAATAGGCGCGTTCCTTGTCAATGGGAGAGCCCATGAGGCTGATTGGCTGCATGTTGTGGGTCTTCTGAGCGCTCTCCCTGTGGCTCATGAAGCTGGAGCTGTTGACCGATGCCGTGAGAGGCGACGATGCAGTGTAGGTTGGAGACGATTGATCGCCCGTCATCGAGGACGCATGATTGAGGGGCGCCGACGATTGCTGCTGCAGGATGCGACTTGGTGAAGAAACCGGCTGCTGCAGTTGTGGTTGCAGATAACTTTGTGGCGGTTGCACATGTTGATCTTGCAGATGTTGTTGATGTTGCATATGTTGCAGATGGTGATGTTGCTGGGACTTGATTTGTGAATCGTCGGAGTTGACAGGAGGAATCGCGCCATCCTGCGGTTTGCCGACCAAAACGGCTCCACCGTCGCCATTCTGCGCGCGCGTCTCAAACTCCACCACGGCTGCTCCGTTTGCAATGTTGTCGGTCGCGAATATGGACGTGGGTGGGTTCAGCGTACTCCCCAGCTCTCCGTCATTGTCGATCTCGATGGTCCAGGATGAAGATTCTCGCGACAGAATGCTGGGCTTGTCTCCCTCGAAGCTAGTAGTGGTCACGGGAGATGATTGCTGCGGTGTCCTGGATTCGGACATTGCGTCGTCGTCGTCGTCGCCATGATTGCCAATTGCATCCTCATCCTCATCGCCGTCGCCGTCACTGCTCCCAATAGAAGGCAAAGATTCTTGCACCTGCTCCATCTTGGACGCGATGGTGCAGCTTCCACCTGAAAGCTTGCGATCGCGTCTCCCGATGTTCGGTGATAGGCCATCTGGATCCATCAGCAACCGATCTTCGTCTCTTCTGGGCAGCAGCCCCTGCTTGGGTGTTGCCATTGTGCTCTCGTTTGTGGAATCAGCAGCGGCGCCTGATTCGCCATCGTCGCGTTCCTTGTCGTCCATGGTTGCGATGCGTCCATCGAACAAACAAACAACAGCGGGCAAGACAAGTCTGTCTGTCGTGATTGTGTGGTGATGTTGTTCTGTTTGCGCAAGGTAATACTGTGCAGTACCTACTCGTAGTAGTACGACACACACTCCACCTTTGCACAACGCGCAATGCCTTTCTCGAACAACTGGTCCTCGCGAGATCCCGGAGTTCAAGGAGAAACGTGGAACATTTTTTTCGCCCCTGTCTCCCAATCACTTCCAGTTGTCAGATCTGTTTGCATGCATGACTAGAACGAGACAATTATAATTTAGACCTCTTGCTATCTTCGGAATTGAACGCAAATGAGAACAATCGTGAAACCGAAGCGAGTGCGAAATGAGAACTTGTCGTTGTCGATCCGTTGTCACAATTTGGGGATGACGGATTGGCGACATCGAATCTGCTGGTATCCGTTGTGAATCGGACCCGTGTGATCGTCACGCGGGTTTGGTCGATTGGATCGTGCTGATGCTCATAGTTTCGGGATTCCGACAAACTCAACAGCAAGCAAATAACCACTAAATCAGTACCAAAAATCAAAAACAAACATGAACATCACCACGATGACAGGCAACGAACCAACCATGGCGGAACTCGAAAAAGGGCCCTCCTCGCAACCAAACAACAGCGATACGGAGCTGCCTCCACCAAGCACAACCCACGGCAGTGAATCACCACATCGTAGCAGTGTAGCAGCCAAAAGAGCGGAGCCCCCTGAGCCAGAAACCATTGCAAAAGACCCGGAGGAGTACAGCATCGAGTACAAGCCACAAACGAGCCCATGGAAAACCACCGAGAGAAAGTACGGCAATGACATCAAGCCATTCCAGGCAGCCACTGGCAAGCATTCCATGGATTACATGGCAGGGCAGGTGTGGAGCGCGAGAGCTAAGTGGTATGGTAAGGACAAAACGGAGGCCTCAGCAGCCAACCCCATAGCCAAGGACTGGGAGATGTTTTTCCGCAGAGTTCTCAACGGCTGCCACACTCAGTATGGTCCCATGTCGCTGCCAACAGATGACCCATGGCACAGGCGAGTATGCATGGCTGTCATGAGGATGGCATTGACTGACCTGCGGAAGGTGTTCACAGTCAGTTCCAGCAGAGGCATCAGTTCCAGGAACCGTCCAGCAAGAGCATGGGAAGTGGCAAGACGCGTGCTGGGCACCAACTATGACATTGGAACCACCCCGGACATCGCAACCCTGAACGGAGAGCACGTCCCAGAACCAATGGACACCTTGCCACAGGCAAAGGAAGGGCAGCCACCAGCGGCCAGCGACGACCACCAGCCATCACCCCAGCAAGACCAACCTGCAAAACGCACAAAAACGTTGCAATCACCCTGATCACAGCAGCGCATCTCAGGTTCCAACACCAACAGGTTTGCAGCACTGCAAGACGAGGATCCAGAGACCCATCCGGATACGGAGGAGGGACTTGCAAAGAGAGCCAGCAGGAACACAGAGCCAGGACAGCCAACAGCCACACCTGCCCCATGCGAGGCCCCAGCAAAAGCCTGCTGGCCTGCATTGGCGCACACAAGGCCAGGGGTCACATTCAGCCAAGTTGCCCAAGAGGTGGAAGCTGATGAGCAATCTTTGGAGTCCAACACCAGCCAGATCCTGATTGGGCTGCCAAGCTTGAACCACACCACAAGGCACATGTTCAAAATCAAGGCCAACCAGACAGAGCCAGACACCACCAAAGCCCTCTGAGACAGGATTGTGTCGTGGTTCTGCCAAGTCCAGATAATGGATCCATCTGCAGTGATTCTCCCCTGGAAAGACTCTCTTGAGGAGAATGGGTACATCCAGCAAGTGGGCCAATCCCAACGGATCTCAAGGAGCTGCGCACGTTCTTCAAGGGACTCCGGGTTTCTACCATGGATAGTGGGCTTACCTACACCAACATCAGGATCACCACTGGCATGCAACCTACCAACATCTCAGCAGAATAGGACGTGGAAATGAACCTGTACTATTACAAGAACCAGGAAGGACTGTACATCAACATGCTCCAAGTGGAGACCACAAAGGAGATTGGGTTCTTGCTCTACTCCAGGGGCTTCAATGACGTCAAAGGCACCATGGAGCTCCTCAACAGGGAGTTCCGCCAATGCCACAAGAACACCAGAGTGGGGGGCAAGCTCAAGAATCTGGTAGTTGTCTGCAACAAGACCAAGGAGGCTTACAAGAACAGCGGCAAACACTGGACAATGCAACTGTGGTGTGCAATCAAGGTGGAGACTGAGAGATCTCAAGCTCCAGTGGCGGTCAAGAGGCTGTGTGCCTTGCTAAACAAAGATAAGCACCAGCCAGCAGGCCTGCGACTCCAGTTCCTGCCAGAGGCACGCTACAAGCAAATGACGGAGAAAAAGCAACGCCACAGGGCCATGCTGGTCCAGAAGCACCAAGCTGTCGTTACCAGTCTCAAGTATGTCAACACAGCAGGTGTAACCAAGCTGGATGAACCAATCCATGGCACAAACTGCAAGCACATCACACTTCGATCTCATCTCATGGGCATGAAGGACAGTGCAGGGCGGCCACTGTTCCAAACCCTGGACATGGCTCAAGCGCACGACGACCAGCTGATTGCCCATGTGTTGGAAGAGAACATGGCCCAGGCATCCGCAGTCATGAGTCTCCTACCTGCCATCGCGAGAATCCAGCTGGGTTCTAAGGCGGAGAAGTGGTTCGGAGTTGACGCATGGCATGCGAACCTCAATGTCACATACAACCCAGAAACTGAGGAGTACAATGCACCAGACAACAGTAACCTTGAGCATCTACTCGAGGAAGAGTTCCCAGCCAGTGTTGTAATCACCAACCTTCCCAAGGAGCTACTTACTTTCGATACTCACAGGCCCACAGCGCTGGACTACCGCAGCTTGTTCGGCAACGGCACTACCATCGGGTCCCACATGACCATGAATTCAGCAGTGACAGGGGTCCCAGGCGCCATGGACACAGCCTCCATTGAAACCTCAGAATCGGAAAGACGGCGCAAGTCCATCAGGGAGGCGGCACGAGAGCAGGAGCGCCAGCGAAAGGAGTCACTCAACGAAGCTCGTCGAGAGATACAGCGGGCAGAGATCGACAAATTGAGGGCGGAGCTCAAGGCGCGATCGTGCAACGCGGACCCCAGGGCTGGGGCGCCTCCACCATGTTAGCAAGCCTTGCAAACTGCTCAGAGTCCGAGCAGCAGAGCGAAAGGCAAGACACATCAGGTCGGCCAGGCACGGAAGAGGTGGCCGGCCAATTCACGCCGGTTGGAGGCAATACTAAGCACATCCCATCGGAACACATTCGGATAGCAGCCCTCAATCTTGGAGGGCTTCCCCTTGACGAGACAGATCCCAAATACATTGACCTCTGGGAGACAGTCCGAAGCCACAGGGTGGACGTCATGCTCATGACGGAAGTTGGAGTCAACTGGAGCAAGGTACCCAGGCACAAGCGGCTGCACGAACTGGTGCAGCGAAACATCCCTCAGTCGCGAACGGTCATGTCGCACAATGCTGCATCAATGCTTCGAGTACGCCAATGGGGCGGGATGGCCATCATGATCGTCGGCAACACCAGAGGAAGGATTCTGACCAGTACAGGCGACAAGCACCGCTGGGGCAGATGGGTCAGCGTCCTGCTGCAAGGTAAAGGCGCTATCAAAATCCGGATTGTATCCACCTATGTGGCCAACAAGTCCACGAAGACGCCGGGGACGGTCTACAACCAGCTGGCCGCCAACGCGTCCGCTGAAGGTCTGGACGGTGATCCCATCGGCCTCCACATACAGGAGCTACAGCAGCAGCTCCATCTGTGGCGACAAGCCGGCGAAACCATCATACTGGGAGGGGATATCAACATGGATGTCCGGGGCTCTCGCATGGCTCTCATGCTGGCCGGCGAAGGCCTGACTGAAGAGTTCTCCACCAGCCATCCACAGCGAGTGGCCACGCAAATCCAGAACTAAGCAGGAGTTCAGATCGACGGGGTATGGTCCACGGGTGATGCCACTGCCACCTAGTCCGGAGTCACGGCATTTGGCAGGTGGGATCACCGAATGGTGTGGGCCGACTACTCGTCCAGGCAGCTGCTAGGCCAAGGGAGGGCGCCCACTCAGCCATTTCGAGGCCGAAGGTTGCAGCTACAGAGCCCCGCCACTGTCAGCAGATACCTGAAGCAGTATTCAAGGTCGGTGCACAAATACAGACTGCTTGAAAGAGCGACTGCGCTGGAGGCAGCTGTGACGGTGGCCACACTCACCTAGGCGCAGATGGCTGAGCTGGAGAGCATCGATCGTGACCGCACCAAGGCAATATTACAGGCAGAGCAAGTGTGCCGGAGGGTACGCATGGGTGAAGTGCCGTACTCACCGTTGGTGGCGCGCATTCAAACAGAGCACCAGTTCTGGACGGAGTCAATCCGGCGCAGAACAGGACACATAGTCAAAGGGACCACCATTGACCGGCTCAAAAAGAAGGCGCATCTGCAGCATATATGCACAAAGGACATGAGTCTGGCGTCCATGCGAGCAAGGCGCAACAAGGTGTGGAGGAAGCTCAAAGAAGAGAAGAAGCAAGCTGCCCAACACCAATCAGACTTCCTGAGGTCCAACAAGGACTTCGCCCAGCGGAGCGGCGATGACCCTGCGAGATACAGGCAGCAAATCGCCGACAGGGAGGAGACAAGAGCGACATTCCGGCGCATGAAAAGCGCGTTAGCCAGAACGACGCTAGACTCGCAGGTCAGCATGGTGGTCAATGACGGGCCTGGTGGCCAGGGCGAGATCCTCACGGACGTCGAAGAGGTGGCCAAGGCGTGCTGTGCGACCAATATAGCCAAGTACCAGCAGGCATGGTCCTCGGAGCTGTGCGATCCCGCCATGCGCCACCGGCTGGGTAAGTTCGGCACCAACACTGCGGCCGATGCGATCATCCACGGTCTGGTTCCAGCCCAAGTCAGGCCGGGCACGGCTGAACTGCTACAAGCTCTGTGCCAATCGCCACAAGCTACGCCCTGGACAGAGAGCGACAGGGTTATCACCACGGAGGAGCACGTAGAGGGGTGAGGAAAGATCAAGGAACGCACGTCATCAGGGCCCTCAGGCCTCCACTTCGGGTGCTGGAAGGCAAACGCCAAGGTGCCCATCTGGCGACCATCAACGCTATCCTGCGGTCGATACCGTACCACACCGGCTACAGCCTAAAACACTGGCGCCAGTGCACCGATGTGCAGCTTCGCAAGCAGCCCGGAAACCTGGCAGTCACCAAGACCCGAACTATCGGGCTAATGGAAGGCAATTTCAACATGAACACCCAACAGCTTGGTTGGAAGGCGCGACAGCACAGGGAGACCAACGGTACCATCGCTGAAGACCAGTACGGAAGTTGTCAGCAGCACACAGCACCAGAGGTCCTCGCCAATGTGTGTCTGACTGATGATGTCATGCGGATCTCGGGCAGTGAGGCTGCGGTATGCTCCAATGATGCGAAAGGCTGCTACGACCGGATAGCCCATCCGGTGTTCGGGATGGCCATGCGGCGACAGGGGGTCCCCAACCAACCCATCGACAGCGTGCTGCACACAATTCAAGGCATGGTCCACCGCATCAGCATGGGAGCCGGAGTATCCATGTCCAGCTACTCAGGAGAAGGCCTGCAGCAACCCATCCAAGGCCTGGTGCAAGGTATGGGAGCTGCGCCAACAGGATGGCTGGTGATCAGCTCGGCCCTCATCGACCGCATGCGTGCAATGGGGTATGGGTTCCGCTACAGGGAGCATGGCCAGCACACTGTCGTCTGCTTTGCGTATGTGGATGATACCAACCTCGTGCACTCCCTTCATACAAGCAACACTCAGGCACAGACAAGGAAGTTTCAACAGGTGGTGTCTGCGTGGGAGGGCATGCTCACAGCGTCAGGCGGATGCCTCGCACTGGAAAAGAGCTTTTGGCAATTGGTCAAGTTCAAGTGGGGCAACAGCAGGTGGCAGTATGACAAGAAGGCGCAACCGCAAGATATTTGCATGCGCCGAGAAGATGGGACACGCCAAGTCCTGAGGCATGTGCCCGTCAACGTGGCCAATAAGTACCTTGGCATGATGTCACGCCGTGACGGCGGCCAGAGCGACCATGCAGCATACTTGCAAGCCAAAGCGGAAGGCTGGGCCAGCCACATACAGTCGGCGAGAATTACCTGACAGGACACGGAGATTGCCCTCAAGTCGGTGCTGTGGCCTGCATTGGAGTACTCCCTGGCCGCCACCACGTTAACGCGCGGCCAGTGCGAGAGCATCATGCGCCCAGCCCTGATGACGGCTCTCCCGCACATGGGCATTGTCCGGACCATGGCGAGGCCGTATGTCCACGGACCTCGGCACCTGAACGGTCTAGCTGTGCCTCATCTGTACACCACACAGTGCAAGGTGCACCTGGCGCTGATCTGGCGGCACTTTGAGTCCCCCACGACGACTGGCAGGCTTCTGCGGGCATCACTCCTCCAGCTCCAGCTTTGGTCTGGCGTTCCAGTGCGACTACAGCAGCAGTATTCACGGTGGCGACGGTGGACGCACCAAACCTGGTGGACGAGCACCTTTGACATGACCCGGCAGCTGGGGATGACAATGCACCAGATAGCGCCAAACCTATCCCTGCCGCGTGATGGTGACGCTCCCATCATGGAGTTGTTCGTGGCAGCATCGAACAATAACACCGAGCTCCGCAAGGCCAACGCGGTGCGAATATACCTCCGTGCCCTCTGGGTGTCGGACATATGCAATGCAGCAGGCACGGACATCCACCCCAGCGTCCAGCAGCGGCGAGAAGTGAGCCGGCTGAGCGACGGCCTCAACTGGCCCCGGGTGGCCAAGCCTTCCAGGCATTCATGGGAGTCATGGGACCGCCTCCTCATTTCGCTGCTGGCGGCAGACCGACCAGGAATGCAGCTGGCAAGGCCTCTGGGGCTGTGGCACGACCTGCGCCGGTTCAAGGCGAGGCAAGATCCGCATGGCCGCCTGCAGCTCCGAGGGCAAGGACAACCGGTGGCGAGAGAGCCCAACGTGGAGTACCGCTGCCGCAAGTATCGGCGACCCGCAGGAGCAGATGTGAGCATGCACCGAGGGTCCTTGATCGTCCACTCGCTGGGCAAGGCCGCCCTGCAGCCCCAAGCAGTGACGCTGCGAGAACACATCCTGAAACTTGGCAGGCTCGCCAACGCTATGCTGCAACATGTACGCATCACAGGCTCCAGCCGAGTGCTTGCGGCAGCCATAGCAAGTGGCAAGCGTGTGGCGTGCTGTGATGCGTCAGCCAAAAACCAGCGAGGCGCCGCAGCGGCAGTCATCCAAGACGATCTTCTCGATCCTCAAGCCGGCATCATCATCCGCTCCGGAGTTCCGGCGGGGTCCCACGTCATGAATTCCAACTGTGCCGAGACAGCGGGAGTGCTGGCCACCATGCAATTTCTGCTGGCATTTGCAGGGTGGTCCCAAGTTACCGGCTCCGTTACCATTGCATGTGACAATATGCAGGCCATCCGCTCAGGTGCCCCAGCACAACTTCTGGCGCCCGAGGATCACGACGACGACCTACGCCAAGAGATACAACGCATGCTACGGCGTGCAGACGTCAGGTTCACAGTCCAACATGTTAAGGGCCATGCGGATGCCAGGTCAGGCCACGAGCTGTCCCCTTGGGAGGTGCAAATGTGGTGGCCGACCACGAGGCAGGAGAGCATTGGCAGGACGTTGATCTGTCCGGCGCGTGGGAAGCTGTCGCAGGGACTCCAGTGTTGAAGGGGTGGGTGGTCGAGACGCCTGCAGGGTTCTTGTCGGACACCAGCTACATGGCGGTGGCACAGACGTCTGCGGAAGCCGACCTGCAGCGCAAGTGGCACCAACGTTGGGGGACGGCCGAGAGGTATCAGGTCGACTGGGCGCCGATGCACAAGGCATCCACCAGATGGAAAGGAGGCAAGAGGCGGGCACTGCTCAAGCTCGCGTCGGGCAACGCCGCCTCCGGCTGCAACATGTGCCGTCGCCTGCTGACGAATGATGGCGCCTGCCCCCGGTGCGGAAGACCGGAGGACAATCTCCATGTGGTTCAGTGCAAGAGTCCCGCTAGCCAAGCCATATGGGATGTGAGCATCCAGCGAATATAGGCCATCATTCAGCCCCCCAGGGTCCGCCGGGATGCGGCCCAGCTGCTGGTCAAGGCCTTGCGAGTCTTGAAGCAAGGAGGCTCCCCGCCACAAGGAATCTGACGCACATCCACGTACGACATAGAGCGAGCCCAGCACGGCGTGGGTTGGGATGGACTCATCTGGGGTGCGTGGTCTGTTGCGTGGGCCGTTCACAGCCCTAGCCCTCCGCCTGTCTCCCGCCAGCGAAAACAGACTGACTGGCAGACGGAGGTCACCCACGAGCTGTGGCACATGGTGTTGCAGCAATGGGCAGACCGGAACCGTACTCTGCACGAGGAGGAGCGGCAAGACTCCATGTCTCAGCGCCTGCACTCTTACTTCCAGGCGCTCCTGGAGCTGCCCTTGCCATCATTTCCTCCGCACCTCCGCCAGCTCGCCAAGCAAACCCCGGCAACTGCGCCTAGGAAAGCAGAGTGGTTGCTCACCATGCTGCACGCCATGCCCCATGTCGCGGCCACAGTTCCCGCAGCTCAAACCGCATGGATGCGGAGACTGGTCTCGCAACCAGAGCGACGCGAGCCCGCTGATGGAGGTCTGCCCGTCCCTTCCGCTCCTTCCGTTGACAACTGACGTCGCGCCGGCTTGCTGTGACCGCGCAGCTCCAGCCAGGCCCAGCCTTGACGGTCACTACTACCGACTGCACTTCCACATTCTCCGTTCCCGCTGTATGATGCATGCAGAATAAACGAGGCGGCAAGAAAGCGCCTTCGGTGCATAGTTAAATACACTATAATCATTGTGGTACAACAACATGGATCGTGCTGATGCTGTTGTTGTGACGATGGTGATGGGCACGCAGGCGATCTATCATTTTGGTTTCGTTACACTACGAGTAGCTCATGCTGTGTGTATGGCAAATGAGATTCACTCTGTTTGCATCTTCACTGACCATCCATTCGTTCTCATCGCCTGTTGTTGTTGCTGCTGCCAACGTGATGGCCAGACGCTGCTGGGGCCTTGACAGCATTCAAGGATCGTTCGTAAAAGTCCAAGTGCTGGAACATCTCTTCTCCCATGCTCAGGAACAGATCGTGCTTCTTGTCATTGTCGTTGTTCCGCGCATGGCGATGCTGTTGCTGCTGCTGAGACTTGATGGCGGCACCGCTCATGCGTGCCTGCGACTTGGCTCGGAACCGTTGCTTCACTTCGTCTATCTTCGATCGGTTGGTGTCGGTCATGGCGCTGCTGCCGGCCGCGGAACGCACGTTGGAAGAGCTCATGGCCCGGACGAGGATGGATCGTTGGTGTTGGGAGATGGCCGTGGAAGCCTCGGACTGCAAGTCCTGCAGCTTCATGCGAAGATCCTGCACCTCGCGTTCTTTCTCCTCCCGCACGAGACGCGTTTCCTCCTTGGCGAGCATGGCCTCACGAGCGGCTAATTCGGCTCGAAGTTCTGCCCTTTGGGCTCTCCTCGCCAGCGTCTCATTTTCACGATGGTGATCGTAGGATTCATCGTCGCAATCTTCAGAGTAGCACGAACTCTCGTACGTCATCACAGACGATGCCACCATCGACTCTGTGTCGTTCTCGATGCTCACGAGGATGGATTCGTACCGCGCCACCAGATTCTCAATTCGTTCCTTCACGCAATGAAAGGCATTTTCTGCGATGATGAGCCGCTGGGAGATGACTTTCACATCCTGCATGCAATTCAGATACGTCATCTCAGCCTCCGTCATGAAACCCTGACCGCTGTCTCCTTCCGTCTTTATGATGTCCTCTGCATCGATCTGGCGTGCTGTTGCTTCATCAAGTTGATCGCGCAGATCCTGAATTGTGTGGAGAACCGCGTGTGCGAGTTGATAACAGATGGGAGTTTGAACGAGATGGGATTATAGATGGAATGCGTGTGATGTGATGTGAGTTGAGTTGCGTACAATGTTCCGTATTCGTGGGGGCATGCGTTTGAAATTGTGGATCATGTCAAACCATACCCGCCCACAGCATGCCATGCAATATTCGTATGCTGTGGCACTTACCGTGCAGTAATCGTTCGTCAGTTTCAACAGCATGCTCTGACAGTCACCGATGGTGAACATCTCATGACCTCTGAGACACCGCGAGCCAACGGAGGCGCATTGCTGCAGGCAGAATTCGTTATCATCCTGCCATCGCACTTCCTCCCAGTAACCTTGTTGTTGCCGCCGCGAAGGTCTCCAGAGATAGTACGCGCGTTCGTCACGGCGCGTCAGCTGCGAGGATCGGACGATGTCGGCAGGATTCGCACCATCGCGCCATGCCTTGGCCACGATCACCGTGTCGCGGCTGCGCAGGGCGGCTCTACCTCGTGGCGTATCGACGATGTCATCCACGATGGTGGTCCATCCACGACGTTCCAAACGACGTTCGATGTCCTTCTCCATGATGCGGCTCCTCATCTCTGCCATGGCGAATGCCTTGATGGCGTCCTCCTCATCGAATCGATCCGCCGCATTCAGTTTGCTGCACCGTGCCTTGGACAGCTTGCGGAACTTCCGGACGACCTTCTTCATCTCGTTTGGATGCACGTAATACTTCGACAGGTCGTTGTACATTGGTCCCCATCCTTCCTTGCCGTACGGGTTGGAAAACAGCGACGATCCCGATTCTGACTCGGCCTCTTCGTAGTTCGTGCGCAAGGAGTCCTCGGTGAGACGCAGACTGCTGGCACCGAGCAGCGACGACGATGCTTTCGTATTCTTGTTGTTGCTGTTGCTGTTGACGTCGTCATTATTGTCGTTGCTGGGATTCTCGGAGTTGCCCAAGAGCGTGTGGAAGGAAGGCACTTGCGCAAAGCCGTATTCGTCATAATCGCTGGTGCTGAGCGTTTCGTCGTAATCGCTTGCCGTGATGCGTTTGGTGAAGTCAGTCGCGGTGGTTTGAATCGTTGTAAGGCCTCCTCCAAGAAGGACAACGTTCAAGGTGGGATCGACGTTCACTTGCGGCGTGTAATTTCCTGTCGCCTTGGATTCAATGCCAAGGTTGCTGTGGGCAACAACCTTGCTCGTTTGCTTCTTCTTGGTTGGTGCATTTCTAGGCTGGACCGTGGAACGATCCAACGCAGTCGCATTCATCACATTGGATACGTTCGCCGCGGACACCATGCTTCGAACCCCGTCAAAGACATCCGACGATGCATTTTCTTCAATCGTACTGGGTTGGTCGCGAAGTCTTCTGCCTTGCGTCGCTGCGTGCTTCTTCGGCACCATCACCAATCTTTGTCCCGACTTCTGTTGTGATGCAGAGGTCGGTGCGTTGTTGCACGAATGCGTGCTGGTGGCATGCGAGGACGTGCTCTCCGATTCCAGGTCGTCCATGAGGTTGGGAACATCTTGCGTCTTGTCCAAAAGGCCATTGAAACCGAAGGCGTTGACGGCATTGAACGTACGATGCGCCGGATGAAAATGGTCGTTGAGAGCCAACGCTTCTGCAGTCGGTGGTTGCGGTTGCGTCTGATAGCTGTCGTTGGCATACAGAGGCTGCAGTCCTCTCATCACGGATGCTGCACCATGACGATTGCGATCGGCGATGCCGTACACTGCAGGGTTCTTCGCTTGCACATCCATGGAGCTGAAGTACGCAGAGGAGGTTTTCGAGTACGCGGTGCTCGGCGATGCATCCGACGAAGTGTCGATCGCATTCCAGTGATCCCTCTTCGGACTGGATACCTTATCCTCCGAATGCAGATGCTGGATGGGATCGGGATCCGAGCGAACATCTTTGTCGCCGTACATATCGTAGCGGAGTTGCTGCGGGCGCGCACCGTGTTGAACTGGCGAGTGACGATTATTGCCTGCCACTGGGGAATGAGCGTGGCCGTGCTGTTGCTTGACGATGGGTGACTTGGCCGACACTCTCGCATCAGCAACAACGGCTGCGAGATGGAAATCGGCAGCGGTTTGATGGTTATCAGGCGGCGGTGGGGGCGGTGGCGGCGTTGACTGATCGTATCCATTTGTGTTTGCATCTACATGATCGCGAGGATTGCCGTACTGCGTGGACACAGTATCCTGTTCCGAAAAGTCGTCAACCGATTCGTCATTGTCCATCCACATCGTGACTTGCTGGTGGGCTGCCTGCTGCATCTGATCCTCGTAACGAGGCGCACGTGTCTGGTTCTGTCGTTGCGAGTGTGGAAAGCCAATCTCGCTCTCCTCGAAGCTTGATTTGACCGCGACGACGCCGCCGTCCTTATTCTGCGTGCCCGGCCAGCCAACATAGCCACCGTTTGAAGTCTCCGACGACCGCGATGGTGAGATGTTCCCCGATGTGCTGTTGTTGTTGTTGTTGTTGTTGTTGTTGTTGTTGTTGTTGTTGTTGTTGTTGCTTTTCCGGGGAGATTGGGACTGTGCTGCAGCCGTCTTTCCGCCATAGACGACAGCTCGACTCGTGAAGAGCGACGCGATCCTCCCCATCGTCGATCCTTTCTTCTTGTCGTTGGAGCCGTTGCTGTTGCTACGAGTATGGCTATTGCCAGCTGATGAAGCCTGAAAGCGAGTTTGGCTGTTGTGCTCCAAACGTTGCGTCTGTCTGGTGGAAGCAGGAGACGGAGTCGACATGACGGTGCTTGGCGTGGATGCCTGCGTTGGAGCAGGCACGACCTTGATGTGCTCGTCTTCGTACGCAGCCACGAATTGCAGGGCGCTCTCTATCGACTGCGGGTCCGAGCCTTGCGCCATCGTCGTCACCTTGCGAGCCTGGCGATTTCTGGGCTGGATCATCGAAGGCGAGATGTGCGGAGTCGATGGCCAATCCAGGAGTCCTGCACCGACATCTCGGTTCTGCTTCTGCGGATGTTCGACATGGTGATGGTGTTGCAGATGGTGTTGCAGATCGTAAGTCGAGGGGCTGTTCGACGGCGACGTAGTCCCGAGGAGGGACACCTCATCCTTCCGCTTCCACTTCTTCTGCTGTCTCACTGCTGGGAACTGTCTCATCTTTCAGCAACTATGATATAATAGTCAATGAAGTGTAGTAGATTGGTTGGTGAGCCTGTGCGTGCTGCCTGTGCTGGAAGTGCAGGATGATCGATCTCTGATGTTGTGAGCTGGTGTCGACCTCTGAGGTTGTGACGGCACCGGTGGCGGATAGACGGATGGGTGAAGTGATGGATGAAGTAACTGATCGCAGCCAAGAGACAACACGGCAGTGAGGCAAGCAAGCAAGCAAAGAAGCAAGCAAGGAAGAACAGCAAACAACGGAGAGTTCCTCTCTTCTCCCACCAAGAGATAGAATGGGACGTTATTCAAACACACCCAAATGCCAAGGATACACCAACGACTTCGTCACTCTCCTATTCTCGATCGGTTCTTGCACTCTTGTGGCGCATGATGTTCATGCGATTCGGATACGACTCACTCTCCACCACGAGGTTCACTCACATGTTGCTTCCGTTTGCGCGCAAGATGGCGCCCCCCTGTCACGCTACCGCCATGTTGCAACATGTGCATCGGTCCAACGCAAGCGTTAAACTTGAATTCCATTCAGGGGTGATTCGCCAGAACGGGGAAATCAATCGTATTTTGGCGGACATGCGGGCGGACGGGATTAAATAGATATTTATAAATATATTGCCGTAACTCCATATAGCTTCGACCAGAACGACTGCTGTATCCATTTTCGCGAATGGGATTTCCATCGAAACGAAGCAAAAGATCGCAACCTGAAGCAAGCGAGAAAAGGAAGGGAGAACATCTTCGCGTTCTTCCACCACCCACACCCACCAACAGCCCCAGCGTCATCAGCTGACACCTCTCCAGAACTTCTGCATCCCCTTGCTCACAATCGTTGCATCTGCACCCTTCTCTAATAGCACCAGCATCAACAATAGTATAATAATAGTAAGAGTCAACAGCCACCATGTCCTCCGGAAAACTGATCCTCGACTCCGCCTTGCGCGCCTCCGTCAACCTGCGATCCTCCAAACTCCCCACCGGCCTCGCGAAGTCCGCCTCCGCCCTGCTGTCCTCCGTGGCCGGCAGCGTCGGCGACAAGGCCGTCCTGCCCGACCTGCCCTACGACTACAACGCCTTGGAACCCGCCATCTCGGCCGAGACCATGACGATCCATCACACGAAGCACCACAACACCTACGTCGGCAACCTCAATGCCACGATCGAAAAGATCGACGCCGCCATGTCGGCCGGCGACGTCAGCGCCACCATCGCTCTGCAGGCTGCGCTCAAGTTCAACGGCGGCGGTCACATCAACCACTGTCTGTTCTGGGAGAACCTCAGTCCCGACTCGAAGGGCGTCAAGGCGGGTGGAGTGCTGGAAGCCGCCATCGACGAACGCTTCGGTAGCCTCGAGGCCATGAAGGCGGAGATGGGCGCCACCACCGTGGCCGTGCAGGGTTCCGGTTGGGGATGGTTGGCCTACAATCCAAAGACAGGTGCGTTGCAGGGCTTGTCGATGTTGCTTGGGTGTCGTTGCTTTTATGTGGTGTTGTGGGGAGATGCTGTTTCTTAAAGTACGATGTGCAATGCTCTGGTTCCGACATGAAGCTTACCAATGCATTGCGTTCTCACTGTGGTTTTCCATTCCCTCCAACGTAACAACAACTCATCACACAAACGCAAATGCTCAAACGGATACAGGCGGAGTTGATGTTGCCACTTGTCCAAACCAAGATCCGCTGGAGGCCACCACTGGATTGAAACCGCTCTTGGGCATCGATGTGTGGGAGCATGCATACTATGTCGATTACAGAAATGTGCGTCCGGATTACGTCAAGGCCGTCTGGGACATCATCAACTGGGATGTCGTTGAAGAGCGTCTTGTCGCTGCCAAGAAATAGACATCTTCCACTGGTTGAGTCCGGCAGTTGAGAGCACGGTTACGGGTACACATCATCCCATACACATCGGCCTTTGCTATTCGCGCAGCAACGACACCATCAACAGCTCCACCATCATTTCCAATACTCTGCCATAGCATTTTGCATCAGACACAAACATCACATCGTATCGTGTCACTTTGAATCGCTGCTACGCTCAACTGCATTATACTCAAAGGATCTTACTTTCAGCATGTCGATTCCATTCGTACTGAGACTCGTATGCATAGCATCGCGCTTTATGAATCCTGCCTGGATCGCTTCACCTCGCGGGCCTTGTCGCGCTTGCCTTCCGCACGATACTGCCGCTTCTTGTTGGCGCGACGTGCCGCCGCCTTGGCCGCCTCCGCGAAGGCGCTCTGCCTCTCCTTGTCCACCTTGCGCTGGGCCTTGCTGGCCTTGCGGATCTTCACCTTCTCGTTGCGGATGGTGTTCAAGGCCTGCAGGAAGGCGTACTTCTTCTTTTCGGCGGAGTCCATCACAACGGCGCGCTTTTCGAGATAACCCTTCTTGTTCTTCTTGCGCTTCACGTTGTCCTTGGGCTTGCTGGCGTACGGCAACGCCGCCTCCAGCTTCTTAGGGACGAACAGCTTGTTGAATCGACGCTCCGGGCGTTCGATGGGCTTGTAGATGGAATCCGGATTCACCTCGATGGGCGTGTTGGTCTCGATCTGGAGCTGCGCCTTGGGCTTCATGGCGCGCCATCCATCGACGCCGCCCTGCGTCAGATGGCTGGTCACTGGATTGTAGTACTCCTTCAGCTCCACGGGCATCCAGGTCCGGCAGAAGACGATGTCCGATTTCAGGATCTTATCCTCGAACGTCGCACGGAACGATCCCGGTTGCCCTTCGCGGATGGCCTTCTTGATCTGCCCGCGGATGCCGCTCACGGTGCGGATGCTGGCACCTTCGAAGCGGCTCACTTCCAGGTTGCTGTTGAACATGCCCGACACGAAGGCCGTGTTGCGGTAGATCTTCGTGGGCGTGCCGACGAGCTTCAGCTTCTTCACGATGGGGAAGGAGGCGTTCAGCTCCAGCACGACTCCCGTAGCGGCGATGCGGAAGCCAGCGAGGTTGCCCGTCATGTACTTGATGGCGAGGATTCCCGTGTTGGGTGGCACCAGCGGACCGAAGAAGGTCGCGAAGCAATGCATGTGCTCCGGCGTGTACTTCAGGTACCTGTGGCGACCGTTGTCATCTTCCGTGGAGAATGTGGGGATGCTCTGGAATCGCCGCCATCCCACGCTGAACACCAACGGGTCGTTGCACTTCAGGATCTTCTTGTGCCATCGGTGCTTCTTGAAGCGACAGCGCGTGAAACCGATCTTCGTCTCTTGCGGTGTCAGTCCACCCAGTACGAGAGGCAGCTCGGGCTTGAAGTTTTCGAGGAAGTTGACCGGGACGCCAGCGATTTGGATGCGGCAGTACAATCCCTGTCGGAAGCCTTCGTGCTTTTGACGAGCGCGTTCGCCATCCTGACCGAACTCTTCCTCGTTGCGCTTGATCTTTTCCTCCTTCTGACGCTTCAGCGTTTCGAGGTAGTCATTCTCGGCCTCATCGTCCTTCATGTCGCCACCGTCCTCCATCTTCTCCTCGTCGTACTCCTCGTTGAATCGGCTCTTCTGCCGCGCCTTGCGTTCGATGTTGTAGGCTCGGATTTCTTCATCCGTCATTCCTTCGGTTGGATTGCCAATATTATCGTCTCCATCAGAGGCCGGGCCGTCATCGTCATCGTCACTGTCGTCGCTGATGACTTGTCCGCCCGGACCAAACTTCTCGCCCGTTTCCAAATCTTCAAAGTCATCAAAGCCACCCTCCGTATCGCCTGGCTGTGCATCCTCACCGTTGTCCCAGTTGCCCGTCACGAACTTATCACGGATGGACTCGATCAACGTCTCGCCGCCTTCCTCCAACCACTTCTCCATGTCCAACTGGATGGCTTGGTCACCCACCCGACGCGAGGAGTCGTCCTCTCCTAATCCGCTGTCTCGTGCAGAGGAGGATCCGAATGGATTGCTTGCATCGCTGTTGTTCTTGCTGCTGCTGGTACTCGACTTCAACTTGAACAGCTCATCGTCATCGTCGTCAGATGCGCCGTCCTCATCCTCGTTGTTGTTGCTGCTACGATTGCTGCTGGAAACTGATCTTTGTGCATTTCCGTATACCAAGTCTTGGAGGTTCAGGAGAGAAGCTTGGCGTTCCAAGAAGTTCTGTGCAGCACGTTCAGCGAGGTTTTCTCTCCATGACGTGGGCTTGTCGCCGTTGTTGGTCTCGTCTTCGTCTTCCTCGCCATCATCGTCTTCCTCATCTTCGTCGTCACTGTCATCGTCATTGTCGCTATCATCTTCACCACTATCAGAGTCATAGTCACCATCATCTTCCTCATCGCCCTCACTTGCATCATCGCTCCCACTGCCGTCATCTTCATCACCATCATCATCGTAGTTGCCTCGTCTTCTTCCGAAAGGGGTGCCTTCACGCAGCCATGCCAACTTGCTCTTGTCTATACTCTGGTCTTTGGCTGATGGAGCATCGTCTTCGTCGCTGTGGCTGCTGTCGCTCTCGTCGTCGGAACCTGCCACAACGGCCTTGCTGCCTTTGAAGAGCCGGAGGGTGGAACGTTCCATCTTCTCGTCGACGGCATCGACATCTTGCAGTCCTTTCAACATGCCGGCGGGTTGATCGGGATCGTACTGTGGTCCGTCATCGTCGCTATCTTCGCTGTCATCGTCGCTGCCGTCGTTGTCATCCGATTCATCGCCTGTCTTTGGTGGCTGAAGATCCTTCGTCTTGGTGTAATTCGTTCGACCAATGTCAATGTACACGGCATCCTTATCAAACGACACTGCGCCGACGTTGGAGAGCGGCGCAAAGAGTAATGCATCCTTCTTCTTTTGGAGCGTCTTTTGCTTGGGATCAGGGATGGGACATGGATCGGTGAGCATGGTCATGTCGGACATATTGAAATCTCCCACGCCGATCAGATGGACCTTCATGCCAGGTTTCATGTTGCTGCCACGTACGTAACCATAAAATGTCACTGTGCGATCGCAGTCTGGATCTTCATCAATGCGGTTGGGATCGGTGATGTCTTCGTGACGATCGACGAGGACGTAGGGATGCGTGTTTCTCCAAATCAGCGGGCGGAACTGTATGTACAGCGCAAGTACGTGGGTGATGGAGCAGATGCGATTGAATGAAAGGAAACCATGTCAGTTGACGATTTGCAATCAATGCGTTTCCACACATCATGACAACCCATTGGTATTGCACAATCGCAGCCAGTGTGTGCCATAACGTATATGTGTGCGATGCCACAAGCAAGGATATGTAAATTCATGATGATGATGCTCGGAATGTATTCGACATTTTGTCAACTCGTTCTCGTTTCACGTGATCTGCCTCAGAGGACAGATGCTCAGACAGAAGTCACCAAAGTTTTTCCGTTCGTCATTGCATCATGCATGAATGCGTGCACTTGCTTCCCATGCTTTGTGGAGTTTGTGTGACATGACATGGAATCATATTTGTGCAATTTTATCCACATCCACGCATCCACACACATGTATACGTGCAAAGGCACTGGCTGATACACACCTTGACACGCGATATGAACATGGTAAGCTGCTTGATCTCGTTCTTGAGATATTTGCCATTGATGATGCCGGAGAAGTAGAACATCTTGGCACCATCGTAGATCTCCGTCCAGAAGCGTTGCTTGAGCGTCTTCTTTGTTTTGCGCAGATTCTTGGCCGTCTTGAATTGATCGAGATTGGTGAAGACGCCCATGACCTTTGGGAAACCATGCGTTTGGAGGATGTTCAAGAATTCGAAGGTCTCCATCTCGAAACCGAATTTGGTGTCGACGCAAAGCAGGACGAGATCGGCGATTTTGGCGCAATCCAGCATGCTGGCGGTGTCGTTGGGACATTCAAAGAGCGTGATGCGCTTGTACTTGCCCGTGACGATCGTGATGGGCCCCGTGATGGTGGTGAGGTTGTGGTTGGTGTAGTACTTGACGAGCGATCGGATGAGGGTGGATTTGCCGACGCCGGGCGGTCCCATGACGACGACCAACGCGGGCGGCGCCTGGTTGGCCTCGGCCGAGCGGCGATCCGTCAGCGGAACGTACTCCTTCTGCTGGCCGCGATCGAGGTTGCGTTGCATGGTCCGCTTCGTGCGGCCGATGTTGGCCACCGAGAAGGCCCGCGGGTTGTGGCGTTCCTTGCGCGTTCCATCCTTCTTGGCCTTCAATTCTCGCTTCTTCTCCTTGGCACCGCGGCCTTCCTTCCTCGTCTTGTGACGGTGGTTGTCCTTCAGGTCGGAGCCTTCCATGGTGCTGCCGTTGTGTGTGTATTCTGCCGCTGTTGATGGCTCTGTTCGTCCCTGTGCGAGCACTCTGGTGCTAATCACAATAGTGGGGCGCACCGCAAGCAAGTTATATACAATCGATTATATTATATAATACACAGCAACAGCAGCAGCAGTCAGGCAATGCTGGGTTGTTCCCTTCAGTTGGATCCACGTTGTGACGATCTTCCTTTTCCTCTGTTTGCCTCAGAGAGCTCCTGTCTGTGCCGTGTAGCGTACGAATACGGGTGTGCAGTGTTTTGATGTGTTGACGTGTGCTGATTTTGTTGGTTGGTGTTTTTGGTCGATTGGTTCTGGATAAAGAAAAAGTGAACGGACGAAGGACACACACGAATAATATACTGAAACATATACTTCACCGCAGCCCCTGATGACGAAATCATGATGCCAACAATGCCACAACACGTCAATCTGCGATCTCATCACATGCCATCATCAACACACTCATTCAACCAGCGCGCAATACGAACACACCGAATTCATCTCGTCTCATCTCATTTCGCACAACCCGACAAGCACAAACAATCACCGACGAGCAACATAGCATTCGCAAAGTGGAACATTACAGGAGACAACGAAGAATGATGGTGAAAGCTTCGGTTGCATCGTACCTGCTCGTCGCCGTGGTGGGCGTGAGCTGCTCACGTTTTGGTCATGCGTTCACGATTGGATCTCAGATCAGCGGATCCTCCATCCGTCCGACGACCTCCCCTCGCTCTCATCTGGCGGCATCCAAGGACAGCGAAGACGATGCCACCCCCTTCATCCCCACCAACACCGTGGTCAGCAAGGTCGCCGTCGCGGGCGCCACGGGCCGCACCGGATCGTTGGTCGTGCAAGAGCTGCTAAATCGCGACGTCGAAGTCGTCGGCTTGGTGCGCGACATGGACAAAGCATCGCAAGTCTTCCCCGACACGGCCGACGACGCGCTCACCATCACCCAATGCGACCTGTCCGACGCCGACGCCATCGGCCAAGCCATCGACGGATGCGACGCTGTCATCTGGTGCGCGACGGGATTCTCCGATGCGCAAACCTCCATCATCGAACGGCTCAAGCGTCTGTTCGGCATCGCGTTGGTACCGCAACAGTCCATCGATGCGGTTGGCGTGCCCGCGATTGGAAAGGCCCTGTCATCGGCCAACGGTGACGCCATCTATCCCAAAATCGTGATGCTGTCGTCGGCAGGCGTGACGCGTCCAGCGTGGGATGACGCGAAGAAGAAGCGCTTTCCGGGCAGTGCTGACATTCCCATCGTGCGGTTGAATCCGTTTGGTATTTTGGGCGTCAAAGCCGATAGCGAACAGAAGCTGCGTGAGACAGGTATGTACGATACCATACGATTGCGTCATGAACGAATGAAGCGATGAATGACACATGTCTGGATGCACCATAGAGCAATGAAAATCATCTTGAGCATCGAAGCAGCAAACCGAAACAAGGAAAAGGTGTTTGCGAATGACATGAGAGACACATGTGTCAGGAAGAAGGGCATGCGCCAAACCGCGCATGTGTGCACGATCTATTGCACCATACTATTCGTACATTTCACAACACCACCAAACACTCACTCACTCATCTATACACATGAAAATCCAAACGCAAACGCAAACGTACATCCAAACCACAGGAGCCAACTACGCGATCGTCCGACCTGCTGGCCTCAACGACAATTGGCCAATTGGATCACGTCCGATCTTCACCCAGGGCGATATCGCCGCCGGCCGCATCAACCGCCAGGATGTTGCGACGGTCCTCGTCGATGTCCTCTCCACCCCGGAGGCCTGCCATAAAACCTTCGAAGTCATCGGCGTGTGCAACTACCCACCAGCGCGTTCCATCCGCCCGGCTCTGTCCAAGCTGCAACCGGACGGTGTCGCGCTATCGATGGATCATCTGTCTGCGACCTACACCATCATGCAGCAGCTGCTGCCAGGCGAGGCACAGCAGTCCGCGCAGTTGGCCATGGGGCAGACCTACGAGCAGCTGGACAAGGATGAAGTCGGACGATTGGGCAAGCGCGGCGAAGAAAACATCGAATCGGCTGTGCCGCAGCCAACGACCGTCGCGGGTCGTGAGAGTTCATGATCACTGAGAGGCACGTTCCGATACAGGTGTGCGAGTTCATGATAGAGTCATGCATCGTGATATGACATCCTCGAATGTTATGATGTACCAATACAATAAAGCTGAGTATTCTTTTGGTGCAGAGATCGGTTGCATACAAGTGGATTACGCGTGCGTGTGACTCTGGAGTAGCCGTAGCTCGTATCCACGTACCCGTGTTCCTGAGTGCGAGTTCATGTATCTCGCAGGGCAATGTTGGAATTTGGTACGACAGCCGCCTCTATACTGCGCAAGTAGCGTATGCCTTCACATATTTTCGTCGCCGCAGAGTACCGTATCATGCGTGCTGTCCCCCCCTTGTGTAGTTTTGTGGCTTCGATCAGGAAAAGACCACGAAGACTACACAGAGAGCGACGATACGAGACAACATCAACGCTGTCGTCATCGCTACGACGAAGCCACCGCTTTTGGATGTGCCGAAACCATAAAAGCAACAAGGAGCGCGAATACAAGCAGCGTCGACTACTCTGGCCAACAAGGAACGGGGACAGTGCAACAACGTTGTTGCCATCTCCCGCGAAGAAAGACGGCTTCCCACACGGTGCCCGTGTTGCCGTTGTTGCCATCGTACCATACGCACTCAACTCTTTCCGTCGCAACGGCAACTTTGCTTCCACCAGCTCTCAGCTACATACCACACGGACGTGTACTCTATGATCTACAGAGAAGGACGTACATCATACTCATACTCATAGTACTCGCAGAGAATCATAGAGTATCGCACTACACTCGTGCGCATCTCCCTTGCAAACGAGGCGAGACGAGGCGACAGTGGGACAACCAAACACAAATTGTAAGACCCAAGGAGGCGCACTCGAAGTCGTGGTCGTGCTTGTGGTCGTCGGCAGGGCCTGCAGGCAATGCAATAGAGAGCTGAGAGTCACAGACTGATCAGCAGCCACCCAACACAGGAGCAATCGTTGTGAGGGAAACGATTCAAGGAACACCACGAAGCAACTAGGATGAGTTCTTCCGAACGCAGCAGCGGGATTGATGGTGGCAACAGTAACAACAACAACAACAACAACAACAACAACAACAACAACAGCAACAACAACAGCAACAACAACAGCAACAACAACGAAGAGACAGAACATGTCAGTGACTCGCACGAGCATGGAGATACTGCCAGACCGGTAGGCGCTGAAGACTCTGTGAGCGACGCCGTGGACAGCGATGTTGCAAGCTTCGGCGAGATTGACGAGTTGCCCCACGACTTGCAGTCACACGATGAAGAGCGTCGAACTAGCAACAACAGCAACGACAACAACAACAACAACGGCAGCGGTAGCGGTAGCGGTAGCGACGATAATAGCAGTGACAACGAAGTCAGACGCACGAGCAGCGACAAAGACGAAACCAGCGCGGTCACAGATGACGCTGTGGAAAGCGATGGAGACATCCCCAGTGGCGACCACTGCCAACGCCAATCTGGCAACGGCAACGGCAGCGACGGAGACAGGCCTATCCAGCGAAGCAATTCTCGCCGCAGTGTGCGCATCAAGGAAACCGCCACTACTCTGGGACACAGCGCCTCGGATCATGAGTCCCCGGGCCCGACTCAAAGGCTCACCAGACACACCACAGGCGGAACCGAAGGTCTTGGAAGTGGCAGCGACCATCTCACTCGCCGTCGCAGGTCCCGCATGTATGATCGTCGATCCATCAATCGCCAGTCCACCAGTCAGGACATAGACATTGAGAAGAACGAGAAAGATGAGAAAACCAGCAGGCACAGCATGAGCACAGCGAGCGTCCGGCGGCCGAGAACGAAGATACTTGAAGACGATGACAATATCGCGGTCACGCAAATTGGTGACATTGGGGCAGGTGGAAACACCGCGCAAGGCAATCATCGCAGACGCCCGTCTTCAGATCAAAACGATCTGCGTTCCGTTGCATCTCAATCCCTGATTTCGCCAGACGCTTGGATGAGGGGAAACATCAACGGCAACGGCAAGCAGAGAGGTAGCAACAACAAGAACGGCAACAGCAGCAACGGCAGTAGCAACGCAGCCACAGCTTCAACAGAGGAGCTGACAAGCCAACGAGCACATGAGACCAGCGGTAAGGGAGAGGCGCAGAATGATGACAGCGTTGCTGGCTCAATCAACAAGCTGAATCCTTCCTTTCACGCAAATGGCAGGTCCGGCACTATCACACAAAAGCGTGACACCGACGATGCCGCGGTCGGACCCCAGATCTACGACGGTGAGTTGGAGGGTGACCGACAGCAAAACTCGCGACTGCCGCGACTCCGCAGCCATGGCGATGATTGGTCCACCGGGTCCAGTTCAGTCGGTCAGCGATCTAGCGCAATGGCTGCATCGGGAGGGGCACTGGTCCCAGGAGACCTATTGCTTGCACAACAGCAAGGCGGCGAGCACGTGGTCATTCGCCAAGCCGCAGGTGCACAGGAATACGACCCGTCCGCACACAACGGTCTATACACGGCGCAGGGCGAGCTGGTTGACGATCTATCGACTTCTGGAACAGAAGACGAGAGCCAGACACATGAAAGAGACAGCACACCATCGGGCGAAATCGATGGTGGCATCCTCAGCGCTCGCTCTGCCCGTGTCCCTGGTCAACCGACAGTGGGGCAAGAACGAAGCAGAGAGGGTCCGCGAACACGAAGGGGCAACAGAATTATCAACGTGGTGGATCCTTCCCTCGGCGAACCTGTCCTTGCGGAAGAGATGGAACGCGAGATCGTTGATGCCGATGGCAACATCATTCGATATGATGACGCTGAAGCAAACCAACCGCGTGAAACGGAAAGCAGTTTGGCCGACAACCTCGCGGACGGTGACACTGATAAGAACAGAGATCCTAGCGGTGATCGGAAATGTTCGTCTGGACTGACAGCCCTGTGCGCGTGTATTGTCCTTTCGATCATCGTTGGTATTGTCATGCTCACAAGCGCTTGTTCGCTCTTTCCCGAGATGAACCAATGCGAAGATGATGATTCCTCAGATGCAGGAGGCCGTGGGGCAGAATCAACTCCCACCCAGTCTCCAGCCTCCCCCGCAACAACCTTCCTCACAAGCCTGACATGCGAAGGATCTGTCGCGGTGGGCGTTGACGGAGAGGCGGTTGATCTTGTGCGTGAGAAATCTCCAACGGCCACGTCATCTCAGACATCTGGTGGAGCATCGCGCAACATGACGCAAACCACAATCGGTTGTGACGAGCAAGAGTCCTGGACCGGATATCATTCATGGATAGCAATTGATGGGCTTGAAGCCGATGCCAACGGCGGTGACGAAGCCATCAACATCGAAATGACGTCGGATTCTTCGCTCGCAACATGGATGGTCGCCTTCGATGGAGCAAGCTGCGACGATCTCGGTTGTGCGATAGCGTTCGGCAACTGTACAACAAGACAATGCGCGTTGGTCATTTCGGCAGCGAAGAGAGAATCTGTGACTGTTGCGATTGGCGGAATGGAGCCATTCGATTACACCATACGATCCCAACTCATCGCGTCAAACGATAGATGCGAGATCGCGAGGCCTCTCGATGTCATCCTGACCACCACATCAGAGTCCGAAACATCGATGCCATCCATCAAGCCAGCTGTTGTCGTGACAGGGTCATACGAATATGCGACACCGGCAGACACATCGTTGGCATCTTGCGGTGTGAAGTCTGGAGTTGCCACGTGGTACTCCGTGAAGACGAACGTGTCGGGCATCGTGACTGCATCCACTTGCATCGACAACGGTAGTGGCAACGATAGTGGCAGTGACAGCAGTACGAGCAGTAGCAACGTCAACCCAAGTTCCGTCCAAGGCAACGCCCCAGCTTACATCACTGTGTTCAGGGGGGATTGCAGCAGTTTGCAATGTGCCACGGAGACGAGCAGCGTCTCGTGTGGATCTCGCAATCAGGTGACGTGGTATTCAGAGGATGATGAAGAGTATTTCCTCGCCATTTCTGCTCCTCCTGCTGACCATCCCGATTGGAATCCTGCCGACGGATTATCCATATCCAGTACCAGTACCAACAGTAATGCCAATAGTGACGGCAACGGTAGCGCCGAAAATGGCAGCAAGCGCAACGGACTGAGATCGTCGTCATCAGCATCAGCATCAGCACCTGCAGCAATCTCTACTTCTGCATCCACAATTGACCCTGAGAATGTCGACTATCAACTGTCGATTCGCCAAACGGCTGACAATGACATCTGTCACAAAGCGCAGTCGATCGATGGGTTGTCATCATTCTCGTTCCGCAAACTGTATGCTTCCCATCGCAACGCGGCCAGCGACGACACACCGTCTTGCGAGCTATCCAGCGTGCAGGATGTGGTGGCTAGGAAGGGCACGTGGTATGCAGTGAATGGAACAGGATCGTTGATGAAGGTCTCCACTTGTCTGGATGATAACTTCGGCGATGGTGGCAGGGACTCCGGTGATGATGAGATTCAATTCCAATCTGTCAAAGCGCAGGTCTTCAAGGGATCGTGCGACAACCTGAGGTGTCTCGATGGTGTGGAGACCGTATTCAACCGAGGATGCAAGTCCCCCCACGAAACTGATGCGGAGTTCGACAGCGACTCAAACTTCAACGAAGTTGCGTGGCAATCCAACCTCGATGAGACGTACTTCGTCCACATCTCATCCAAGGAAATTCTCAGCAAAGGAGGGACGAATGGCATTGCGCCAAACAACCCGAGTGCAGACACAAGCACCAACATCGACACAACGACGGATGCCGGTCCTTCATCAAGCCCCGAATTCGCCTTCTCGATCCAGTCGGCAGTGCGCAATGACTTGTGTGAGGCGGCTGTTCCTCTGGATGTAGGAGGCAACATCTCCATCCATGCATCAACGATGGAAGCAACCATCCCAACTGAGTTCACATCAAGCTGTGGCCTTGCATCCGGAGTCGTATCTCCGGGTGTGTGGTACACAGTGGTCGGAGATGACTCATACATCGATGTGGATACATGCAAGTCTATCGATATGACACCACACGAGTATGATGACTCGCTCCCGTTTGATCTCCCAGCTCCGCCACCTTTACCAAATGAGACGACCTTCCGGCTGTTCGACAACCAAATTACGATTCTCAGGGGAAATGACTGCAATTCGTTGGAATGCGTCACTGGAAATAATAGAGCGATCGATCGCTGCGCATTCCAAAGCAAAACGGGGTGGTTCGCACAACGAAACCGACGGTACTTTATTCTCGTCCACAGTGCGCTCGGCGGACAAGGCGAATTCATGTTGTCAACCACCAAATCAGACAGAGGTGCATACGACAAACGGTGCCATGATGCAAAATCAATCAAAATCGGAGAAGTAACCAACCGCGGCAACGATGATGGCTTGCAGGCATTTGGTTCATATTGTGGTGGATTCGAGACCACAGGCGCAGCAACATGGTTCAAAATTATCGGCAATGGCAAACGGCTCATTGCTTCCACATGCAGCACCTTCACAAGGTATAGATCGAGGATTCTTGTGCTCGAAGGCGACGACTGCGGCTCACTGAACTGCAGACTGAACCAGAACTTTGGCTCCTGTCCATTTCAAGGTCTCTACGGCAACACCTTCAAACAAGGGTATGTTGAATTTGATTCCAAAGCTGACGTGACGTACCATTTGATTGTGCATGGTGCCGCAGGCGAAGAAGACTCCTTTACATTAATGGTCGATGAAGCTGTGCCGAATAATCAGTGCGACGGAGCGATGGGATTGGAATTGGGCGACGAACCAATCCAGATTTCCAGCAACGTTCTCAAGACAAGTGTGACAGAAGGATGTTCCGGAGCCTCCTACCGTCAGAGACTCCCCACCATTGATGCACTTTGGTATGAAGTAATGAACCAAGCGGAACGAACCCAGTTGACGATCAGCATCTGTCACTTGGGGCCATTCCGTGATTTGGAACTGCGTGCTTACGCCGGAAGCTGCGGAGATCTACACTGCGCCGCGAGTGAATATTTCCCCCAACAACATCATGGTGCATGTGGCGACGACACACTCCCAAGCCCCACATTGACTTGGATAAGTGAGCCCCATCAGGCATATCGTATCGCAGTCATGGCGCTTCGTGAATTGGGTGGCGGCCTCCCGACGACCGCCCCAACGTTCAACATCTCCGTATCAAGCCACACCCTCGACAACAACACTGTCTGCGATGAGGCAGAATTCATCGGAGTTGGCGAATCCATCAATGGATCATTCAAGAGTGCCGCACTGGATGAAGACGTCATAGATTGCTACGTTCAGGAGGACTTTTCATTCCAAAGGAGACACGTAGATCTGGTGGGCTCATGGTATTACACCATTGGCACCGGCCGGCAGATGATCGCATCCTCATGCCTCGATCAAATACAAACAAGACCGACAATCGTGATTGTGATGGGAGGAGAGTGCGGCAATCTCACTTGCATTGATTCCAGCACTCACTTTTGCGGAGTCAACGGGCAGGTGTCATGGGAGAGCGAGACTGGCACGATGTATCGTGTGTGGATCGGGACAGAAGGATTCTTCACGAGCAACTATTCGCTGCATGTTGCAGATAGCTCATCAACGTCATCAATGTCATCAACTCCACCGCCGCTACCACCGTTGGCAGTGCCATCAGCAACATCAACATCGAATCCATGGAAGGCTTGGATTGATGTTGACTTCCCTGCATACGATGAGTGCGAACACGCGGTGACACTGGAGGTGTCGACCGATACGAGCGACATCACAACCGACGTGCTGCTGTCGATGACGCTGGTGACGAATGATTATCACGTTGATATGTGCGGTTCTGCCTATCCTCAGCTGGTTGGTGGAGCTTGGTTCCACGTACATGGAATGGGTGAATTGGTGAAGATGACAGTCAACACAATCAAACCGGGTGATGACTATCAGGCGTTTGGCGAAGAGTTCACGAGGGACGCAAGATTCGTCGTATATCAAGCACAGCAGGAACCAGCAGGGGCATCATCCGACTGCGAGAGCTTGCGATGTGTGCATGGCAACAGCCAGGGTGGAGACGGCAGCCAACACACCTTCGCAACATGGTTTGCAGAGGATGGTGTCGATTACTACATTCAAGTGTACAATGCATACCCATCTATTGCTGCGCGCTTGGCGCTGATCGAACACACCCAAGCAGGTGCCGCATGCGGATACAATGTGGTTGATGGCATGCCCACGAATGTAATCGAAAAGGGCGACACAGTCCTTTCAGTGACCAGAAGGGGCAGTCCCCAGAGTGTGGTAGTGCCGGCCATTTGCGACGGCCAAGACGGCATCCCACACAACAACGGGGCATGGTTTTCATTCATCGGTGACGGAAAGCGCGTCCGTGCGTCTACCAGCAATCCTGGTTCGAACGCGAACATGACGATTCAAGTGTACTCGTACGATGGTGACAGCTGCGATATGTTGGAGTGTGTAGCAGCAACATATCATGAGGACATCATCGGATTCAAATTCAACGGAATAGGTTACACTGTGATGGGCCATCAAGATGTCGATTGGACAACCGCGCAAGGTCAACGGTACAGTCTCTTCGTTCAGGCGACTGGCGCCGACGGTGCCGACGGCGATGATGCCATCCAGCATGTATTCGAACTGAGCATAACAGAATTGAGATCTGTGGACACCTGTGACGGAGCTCGACCTGCTCGGGTCGGAAGACTCATCAAATTTATTTTCGAAAGTGAGCTTGGACCAGACACCACAGGCTCTCAATGTGACGATCCTTTGGCGGATTGGTGGAACTTTCCTGGCGCTTGGTACACGGTTGTCGGAGATGGCACGACCCTGGTTGCATCCACCTGCGCTGAGAGACCATCCCCTCCTGGTCTCTCCACGCAGGTGAGTGTGTACAGCGGTACTTGCGGCGCATTGAGTTGTGTCGGATCGAGCGATGTCTACTGCGATCGCAATGGTCAGGTGGCCTGGTCAAGTGAAGCTGGAACGACTTACTATGTGCTGATCCGTCACCCAAAGTGGTTCGCACGCCAAACCGATGGCACATCTCTGCGCTCAGCACCCCGGGCATCAAGCATCTGCTCCGGGATTGTTACAGCCCCGTTGGAGCTGAGAGATGAAATGACGTTTGTCGTACCAGCATCAATCCCGACGTTCACGCCAATGCCAGTCGAACCAAGTGTTGGTGATGAGCAGGAAGAGCAGATGGCCAGTGTAGTGCCAAGCTGCGACTTCAAATTCAAGACATCGTCGAGCAACGTTGCATGGCTGAGCGTGATTGGTAGTGGCGGGTACATGATGGTCACGACGCGCGGCTTCGACACGAGGTTCAACTCCACCGTGGAAGTCTATTCGGGACGAGACTGCAATCAGCTAAGCTGTGTCGACGGTGCGGTGCAATCAAGAGCCAGGGGGTGGCTGAGCAAAGACGGCGACATGACATTCTATCACGCTGTTGCGAACGGTCCGCCTATGCATCAAGGTTCCATCTCGTGGCAAAGTGCGTTTGGCGAGGAGTATTTCATCCGCATCTCGGGCGTCGGAACGAACGAAAGCGCTGGAAGTACTGCTACAGGCACTGCTACAGGCACTGCTGAAAAGGATGCTGGCGATTCGGCTATGGACAACACCGCGCTGGCAGGGTCGCTGGTGTCAGTCAAGGTTGAGGCGAATGTCGCCAACGACCATTGCGAGAATGCAATTCCCCTTTACGATCGCGACGAAGTGCTTGTCGATATGAATATGGCAACGATCGATGACATCGACTTGTGCCACTCTCCTCGGAAACCACACGCGGACACAACACCTTTGACACATGCTGCAGTCTGGTTCAAGATTCTTGCATCGGAGCTGCAAAGAATGGATTCCGGAATGCGGATCACCGCGTGCTCAGCGGGTACGCAAATCGGTGTATTCGTGGGCGATGATTGCGACAGCTTAAGATGCCTTCAAACGGTGGCAGCCTTTGGGGCAACCAGCTGCGTCGAACATGAACTCCCTGCCGATTCTGATGAAGATGTTTATCTTCTATTGATGGGTGGGACGTCATCGGCTCAGATCGACGTGAGAGTTCGTCAGCTGTATCTTTGGGACATATAGCATCATATCATAGGTGGCTTTTTTGTTTGAAACAATCCTGGGGGGTGTACAGTGATTATGGATTGTGCAGTATTGGTATATACATACTCGTACTCTTATGTCACAGTATAAGGAGGTTAGGCAAACGTGGCGTATCAGTCTGCTTCCTCCCCCAGAACATATATAACACACGGATTATAACGGTTACGTCATGCGCCGATGGCGCTTTTATTCCGCCTCGTTTATTCAACGTGATAGCACATTGCGGGAACGGAGTGAAGTCGTGTGGCAGCCGTGGTTGCCGGGAGGAACACTTCAGGTCTCGGTGGAAGCTGGGCGTGGTGTGGCGTGGGCGGAGTTGGAAGCGGAGGTCGCCTTGCGCCGGACGTTGAGCATCCAGTTGGAGAGCACTTTCGGGAGAGGGGGGCTGTCGTGGCTGAGCGCATTGTGCATGGCCTGCACCCATTCCGCAAGGGCGCGGGTTTGCTGTATGGGAGGTGGTTGTTCCCAGAGGGGCCGCAGCGGGGGCGGTACAAGTGCTGGCGCCACTGACCGGACTTGGAGGGCCTGCTGTTCGAGCAGCTCCACCATACCATCAGCGAGCTGCGAGGCTTTGACCTCGTTGCGGTCTTTCCACTGCTCCAGGATCGCGTGCCACAGCAGACTTGTCACACTGGCTTGCCAGTCTCGGAGTTGTCGGGGCAGTCGTCTGCGGCGGCGCTGATCCGCGGGAGGGGCATGCTCTCGCCAGGCCGTGGCCCACCCGCCCCACATTATGGCATTCCACCCCACTTTCGCTTGCTGTTGCTGGATACTCTTGGTGGGAGAGTCGCGAATGCCGGACGGGGGAATGCCTCCTGTGGAGATGCGGGTGATGGCCGTACATAGCAATTGAGCGACTAGCGGTGGCGTGGTTGGCGGTCGCACGATTGACCGCACCTTGAGCATCGTCCTGGACCAAATGGCCTGACTGGATGCACTGGGGCACATGACAACATGTGAGTTGTCTTCCGGCCGGCCACATCTGGGGCATGTGTCAGAGGCCTCCTGCTGTCGCCGCTGCATGTTCTTGCCGCTAGCGCCTGCGCCAGCCATAAGCTTGAGCAGTGTGCGTCGCCTGCCACCTTGCCAACGTCGGGAGTTGGTCCGCATGGGCATCCAGTCCACCTCAGAGGGGTGCGCATGTCCCCAGCGCCGACACCACTTGAGTTGGATGCCAGTGCCGTCGAGGGCATTGTGCACCGTCCAGTAGTTGAGGTCGGTGATGGGCGTGGCGCCTGCAAGCAAGGTCCATCCTCCGGTGGGCACCGGGGGAATATCATTGCTCCATCCGGTCTGGCTCGAGCTCTCCCATTGTCGGCCTGCGTGGGCGTCAGCGGCGACGTTCATGGTTTCCCATTCCGTGAGAGGCTGACCGAAGTCGTCTGTGTGACCTTTCACTTCCTGCTGCCGGAATTGCACCACTGTTTTGCGCAGCAGTCGGACGATTTCTGTTCTGAGATCGTGATCGGGCCGCCTGGGGTCGGGCCACTGGGAAGTGGTCACAGACCTGAGCGCCCTGTCGTTGTCGCACGCGATGGTGGCGCCGCCAGTCACACCTGCCCACTCTGCAATGGAAGTTACCACCCATATGGACATGAGCACTCCAGCAAGCTCGGCCCGGTTGGAGTCTGTCGGGTGCGACCCTTCGGGAACCGCTGATGTGGCGACGATCTGGTGCGTGTCATCTCCGACCTCACTTTGGATAACTGCTGCGGCTGCGCCTTTGCTGTGCTTCGCTGATGCATCGCTGCAGGCTGCGCATGTGCCGGTCGTGATCGACTGAACGATTTGGTGGACGTCGCCTTGGATCTGCAGCGTTGGTAGCATGGCGATGGCTGCGGGGCCTTTGTGGTGTAGCCAAGCACGAATGGAGGTCGGGTTGGCGCGGGCTTGAATGCCCCCGGATGCTGTGGTGGCCGCTCCGGATCGCCGAGCAGATCTGTCGACCACATGCGTTGGGAGGGGGCCGTTGGTGTCTTGGGCTCTCGCCTGGCCTGGTAGCCTGATCGTTCCGTCTGGGAGTTGAGCAGC
Organism: Craspedostauros australis; assembly: GCA_026770025.1. NCBI lineage: Eukaryota > Bacillariophyta > Bacillariophyceae > Mastogloiales > Achnanthaceae > Craspedostauros > Craspedostauros australis. Next base: position 731,285 of record JAMXDE010000023.1, read on the forward strand.
GCGGCGTGAGGGCGCGTGGTACCACAGACCGAGGGTCGCCTGCACATGCCAACCTGGTCTGTCTGCGGCCACCAGAGTTGCCAGCACATGTTCCCAAGCTTCCCACGCTGTCCGGGTTACGGTCCCCGTCTTGGGCCACGTGGTGGTGCCTGGTGGCAGCCTGGATCGTCGCAGGATGTCGGGCAGGATGCGTGTGCCACAGGCGGAGGTGATGTCCGACAACCAAAGCGCTCTGAGGTGTATGCGGGCGACGTTAGCCAGATCTAGCGTTGTCGTCGGGACTCCTGCTTGAATGGCTAGGTGCATGATTGTCTCGTCACCTCGGCGCGGTTGGCGGGCAGCACTGCTTTGGTCTGTCATGACGATGCCGAGCTGTGAGGCGGTGTGGAAGGTGTTTTGCCACCACGTTGCGGCCGTCCAGGTCTTCCATTCACGTTCATGCTGTTGCAGCCGCCCTGGTAGTCCGGTCCACAGTTCGAGATGTCGAAGTGAGGAGCGCAGCAGCCGGCCTGTTTCCGTGTCTTGCTCGAAGTGTTGCATCACCATGGAAAGATGGGAGATGACTTGCACCGTGTGCAGATTGTGCACCCCCATGCCCATGGTGTCGACGTGGCCGAAGACATACTCCCTGGCGATTGTCCGGGCGATACCCATGGACGGAAGAGCCGCGGCCAGGGCGGTGCTCATCACTGTGCGCCACTGGGCTGGAGACATGGTGGTGGCAGGAGCGGAGTAGGTCAACGACGGCCACAGCACGGACTTGAGGGCGATTTCCGTGTCCTGTTTGCTGATCCGGGACGTCCTGATGCGTTCCGCCCACTCCCTCGATTTGTTGAGGAGGTAGCTGGCGTGCTCTGTTTGCTTGCTGTCTCTTCGAGACATCATCCCCAGGTATTTGGCTGCGGTTCGAGGACCCGTCAGTGCCAACTGGATGCGCTGGCCGTCTGGGGAGTTCATGTGGACTCCGGTGGTAGGAGTAGATAGGTCGTAGGTCCATTGTGTTCTGTGCCACTTTAATCGGATCAGCTGCCAGAAGCTCTTTGTCGGTTCTAGAGCTCCGCCCATGGCAGTGAGTAGATTGTCCCAATGATCGACTGACGCTTGGAAGGCTGTGGCCTGCGCATTGGGGTTGTCTGCTTGCAGGCTCTGCATCACGTTGGTGTCGTCGACGTAGGCGGTCCCTGTGATGACGTGGCCGGCATTGGTGATGGGATCTGGGAGGCTGAGTCCGTACCCGCGGCGGCGCATGCTGTCGATGATGGCTGAACTGATCAGCAACCAGCCTGTTGGCGCGGATCCCAACCCCTGGACTAAACCTTGGAGGAATTGGCCTCGCTGCTTGCCTGAGTACGAAGCAGTCGACGTGCCTGCAGCGGTGCGTATGCGGTGAGTCATTGCCTGCAAAGTGCGCAGGGTGCTCTCGATGGGCGCTGCTGGCACTCCCTGTTGTCGTAGGGCCAAGCCGAATATGGGGTGGGCGATTCGATCGTAGCATCCCTTCGCATCGTTGGAGCAGACTGCGTAGTGGAGGCCGGTGACTCGGCCTATATCGTCGATGAGGGTGGTGTTGAGCAGGACTTCTTGGGCTGTGTGGGCCTTCCGGCTCCCATATTGTTCAGCGGCGATGGTCCCGTTGCTCTCCGCGTGTGATCTGGCCTGTTTGCCGAGAAGGCGATTGTTCATTTTGAAGTCACCTTCCATGAGACCAATCGTCCTTGTTTTGGTGACTGCGAGATTGCCCGGTTTCTTCCTCAGCTGTATGTCGGTGCACTGTTGCCATCGCTGGAGGCTGTAGCCCGTGCGGTAAGGGATCTCACGCAGTATGGCGTCGATGAGAGCAAGCTCTGGCACCTTCGCGTTGGCCTTCCAACACCCAAAGTGGATTCCAGACGGCCCGGAAGACGTGCTCTCTTTGATGCGTGACCATCCTTCGGAGTGGCTTTCATGGGTGATGGTTGTGTTCAGCCGGGGCCATGGGCTTGCCTGTGGAGGTTGGTGCAGAGCTTGGAGCACTTCATTGGTGTTGGCATTGATCTGCGATGGGACGATGCCGTGTAGGATGGCTGTGGCCGCCGCGCTGGTGCCGAATCGGCCAAGGCTGCGCTTCAATGGTCGTTGGCAGACCTCAGCTCGCCAGGCCTGGCTGTATTTGTCGATGTTGTTGTTACAGCATGCTCTGGCCACGTCTTCTCCGGATGTGAGGAGATTCCCTTGCCCTCCTGGTCCGTCATCAATAACGATGGACACTTGGGAGTCCTCGCCGTTCGCCTTTAGTGCCCAGCCGATGCGCCTGTAGGCCGCTCGCGTGTCTTCTCTTTGCTGGATTTGGGCTCGGTATTTTACGGTATCCTTGCCTGTTCTGGAGACTTCAGCTTCGTCGTCTGCGAGGAAAGTCCTCCGGTGGTTAGCGGCGTCTTGTTTCGCTTGTCGGTAACGGCGCCATGCATCGTTTCTGCGTCTACCCATCTCTGCCAGGGTTATATGCCGGGTGAGTGCTGAGAGCTGTGCCTTTTTCCTGGCTTTGTCGACGGTGCGCCCTTTGATGTTGTGCCCTTTCCTACGCTTTATGCTGAGGGTCCAAAACCTGTGCTCCCAGTGTATTTTCGACAGTGCTGGCGAGAATGGGACTGCACCTGCGCGTACTCGGCGGCAGTGACGTTCTGCGTGTAGGATGGCCTGGGTTCGGTCTTTGTCGATGGCTTCGAGTTCGCGAATTTGCTTTGTTGTGATGGGACCTTCTCCGATGTCTGAGTTGAGTGCTTCCGCGCGTGCTCGTAGCCGTTTGTTGTTGGCCTGTTCGGTGTACTCTTCTGTATACCTGCGCACTGTCGCTGGTTGGTTGAGCTGTAGCCTCCGTCCTCTGAATGGCGTGGTGGGTTGTTTGGAGGGTCCGAGTAGGCTGGCTGCGACGATGTCCATCCACACCGCTCTGTGGTCCCAGCCGCTGTAGGCTGTGAGGCCGAGCTGAGATGGGCGTATGTCACTCGTGGTCCATATGCCGTCGATTGGGATTCCTCTGGTGTTCCTGATCATTGTGGCGTATGGGTGGTTGATCTGTTTGGAATGGTGTTCATGCATGCCTTCGGACTGGAGCATTGTCGATATTTTGGACCTTCTGATGTCCATGTTCACATCACCCCCTACGATGATCGTTTCTCCTGCTTGCTTCCAGAGCGATATCTGGGTCTGCAGGTCGTGAATGAGCAGGTCTATCGGCTCCAGGTTGGATCCTCGTTGGGCTGCCTTGATTGCTTGTTGATTGTAGACTGTCCTGGTGGTTTGTGTTGACTTCGTGGGAACGTAGACGGACACCACTCGGACTTTGATGCCCTGCTTGCCTTGCAGCAGCATGCTTGCCCATCGCCCGCTTTGGTTGGGGTCGTTGCTGCGTGACAGCACTCTGCCGGTGGCGTTGCCGTGGATGAGTACTGCCGTGCCGCCCCACTGACGAGGATTGCGGGCTGTGGTCCGGTAGTGTGATGTGCTGGTTTTCACCATGCGCAGGTGCCGCTCCGCTCGGTGTGCAAGTGTGGTATCTGTGGGAACTTGGTTCCAGTTGAGTCCGACCTCCGTGATGAGTAGTATGTCGATGTGGTGTTGGCGTGTGAACTGCCATAGGTCGTCGTTTTTGGGTTCCGTGGGGTCCGGTGGTAAGCTTCCGATGTTGAGGGTCGCTATCCTGATGTGGCCTTTTGGTTTGGGCTGGGTGGTTTGCCCTATGTGTTGTTGTTGAGAAGTTGATCCGTCCGACCTCAATTCCTCTTGGTTGTCGGGTCCGTTGTTGTTCGAGCTGGACTGTGCCTGGTTGTGGCTGACTATCATGGTCGCGGGTCTCCATTGGGCTGCGGAGGTTCGCCGTCGGGTTTTCCCAGTTGTCGTCGGAGAGCTTGTACTTGTGCGAGCAGTTGTTCTTCCTTGGATTGGGGTTGGTTGTACCTGGTGGCGGTTCCTGTGCGGAGAATGCTGCTTGGGTTGGTGGTTGCTTGGTCTTGCTGTCCTTGTTGTGTGTTGGTTGTGGCCGGGTTGTCATCGGTTGGTCTGGGGGCCGCCGTGTACGCTGAGTCCATCGACCTGTTGGCTGTCCCAATTGTTGAGTTCGGATTGAACAAGCTGCGGTTGTCGAGTGCAGCCGGCCTGTGGTTGACTGGCATCATGTCGGGTATGTTGGTGATGACCACGCTGGCCGGAAAAGATTCGTCGGCAATCGCGCCGAGATAGTGAACATCTGGGGAGGTGTAGTCATTGGTGTCTGGGTCATACACGATGCTCAGGCTTGCCAACCAGACCTCTGGGCTGAACCATTTCTCCGCTTTGTCTCCCACTTTGTGCCTTGCCACTGCTGGTAGTAGGCTCATGAAGTGTTTTGCGTCTGCTAGGTACTCTGGGAAGGAATGGGCCACGATCTGGTCGTCTGTGCCCCGGGCTCTGTCCACACTGTGGAAGATGCTCTTTCCTTCTGCGTTGGTTTCGCGGAGGATAAGCTTCCGTAGTGTGATGGAACGCCCGTCCTTGCCTTTGACCTTTTTGTCCAGGTGCATGACTCCATCTGAATCTGAGTACTCGATCACGGAGAGGATGGCTTGGTGTTTGGCAAGCAGATCTTCTCGGAATGCCGTCTTTTTGCGTGACATCTGCTCGTATTTCTTGTCGGGCAGGAATCTGAATTTCATTTCGCCGGGCCGTTCTGACTCTGTGTTGAAGAGGGTAGCTACTGCTGCAACGGCCTCGTACGCTTGTGACCTTTCCACTTCCAGCTTGACGGCTCTCCATGGTTGGACCGTCCAATGGCGTTTCCTGTCTTTGTATTTCTCTTTGGTTTCCTCGCTGACCTGAATGATGTTTTTGATCTTCCCGCCCACCCTGATTTCGCTGTGGATTCTCCTGAGGCTCCTGTTGATGACTTCGACAGTCCCGTTGACGTCTGTGAATCCTCCGGTGTAGAGCAAGAACCCAATCTCTTTCACTTCTTCTGCCTCTTGCAATTGGGCCAGGTATAGACCTTCATGCTCGTTGTAATAGTAGGCATTGAGTTCAGAGTTTCGGTCTGCTGTGATGTCGAAAGGATCCTCGCGCGTCGTGATTCGTACCTTTGCGTAAGTGATGCCGGTGGCGCCCGATGGTGCTCTGAGTCCAGGGAAGAACGTCCGGAGGTCTTCCATTCGTTCTGGTATTTGGCCTGAGTGGGCGATGTGTGGTCCGTTGTTGCTGCTTTCTCTCCACGGTAGGATCGTGGCCGATGAGTCGATTCAACGGACTTGTCGGAACCATCGCTTGATCCTTTCTCTCACTGCTTCAGTGGTATCCTCCTCCGTTCTGTCCACGTTAAGCTTGATGGTGAACCTGGTGATGTATTCATGCCTGGGAGGGGCTATCTTTGCCTGAGAGGTGTTGGACTCGTCGTCGGAACTCACTGAGTTGTCGTCTGCTTTGGCTTTGTTGCGTGGTGAGCGTCGTGGGCTGTGGTGTTTTTTGGTGACGCCTGAGTCAGTCGATGTGTCGCTGCTGTTACTTGATCTGGTAGATTGCATGCTGTTGCAGCTGTTCTGGCTGATTTGTGCCATATCCGTGGTGTGTCGTGGCGACTTGAATCTGGTGCGTTTGGTGGGTTGCCTGCTGGTGTACGAATCGCTGTCGGTACTGAGTGACTCTGTTCCTGTGTTGATGGGCATGGCTGCCACTGAGCTTGTGTTGGGGCGGTTTGCTGCATTGGCCGGGTCGATCTGTCTGGATAGCAGGGTGAGTCCATCCATTGTGTCTTCGTTAGCATCGGATGTACTGCTGGGCGCTGCGCCGAGATCATAGTTGGATCCCAAGACTCTGTTGGCGGCTTTCCACACTTTGACTGCTCTTGCGCTCTTCACTGTCCCGTCGTCGTTGAGGTGTGCTTTGAATACCTCCAGTGGGTTGGTAGATGCTACGTTGAGGACGAACTGTAGGAGCCGGAGTCGGGTGGGGTCTTTGTTTGGGAGTGTGATTGGGCCGAATGATGTCACCCTGCCGTCTGCTAGGTCGCGGAAGAAGTGTTCCCACTGCTTGGTGGTTGGATTTTCTCTGTCTGCCGTGGCCTCATCTCTGTTGTACCACACCGCTCGAGCTCTCCATGCCATCTTCGCTGCTCTGTCAATAGAGCCATCTCCCGTTGCTTTCGCGAATGGCGTGATGTCAATGCCGGTCTTGTTCGCTGCTGTCTTGAAGGTGCTCGATCTTGGTTTGAAGGTGATTGAGACATCATCTGGGTCGTTCTCCTCCATTCCTCCATCGTATGGGATGGCTCTTTTTGCTTGACGTCGTGCGCGGTGTTGGTTGCTTGTATCGGTGGCCATGTTCGTCTCCGGTTTGTCGGGTTCCTTGGTGGGCAGCGTCAAAGTTGGACCATCTTCATGGTTTCGCTCATCGTGGTTGCTCGTGTTGGCTTGCTTGTTCGAAGTCATTTTGCTTTGCTGTTGTTTGTGTTGTGTGTGGGTATTAATTAGTTTTTATTTTTCTTTGGTTTGGTTTGTCGGAATTCCGAATCTATCCTCCCCCAGAACAAAAGCGAGAGACAAGTCTCCTTTCATCCAAATTCGCCGCGAGATGGATGGTGTAGATCGTACCATACGTACGACTTCAAGCGGTACAACAAGCAACCAACGTGCGTCTACTCGAAGATGCATGGTGTGGTACGCCACTCTTTCGAGAAAAAGGACAGGGCACCCGATTGGGGACAGAAGCATGGCAGGCAACAGCACCTCCTTCACGTCCGCAGAGCGCAGAAGGGCTGACTAGAATGGGAGACTCGATGCTACTACGTAGGACGGGCAAGCGTAGTCGATACGATTTCGTGGCCGCACACTCTGCGCACTGGACCAGAAAGAGATGATGTGAAAATGAGCAACTCTACTCGCCAGAGGATGTGCTTGCTGCTCCGGCAGCACTTTTGCTTTAGAGTAGTTATATCCGTGAGTTGGTGGACAGTGCGTTCAAGTTGCCAATGGTGGGTGTCTGTCTTTTTGACTGGAGAGGAAGAGGCTTGCAGCGAAGAGGTACGGCCCAGTCCATGTCAAATCTCTGTCTGTGGTCCAGATCCCTTCTCTATGTCATCCTAGCCAAGTTTTGTTGTGTTGCCTGTGGCAAGGACGAGCTCATTGACATCGGCTTGGAGAATTGTCGTATGGACAAGCAGTTGAGGGACATTTTGATTGGTCTCTGCCGCCCGTGCCGCAACAGTTTCGTCATGGATATTGCCTGCAAGTTGCACGATTTGGATGGTGATGAGCGAGAGGGGTGGCAAAAGTCCTGCCGCAGCAACCATGTTCGTGTGTAGCTGTTCAGTTTCGTCGAGAGTTGCGTCCACAGAATTCCAGTCTGCAGTCGCAGCCGTTTTGCCTGGGAGGTGAGCATTGAGCTCCTGTGGTTAGCAGAGCATTGATGTGCGTCGCATGAAGAAACGCACGCGCAAACAAAACAGAGGGACAGCGGCCGTTTTTTAATGATGAGTGCAGCAATGGTGAGACAAGGGAGTGAAAGTCTCTCGCATTGAGAGGTGTAGGAGGCGGTCGATGCCAGAGTCTTGGCAATCTTCTGCACGCTTCAGAAACCTCCGTCGCGATCAGAAACGTTGTCCGTAAATCCGAATCGAGCTGGAGAAAATGGCTGGCATGCCCGCAACCTTCACTTTCGATTACAACGAAGCAGCAAACCGCTACTCTGTGCATGTGTTTCATGCACAACAGGGGCACGTGCCCAGAGGAATGATCGTCTTACCACGAGACTATCCAAGGTTCGCTGTGCTTCTAGTTCCAAATCCTCGAGTACGTCATTTGACATAGTCTCCGGCTCCGCGTTGAGCGCGGTGGAGGTGCAGGTGGCTGTTACCCGGATGCCGCAGGATGCGGTTCTGGGAAATCCCAGGCCAACCGAGAAGGCTTGAACGAGCGTGCTACCAGCATAGTTCTGAGCACTCAATGCAAAGATTGCAGCGAAGATGAGGGAAGGGATGGAAAGGTATTTCATCGCGGTTGTTAGTGAGTGGTTTGCTTGTTGTGTGTGATGTTGTTTTGGATGTCGTTGTTCTGATTTTGTGAGCTATTCGCTTGGCGAGGGCTCCAAGTCACATTCTGTTGTGCTTCAGTCGTCGCCGAGTACGCGGATGTGGTGTCTATTTGTTGCTGCATTGTACTGCCCTCTGCGAACACGCCCTGTTATTGATTCCTTTCCACTCTCCGACACTTCCAAACCATCGGCGAATGTGCGTCCAACTCTCTCCCTTGTGCACGCCCGACTACACGGGGACAAGCGCAACAGGGCGAGCGAATGCAACTTCGTGCATACAGTTTGGAGATGAAAACGTCACCATGGAAACATGGTACATGCAGTCTTCCTCGTGAGATCAAAGTTGCTTCTGGAGGCAGCTCTCGTCAGCGCCGCTGTGCACCCATCACGTCGAAGATGGCCAGCTGCAGCTGATGTGGTTGGCAGTGTTCGCACGTTACTGCCTTGTCTCCATTTTGCAACGGCTGTGCTTTGTCTTGTGTCCGAGCTTTTGTGTCATTTGCGCAAAGCCTTGTGCGTAGATTGCTCGAGCACACAACTCCTCTCTTTGTGCTGGATGCGGAGTGAATACAACGCAGTGAGTGGGTTTTCGGAAATGGAGATCACAGCGCTCAGCATCACTTCCATCGGAGTTTATGAGATCCGTGATCCTCGCGATCCGAAGCTTGGTGGTGTGTGCAATGTTCTATTTATGGATATAGCAATACTTATTACACGATGATTCACGCATGCAGGAACGGGAGTGCCATATTATACTAGACAAGCTGCCGTATTACGACTACTATATGCATGAAGGACATGAGCAAAACAAGTACACCAAATCATGCTTTCATTTGAAGTAGGGGAAGATATCTACTTCTCCATAAGTGCGCCAGAGCACTTAAGCTGTTCTATGCCGAAACGATGTGGAGCCTCCACAAATCGTCCAGGCGTTTTGGATTTGCATCGTCCCCTGCCAGACCGCCGAAGATGAGGAGGCTGCCTCCGCCAGCATCGATGCAATCACCATCGGACCACCCACGGCACTCGGGCCATGCAGCGGCATCCTCATCAGACGATGCAGACTTGATGTACTGGCCTGTCTTTTCATCGAGCAAGACGACATCGTTCTCGAAGCCTCCGGCTCCTTCGTGGCCCTTGGCCGACGGATCCACTTCGCCTCCAAAGATCACGGCGACTCCAACGGATGGAAAAGCAGCCGAGATGCAGACGCTGCGCGGACGCATGTCATGGAGCTTGGTGTTGAGATTGTCCTCCTCCCAGACCCCGCCATTGCGATCAAATCGATGTCCATCGTTCGTTTCTTCACCGCAAAAGCCGGCGACCACACCGACGAAATTGGACGAATCGAAGGTGAGGAGGTTGGGACCGCCGCGACCGCGCAGGTGCTTGGATGCTCCAAGAGCATGCCACGTGTTGGTGGGGATGTCGTAGCGATGCAGATCGGCAACGCGGCCGTGGTTGGCACTGCAACCGCCGAAGACGTAAAGGCTGTCTTCGACGCAGATCATCTTGTGGAAGGACCTTGCTTCGGGTGCATCTTCCGGTTTGCTGGGAACGACCTGCGTCCACGTTTCGGTACCGGCCGCACCGGAGCAGTCCAACTTCCACAGATCGTTCATGGCCTTCTCCTTCATGGTGATGCCGGCCCTACCACCGAAGATGTACACGAAAGAGTCCTTGTGCACTGCCTGCGCGTGCCCCAAGCGTTGCGGCGGCGGCGTTGCCTGAATCAGACGCCACTGCATGGAAGCTGCGTCCGAGACGCCATTCTTCATGTCCAGCGCCCATGTGGCCTGGGCGTCATCCAGCGGCGTGCGTGCGACATGCTCGCCGCCATAGATGATGGCACGAGTTCCCGCACGCAGCAACGACACGCCGTGGGAGCTGCGCGCGCAAGGCGTCCCGTGTTCGGGATCAGCGCTTGCGGAGATCTTCGTCCATTTCAATGTTGGTGACATGTTGTGGTTGCTGTTGATGTTGATGCTGATGCTGTTGCTGTTGGCAGAGAGAGAGAGAATTGCGGCTGATCAGTTGCCGTTGTCGCTTCTTTTGTTCTGTCAATGTGGCTGATGGTTGTGATTGAGCATGTAGTGGAGAATGGGGGGCGGCGATGCGAATGATGTGCGCGGCACACAAGTGGGGGCAGTTGGTGGTGGGGGGAGCCTTGTTTGGTTGATTGGTTGGTTGTTGAGGATGGCGTGATCTTCCGATCAGATCTCTTCTGTTGTGTGGTGCTGGTTGGTTCATGCTTTTGTTGGATTCAAAACAGATTGCTGTTGGTTGATTGGTGAGTTCTCGATGCGACCGTTGACCTGTGTGACACGAAGGCGACATCGAATGCGAACTATTCTCATCACATGCTGCCCACGCGATCATGGGAACAACGTGACGGAGACGTCGACGTAGTTCTGCTGACGTCATGGACAGCCACAAAGGACTGCGACCAGCTTCAACACACACGCTGTTTTCATCACACTATATTTTAATATACTATTGTAAATGTACTGATAATGTCGATACCAATACGGTCATTCTGCAATTTGCTGACGTGAGCATTGATGTTGTTGAAGGATGACGTCAATTCTCTGAAGAGAGACACGCAATTCCTGATTTGTGCGAATGTGAGAGGAACCAGCATTGTACTACGAGAACTCCAAGGAACACGTGATGGAAGCAAAGATCCGAATCAAAAGAAAGAAAAAGAAACGGCAGAAGTGACACCTTCGTCCATCGCTTGCAACTCACCAAACAGAGAAGACGACCATCAACGTCAACATTGACAACAACATCGACGCCAAGATCGACATCGACAGCACCAACTCATTGGTCAATCAAACCATAAATCAACGAGCAATCAATTGACTTCACAAATTCACCTGTGACACCATTGCACACAGACGACACACATCTGAATCAACCGCAACAATGTCCACAGCCGCCGTTTCCAACACTGCGCGCACCGCGCAGAAGGCCGCCAAATACTGGCCAAGACAGAGCCCAACACTGCTGGTAAGGGGAGACGAGGAGACAGTGCATGGAATGCATTCAGTATCAGGAGATGGACATCGATGTCACGGCATCTGTTGATGCTGCTGCTGCTGCGATCGTCGAGGCGTTCAGCATTCTCACGGCACCAGCCATCCAATCTGCTGCGACGATTATGATGATGATCGCTCACACCTGCTTTCAATGTTCTGCTTTGCGTGTGAATCGCACAAAATCTGCAATGCTTCCACCATGATGGTCACACCACCGCCAACTTTCCGTTGATCTCGCCACGCAGCACGCCATCGACAACAGCTCCAAGCTGGAGCTCTCGCCGGAGCACGAGCAACCCCTCGGAACATGGACATCCGACCAGATCCGCGAATCCGTGCGTGACCATGTCATGCTGACATGGGCACCAGGCAAGGCTCGATACAACACGCCCATCGTGACACACGGTGAGGGCGTCTACCTCTTTGACGACAAGGGCAACAAGTACCTCGACTGGACTTCGCAGGCCGTCTGCTCCAACGTGGGATACACGCTGCCGGATAATGTCATCGACGGCACCGTCAAGCAGATGAAGGAGCTGCCCTTCGTGTACGGTGGATTGGGCATCACGGAGGTGCGAGCAAGATTGTCAAGCTTGGTCGCGGACCTGTTGCCTGGCGATCTGCAGGGAATGGTCTTTCCATCATCCGGATCCGAGGCCAACGAGGCTGCCATGTAAGTTATCGGCTCGTCGGTTGTTTATTGCGGTGGCTGCATCGACAGTGCAAGTGTTCATGTTCCTTCATGTCTGCTGCGATGGGTCTGTGAGACATGTCATGCTCCCACGTATCACCTTGCACTGCATCCATCAATCAACTTCTCACACTCGTACACTTCTCTTGTTTCACCTTGAATCATTCGCAAAACAGCATGCTCGCACGACGATACACCGGCAAGTACAAGGTGATCAACTGGTACCGCAGCTACCACGGGGGAACCACCAACTCGCAGCAGGCCACGGGAGACTTCCGAAGATGGTTCGGTGGCGACCTCGTCCCAGGCTTCGTCAAGGCGTCACACCCATACCCGCTGTTCTGGGACTTGGCCGGGAACACCGAGGAAGAGCGCACCAAGATGGCCCTCAACATGCTGGAGGAGCAGATCCTCAACGAGGGACCCGACAGCATCGCGCTGATCCAGCTCGAGTCCGTCATCGGAGGCGGCGGCGTCATCGTGCCACCGCCGGGATACATGCAGGGCGTGCGCGCGATCTGCGACAAGTACGGCATCCTCCTGCACTGCGACGAGGTCATGGTGGGTTTCGGACGCACCGGCGAGCTGTTCGGTTTCCAGAACTACGAGGGCGTCATTCCGGACATCGTGACGGCGGCCAAGGGCATCACGTCCGCCATCCTGCCGCTGTCCATGATGGCATGTCGCAAGCACATCATGGACGACTTCGAAGACAAGCCGCTGGGTTGGGGATCCACCTACCAGGCCCATCCCGTCGCCATGGCCTGCGCCTACGAGAACCTGAGATACCTCATCAACGAGGATGTCATCGGGCACGTCCAGCGCATCGCGCCGGTGTTCGAGGACTGCATGAAGACGCTGGCCGAGGCGCATCCGTCCATCAAGCAATACCGCAGCATCGGCATGTTCGGTTGCTTCGATGCCCAGCTGCCAAATGGAGAGAATCCTCAGCTGCAGCACACCGCCGTCGACAAGGCCTTCGTGGAATACAGAAAGGCGTACACCGAAAACGGCCTGATGGGACTGCTGCGCGCCCCGCACCTCCACGTCGCTCCTCCGCTGACCATCACCGAAGAGGAGCTGCTCGATGGATTCGACAGACAGGATAAGGCCCTGTACACTCTGGACGAGGCGCTTGGCTTCTAAGAATCTCCAGTCGTCGCACCTCAGACGTGATGGAAGAGCGCACAACGAAGCATTCCACTATACAATACCACACTTACACATACGATTGCTCTACTTTCGGAGTATGGCACATACGTAAACCCGATAGAACAAGCACACCTTTTTGACAACAGCAGCAGTAGCAGCAATGACAATGTTTCCTGTTGGGGGATGATCGGTGCCGACAACCGCTGAATGTTCATTGTGCATAGTGGATAACTACAGATTGGCATTGGAATTTACCGTGACTCCCAAGCGGTGTGCAGTTTTTGTCTACACTCGGAAGACTACCTAAACACGATTCGAAAACAATCGATCGGGTCGTCAGTCGATCGAATCGAAGCCGAAGGAAATTGTTGTCGGTTCCAACCGACGTCGACGACGGTATGCAATGACCGTCACTTTGCACGCAGTTTTCCGACGTCGTTGGCACTGCACCTGTTGTGTTTGATTGTTTGGTGGGGCAACGCGACGGATCTCATGCATCGCAAGGGTATTGATGCTGGTAGAGAGAGTATTGGTACAGTGGAGCAGCACGACAACATCACACCGCCTCCGATCGCAAACGACCAGTAATCTGCATTCCTCGTCTCCATCACAGCTCCATCGTCGCCACCCTCTTGAAGCCGCAAGCAAGCAACCACGTTCCGGCACGCAGTCATAGACAGTCACAGCAGTAGCAGACACGAACAAGCGCAAACCGCATTGCCGAGCACCGCATTGGCACAGACGTGAAGTTCATTGCAACCAATTGCAACACACCATCCACCCATCTATCTATTCGTCCTCACAAGACCATTCCAATCCGATTTCCATCATGGGTATAATGTTCAGCAAAATATTCGAGAACCTGTTTGGTTCCAAGGAGGTTCGAATTCTAATTCTGGGATTGGACAATGCTGGCAAAACCACCATCCTCTACCGATTGCAGAATGAGAGCGATGAGGCTGTGCAGACCATTCCCACCATTGGATTCAATGTCGAGACCTTGCAGTACAAAAACATAAAGGTACGTGCGCACGCCTGTGTTCTTGCGTCGCATTCATGTGCGGTGTCTGGTTTGTGTGATGCGGTGTGGTTGACTGAGCTGCATTGCCTCATTCAGTTGAGTGCAGCAAAGTACCATACTCCACTCTCCTTCATTCTACTAGTGTCCCATTGTTGTCTCTCATCATCTTCTCACAAGTTTCAACCTTCCAATCAACACAATCCATCAACACAATCTATCAACACAATCCATCAACCAACCCCTTTCTAATAAAACATAACATCCCATGCTGCCGCATCATCGCAACCCAGTTCCAAGTATGGGACCTCGGCGGCCAAACGAGCATCCGACCGTACTGGAGATGCTACTACCCCAACACGGACGCGATTATTTTTGTGGTGGACAGCGCCGACTCGGACCGCATGTCCGTGGCGCGCGGTGAGCTGGCCGCCATGCTGGAGGAGGATGAATTGAAGGACGCCATCCTGCTGGTCTTTGCCAACAAGCAGGATCAGAAGGGTGCCATGAATGCCCAGCAGATCAGCGACGCCCTGGGGCTGCCCGACATCCGAAATCGCCAATGGTCCATCCAGGAAACGTCAGCGCTCAAGGGCAAGGGATTGTTTGAAGGATTCGACTGGCTCGTGACGTGCATCAAGGGGACGGAGGAGTAGAACAAGTGCGGTTCGGCGTAGTGCAATGGCATTGAGTTGCGTTGCATTGAGTTGGATCACATTGAGTTGCATGACACGAAGAACGGCAAGCGATGGTGGAGATGTGATGATGTGGCGGAATGTGATGGTGGCAGCGGTGGCAGTGGTGCCCGTGATGGTGACGATGAAGATGATCATGGTGGTGGCAGAATGCGATGGCAAAGGTGGCTTTGATTGGCACAACGAAGGAACCTGAAAGGTGGAAATCGAACTAAGGCGGACGTGCGACTCGCGAATGTCGCTCCATGGGCAGACGCAGACATGCGCACGCAATACCGAAGCAATTGCTATTGGTCATCATCGTCATCACAGAACCGACGACATGCACGTCCGGAGGTGACCATCGTAGAATCAAGCGTGTGCTCGAACAGACCTGCCACATGGTAACGTGCATGGAGCCGACGGACGGAGAATAGTAGCCAGGAGTTGTAGCGTATTCCTTCTTGCATTCCGGCAGAGCTGAAGTTGTGCTCTTGAGAGCGTTGCCGCCTCGTTGAGTTGAGTTGTTTTGAGGTGAAACTACTCGATGGTGTCGTACCCACTTGTACGCTGTCGAGAAGAAGCACGTACCGCGGATGACGTTCCTTCCATCTGCGTACTCGCACGATACAAAGCCAAAATACTACAAAGGGCTACAGAAGATCCTCATTCCAGCTTCTGTTTGATGCCAATGTCCTACAGTGTGCAAGTTACTACATCATGCTTCATCTATTTCCTCCTGCAGCGTAATACTCGTCTGATATACAACCCGATTGACGCAATGCAGCGATACCCATCCATTCCTTCACTCTGGATTGCGCCACCATCGTTGCCGCCCAATTCGAAATCTTCATTCCATCATCCCGTGTCCGTCGAGCATGAGTTTGCACAGTTGGAAGTGTTATACGAGTATATCGAGAACCTTCCTTTTGGCCTCCTGCTTAGATCATATCCGCCTTGGCCTTTTCGATCATCTCACCGAGCTCGCCGGTCTGGTACAGCTCGATCATGATGTCGCTGCCGCCGACGAACTCACCGCAGACGTAGAGCTGCGGGATGGTGGGCCACTGGCTGAAATCCTTGACGCCTTGTCGGATGGCCTCGTCGCTGAGCACGTCGACGGTGTGGAAATCGATCTGGTAGCTCTGCAGGATCTGGGTGGCCGTGTTGGAGAAGCCGCACTGCGGGAACAGCTTGGAGCCCTTCATGAAGAGCAGGACGGGGTGGCTCTCGACGAGGGCCTCGATGCGTTCCTTCGTGATTTCGGGCGTCTCCTGGAGGAAGTCATCGGACATGGCGAGGGCGGACGTGGTCGTCGTCGCTGTGGTGGACGCAGCAGACACCATGCGGTGTGGTGCGAAGGCTTCGGCGCCTCCCATCAGGTTGGAGCTGAGGAAGGCGAGGGCGACGACGGAGAGGAGGTTGCGGAACATGGTGCTGGCTTGTCTCGGAGTATAGGAACGTGTTTATGGTTGTACTAGTCGTACTATGTATTGTTCTGTTGCGATGTGGTTCTGTGGACAGGGTCTCTCTTGTGGAACAACGCAAGTTCTCAAACGAGAGAGTGCGTATCGTTCGGTTTGGAACATGAACGAGCGGGATAGATGGTGTGGTTGTGGTGTTCTGTGGTTGGTTGGTCGTTGTGCGCAACAAACACAGAAAGATCTTTCGTGACGTCACGCACTGAAAGTCATTCTTCGAACACTCGATTTCACGCTTCGTCTACTTTCCTCGCATGGGCTACAATGCGCGTTGTATTCTCTCTGCGCGGTACGGATATGGCGCATTAACCAGCCTGGTATTACTAGCACACACACAATCGATCCAAGCAAGCAAGCAAGCAATGTAATATTAACGTTGATGCTTGCCCACCCCGCGTTGATGCCTTGCAACAGCGACACGACCGGGGCGATCTTGCGATCCAACGTGCGCTGCATCAGCCCCATGTACAAGGCCAATGCCTCGAGATCCTTCTCGGATGCGTTCGAATCGCGCAGCATGTGACGGTTTGCCAGCGTATTGCAGGCACGTGTGCGTCACGATCAGGTGCAGCGAATCTCTCGTGAGGACCTGGACGAAGAGGAATTGGGGCGCAGTGCCGATCTCCAGTTGTCGACGATGGCGTGCGAGAGGGATTGCGTCAGCTGCATGGCGGAGCGGTCGTCGTAGGTCTTGCCGGTCTTGTAGTCCTCATGAGAATGCTTGATCTCCCAGCAGCTCGTGTTGGTGTTCTTTTGGAGGGTCCGGCCGATCTCCAATTCGGGGATCCTGCGTTGTGGATCGGGGACGTTGGCAAAGATGGAGAGGACGAGGTAGCGCTGCAAGAGATATTCGAGATATTGCCATTGACGACGACAATGGCGACGATGACGATGGTGATAAGGAGGAGACAACGAAGGGAAAGGATCATGTGAGCTATTCTATGAATGATGATAACGATGTAACATGGTGGGAGCATTGATGAACGTCGGCATTGTTTTCATTGGCGAAACGGAACTTGAGCATCTTGATCATACCGCGCAGGATGTTGGCCTCGTAGGATGTGCTGATCTCGCGTTCGGCGCGCAGCCAGAGGATGAAGGCGATGATGGGTTGTGCGGATGCTTTGGATTTGTTGGGGGATGATATCGGAAAGGGAGATCTCGGGCTGTGATATCTCGTCCCTTTTGTTATCATCATCGTCGTCGTCGCTGCGTTTGGACTCTCCATTCGGTTGCTTCCGCTGCAAGCACCATCCCAAATACAGCTTCGAATGTCGGATGTACACCTCCGCCGTCGCGTGCCCAATGGGCTCTCCCTCTGTGGCATGGTGGTCGGTGTCGTCATGAAGGCAAGGCACTCACCCAATTCCGCCGAAAGTACTGGATATTGCGTCCTGGAGCTCTGCGCCAATCCATCTTCCATGAGAAGTGGCATGTCAAAGATCTGAATGAGGAGGGTCGAAAGAATCTCGGGACGATCGACAAAGTCGCGCGCAAAGACGACGAGGTTGTTGTCCTGCAACAGACTGCTGCATCGCAAGTGTTGCATCGCGTCGGCACGTCGATGGTGGATTTGCAAGGCGTCCATGGCGGCGTCGATCGCATCATTTTGATTGCTGTGGTTCACTTGCGATATGTGCCGATGCAGGGGTACAGGGTGGAAGGACGCTGTCCGTTCGTGGCAAAGCAACATCAACGCGAGGTGGATCTTCATTGCGATGATGATTGCTTTGGCAGCCTTCGCGACAAATCTCAAAAAGTGGTGTTTCGGAACCCTATTTTTGATTACTCCCCTCATTGCCTCGCACTATGGCAGTAGATCCAGAGTGCGGACCATAGATCGTGCCATACCTTCCTTCACAGACGATTGCGATCCCGCAGCACCAGCTTTGTCCTCGCTACCGGGGCTGCCTTCTTCTTGGACTTCGCCACATTCACCGGCGTTCGATTCTCTTCATCGACTGCATTGCGCTGCAAATAGGCCTCGATGCGATGATACTCGCTGTCGGGCACGAAGTCGGGCAACGCCAAGCATCGCAACGACAGATTCTTAGACACTGCCACGACGAGGCCGTCGACACCGTATGGGCTGAATGCCTGCTGGCCGCTCAAATTGATCGCTTTCAGGGTCTTGCTGCAGGCGATGATCTGCGACATGACGGGCAGATCGTCCTGCGCGATGTCGCAATGCGACAGATCCAAGACTTGCAACCGAGCAAAGCGGGGATCCATCGTGAGGCGGTGCAACTCTTCCAGCTGCGTCGATCGCAAGGGATTGCCGGACAGCGACAACGAGCGCAATGCGACGGCGTTTTCGCACGTGGGCCGCAGATGTGACAGGCTCAGCTGCGTCGACGACCTGCTCAGTTCCAACTCTTCAAACGATCTCGACTGCAGGATGCCATGCAACGCACGTTGCGTTTGCGGTCCAACGTCGTTGCCTCGCAGATTCAATCGACGCAGACTGCTTCCCAACGCCGCGACGATGCAGGCCAGACCATCGTCGCTCAGATTCGTTTCGAGCAACTCGAACTCGCACAATTTATGATGCAACGTCTCTGCCAGCGCCTGACACGCCTGCAGATCCAGCACGGCATCGCCACATTTCTGCTCGACCAACGTGCGATGACTCGACACGACGAGCGTGTCCAAGCTGCCTGACGCGCGTCCCAACGCTCGCACAGTCGCCGCCGACATGCGCACGACGCCGCGGATTTCCAATCGCTGCAGTTTGCGTTGGCACAGACCGTCGGCCAGCGCCTCGGCTTCGCTGCTGCGGAGCGTTGCATTCTGCCATAGGATGGTGTGGCATCGTGACGTCGACGCGATCAAGGTGAGAATCTGAGGCAGGTCGGCGCCACCGCAGTTTTGGAATTTGATGCACTGCCACGGATGATCCTTGGGTTTGTGGCGGATGATCTTGAGGAGCAGCGCGATGATCTCTCTGGTCTGATCGCTCGAGTTGTCGAATTGGAAGTACGAGAGGTAGAGTTCGGAGAAGGTGGAGAGATTGCTGCGTGCCGATGCCTGTTTGAGCTTGGCGGCCGTCAGGTGGGATCTGCCATGGAGGAGCAGGCGGACCATGATGATTGATGCTGTTGCAGTTTGTTGTTGCAACTTTGGATGCTCTTGAAGCTGCTGTTTGTTGTGCTGATGTCACAATCGTATTGTCTTCCTTTCAATTTTGTGAACCATGAGAAGAAGAAGCTTGAGTGATCAGGATCGCTTGAGAGTGATCGTGGCAAAGAAGGACTCGTACGTGCAGTAGAATAGATTAGAGTATTCCACACGAGTATGCCTCGGTTCGACCTCTCCTCATCCTTTTCACTTAAATGGATATGGCACTGCTACACTCGTGCTGCTGCATCCAGATTTGGCATGTTCGCCCATTTGCAACCACCCCGTTGATCCCTCAACCAGCGATGATGGAACCGACGGAGTCACTTCGGCGAAGCCAGGGTTGCATTTGGTGGGTCTCCCAGGTCTGGAAATCGATCGTTCGGCGACGGCAAAGCATCCGTTTGGTGATGCCCAAGGGGATTCCCATGATCGAGGATTTACTATGCGTTGGTCTGGGCGCTTGCATACTAAGTGGAGTAGACCTGCTGCGTGGGTCTGCATCATGTGGCTTACCTTGAGATGTCGTTCACTCATGTGTTTGCATTGTGTTGTGATGTGTTGCATGTGTGTGCTCGTATCTTCCGGCTTTTGTTCGCGACCGTTTTCTCCGTTTGAAAGACAATTATAACGTATGAATAACGTCAAATGAGTGCGAGATGAATGATTGAATCATGTCCGGGATTGGGATGTTGACCACTTTGACTACGTTGGCCTCCTCCACAAGAAATGAGGAATCGAAATCGTTTGTTCCTTGTTCTCACCACTTTCGTCGCCCCATCTCTCACACAAAACGTCACGTCGCACCGCATCACGCCACCAACACAGAAGAGCGCATGCGATGAAGTGATCATTGTCCCCTCGATCCCTCATTCTCCCATCTCTCATCTATCCGTGAACATCCGTCGCCCTTGTCGCCCTTCGTCACTAATTGAACCATTGTGAAGTATTCTATTACATCATATTATATTCCAAGATGGTTTGGAATGGCACGAAGCAGTTCCAATCTGGCAGCAATGGGAGGCAGCGAGGTGGTCCGAGAGCACGATCGAACGCTGCCTCCAATAGCACCAACAATGGCAACACTACCAACAATAGCAACAATAACAATGGCAATCGAAATGCATGGAGCAGAAGTCAAGTTCCAGACGCGACGACCAGATCAACTGGAACGCAACAACGTGCGAAGAGCAAGCGCGAAGCTGCTGCGCCAACTCGAATCCTAGCCAGACCGCAGCCATCCGCACAAAGCCAATCCGGAGGATGGACGGTTGTGGCCACCGCGAAGAAGGCCCCAGTAGCCGACGATCAGCACCGGCGACCTCCGAAACCGCAAAAGAGACCGCTGCAACCGACCGCCAATCAGGAAACCAAAAAGACGAAGAACAGTGGCAAAAACAGGAAACAGAATGATGCAAGCCAAAGGAATGCAACCAAATCCAACAAGCCAAAGCCGCAGCTCAAAGCGATGTCTCTCGGCGATGTCATCACTGGGAAGAAAGGGAAAGGCGGTGGCCCAACTTCCTCCAAAAAGCAAGGCAAACTTTCGGCCGCTGCACCGTCGCTCCTGTCGAATCAGGACTTTCCCTCGCTGGGAGCCGCTGCGGCATCGACCTTCCAACCACCAACGCAATGGTCGCAGGCAATCCAAGCATCCAAGAATACTAAGATGACGGCAAAAGCCACAGCCCCAAAGCCCAAGCCACCACCTGCCAAATCAAAAACCAAGCCACAGCAATCATCCAAACAACGCAAACCCCAAATCTCCGTGTCGGCCGCGGCCTTCTTCGCACCCAAACCCATCGATCACAACCACCGTGACACGCACGGCGAAGAACATCAGCTATTGCGATTGCTGCAAGAACGCACGGTCTTCCAAAAGAAAGGCAAGCAACGCATCACGACGCGCAAAAAGAAATTCTCACCGCTCAAAAAGAAGATCTTGGCCGAACGCATGCGCCAATGGCAAGCCACACAAACACCGGCGGAACCACAAACACCAACGAATACATCGCGCACCGTCTGCATCTACCATTACACGCACAGCGACGAATTGGAGGATGGCGACGAGTACGACGAGATCGTTTCCAATCTAAAAACCATGGCCGATGATGTCGCGACAAACGAAATACATATTGCACGCGATCTGGGTCCGCGCGATCCCTATCCCGTCTTTGTGCGATTCACAACGCTGCAAGACGCGCATGCTGCCGTCGTGTGTTGGGATGCGTTGCGTCTCATGGGCACCGATCTCGTGGCCTTTCCGATTGCAGATGATGACGACGGCGAGAATTGGCGCGATATCGTCGTAACAAACGAAGCCGATTTGCACAACAAGGTGGCGACATCGACGTCGCAACTGGAAGTCGTCCTGCAGAATGTCCTGACTCAGGATGATTTTGACGACGAGGATTGCATGGAGGAGACCATGTCCGATATCCGAGCCTTGATGGAACCGCACTGTCAGATCGTTCATCTCGTACCGCATGGCGATCGCGATGTCAAGCTGACGATGCTCGCCAAACTGTCGGATGTGCAAGCGACCCTGCAGAAACTGAATGGTGTCCTCTTTGGTGGGCAACCTATTGAGGCTCGTCTCGCCGAAGATGAATCCGCGTCGCCGAGTTCCAACATCGTCATTCTTCACAACGTGTTGACGGAGGATGATCTGGAGGACGAGGATTGCATGGAGGAGAGCATACAAGACATCGAAGGCTTCGCGAAGGAGTTTGGCGATGTGAAGCAGTTGACACCGAGCGGCAGGGACGTCGAGGTTGAATACGACGTCGCGG
Organism: Craspedostauros australis; assembly: GCA_026770025.1. Classification (NCBI taxonomy): domain Eukaryota; phylum Bacillariophyta; class Bacillariophyceae; order Mastogloiales; family Achnanthaceae; genus Craspedostauros; species Craspedostauros australis. Next base: position 753,282 of record JAMXDE010000023.1, read on the forward strand.
ACGCGCAATCAATCGCGGCTACAATTCACCAAGCACAGCGCACACTTGGTGGATCGGTCGTGACCGCTTCCTTGAAATCGGCAACGCACGCCACCGACCTTCGGACCGTCCAAGTCCACAATCTGCTCACCGAGGAAGACTTGGAAGATCCGGATTGTCTCGAGGAGTCGTTGCAAGACATTGAGGAGCTTGCTGCGTCGTATGGGGAAGTGGAATCCATCACCGCAACGAAGGTAGAGGATCATGACGTCGTTCAAATTATGTTCCTCAATGCTGATGCCGCAAAGGCAGCGCAGACGGGTTTGGATCAAACGGTTCTGGGCGGTGAAGTGATACAGGCCAAAATACCAGGCCTGGATGCGACGATGCCGATGGCCGTCGAGGCGAACGGGAGCAACATCAACAGCAGCACGGCCGCCGCGCAACCCGAAAAACCAGAGGAGCCGAAAGCCATGTACTCCGGCGACAAGCTGATCTCGGAGCGATTCGCCGAAATGAAGAGGGTCCCCAAGATCCCGAATGCTGGTACGCCTCGCAAATACGCGACACTGTACGAGGACGAAACTGTGAAGCCCTTGCTGAAGGACATGCTGGGCGAGCTGATGAGGTTACAAAAACGTGCCGTCGAAGAGAAGAACACCAAGGTACGACGAAGATTGGTCATGGGACTGCGTGAGGTCGCGCGTGGCATCCGTGCGCACAAAGTGAAGATGGTCGTCATGGCAAACAATCTTGATGACTACGGGGCGATCGATGCCAAGCTGCAAGAGATCATCGACTTGGGCAAGAGCGAAGGCGTGCCGATCTTTTACGAATTCTCAAAGCGGACGTTGGGCAAGGCGATTGGGAAAACCATCAAGATGGCCGTCATCGGCATCCAAAACGCGGAAGGCGCGCATCAGGAATTTAAGAAGCTCATGTCTGTGTCACGTTCCTAACGAGTGAGGAAATGATCAAAGGAGGGAAACAGCGGGGCAGATTGGACGTAATCCGTACGTATTCTAGCGAAGTGTTTTTCAAGCATTACACACGAAAGGTCAGTCGTACAAGCAGGTGCGACTACAGTGCCGAAGACGAACTTGACGCATGAACGTCTCAACGAATCCGCACAAGTTTTACACCATATTTTGGTGGTTGCAACCTCCACTCTGCAATCGTGTTTCGACTTCTTTCTGATGAACTGCGCCAATTGAGACTATCTTCGAGATGAACCAAACGGAGAGTTGCCATACGATTGACCACCGCCGCCGCCTCCGCCACCGCCATCGTGCGAAAACTTGCAATTGTTGCCATAACGGCAGTTGCCCTGTGCATAGAACTTGCACGGCGGTTTCTTGTTCCTGGTGTTGCCTCGTTTTTTGTTCTGTCCTGATCCTGAGTTGCCACCCATGCCCCCGCCGAAGGGCGACTGCGATGAGGGAGCTCCGATGCCTCCCCCGAAGGGTGATGGGTTCGACATGCCACCACCTCCGCCACCGAATGGTGATTGGTTTGACATGCCGCCGCCACCACCACCACCACCACCAAATGGTGATGGATTTGACATTCCGCCGCCACCAAACGGAGATGGGGCAGGTGCGTTCATGCCGCCGCCGAATGGAGAGGGAGCCGGTGCATTTCCCATGCCGCCACCAAACGGAGATGGAGCTGGTGCATTGCCACCACCACCGAAGGGCGACGCGTTCGACATTCCACCGCCGCCGCCACCGAATGGAGAGGGAGCCGGTGCATTGCCCATGCCCCCACCTCCAAATGGATTTGACGTGTTTGTGTTCCCCATGCCGACACCACCGCCAAAAGGTGATGGTGCTGGTGCATTGCCCATGCCACCGCCGCCTCCAAATGGAGAAGGGGACGGCGCATTTCCCATACCGCCACCTCCGAAAGGTGATGGAGCAGGAGCATTGCCGCCGCCTCCGAATGGATCTGGTGCATTGGTGCTGGCTCCGCCACCTCCAAATGGAGAAGGAGCCGATGCGTTTCCCATACCACCGCCTCCGAATGGATTGGGTGCGTTCATACTGGCTCCACCACCACCACCTCCACCAAATGGATTGGGTGCATTCGTGCTGCCGCCGCCACCTCCGCCAAAAGGATTCGGAGCACCACCACCGCCGCCGCCGCCAAAGGACGTGCCGACCTTGCTTGTGGTAGAGGAACTGCCAAACGTCGTGACGGACGTGCCGTGGTACAATTCTGCCAGAGCCTTGGGCGGCAACGTCGATTTATACTTGGCGACGCCACCCTCGACGGCCTTTTGCAATCGCGTTGCACTTGGTTTGCCCAGCACCGTTTCGTCCAGTCGCTTGACGATGTCGGTGGAGATGATATGGAAGCACTTTTCAAATTCGTCCGCGTACTTGTTGGCGAGCATGTGGCCGGCGCCGGTGAGGAAGGATGCCAAGACCGGCGCGGTCAGCAACGGCAAGGGCTTGGTTTCGGGTGGCAGCAAGTCGAGGAATCGTTGCAACCAATCCAGCGCAGCCTTGTGACCACCGAGCAGCACATGTCCCGATGGCAAGGACGCCATGATGTTGGAGACCATGGACATGATGTTTTCGGTCCGCGTCAAGAACTTGGGGAAGGTCTCGTATTCTCCATTCTTCTCCTTGATCATACCCAACGTCGCCATGAGCTCTTCCTCCGATGCGCCGGCCTTGGGCGTTGGCAGCGTCGGCACGGCGGTCGGACAGACGGTGTAGATGTGCGCGGCGAGGATCGGGACGAGCTCCTTATTCTCGACGGACACCATGGCCAGCAACCCGGCCAACGGGAATCCGTCCCCCTTCGTTCCGCTGAATCCGTCGGCCTGGATGCGCGTCATGGCCTTGCTGGCCAGCAGATCCAGGAGGTACCGCTTGCCGCGCACCATCTCGGGCGCCACGCCGGGTTGGTTGGCCTTGAGGGCCTGCTTGGCCTGATCGTCTTCCTGGCGCGCCAATGTGATGGCCTCGCACACTTCCGCGGCGACTTGACGCACCTTGTTGGCATCCGTCAATGTGTTGACCTTGCCGCCCACGACCTTCTTCATCTTGAGACGTCGCTTCGAGACCGCCTTTGACTTTTCGAACGGCGCCACGGACGCGCGCAGATCGACCAACTGGCCGACGAGCTTCTTGGCCTTGCCGACGAAGTCCACGACGGTGGGGGGAGGCTCCGCGACGCGCGGTGGCGATGCTGCTGCTGCCGCGGCTCGCTCCTTGTCCGCCTTTTGTTCCTTTTCGCGTTGCGCCTGCTGTTGCTCCTCCACCTGCTTCTGCTGTTCTTCCCGCTTGGCCTTCGCCACGGCTTCTTCCTGCTGCCGTTGCGCTTCTGCTGCGGCATCGTCGGCCTCCTTCTGCTTGCGCTGCACAGCCTCGGCTTCCGCCCGCAGCTCCTTCTCCTTGCGCTGAATCTCGGCCGCCTTCTGCATCTCCTTGGCCAGGATGCGTCTGACATGACGATGGGCACGATCGTTCTCGACCTTGAAATGCTGACGATACGCATCCGTCTTTTGCTGGACCTTGGCCATGGTATGCTCCTCGGTCGGCAAGGACTCCATGAGCTGCTGATCGAGCTTGTGATGATGCTGCAGGATGGGGTTCTGGCTGTGCGTGGCGCAGGCCGTTGCGAAGAGCTTGGACAGCATGGCCATCTCGACATCCTGCTCTGCCTGGACGAGACGATCGCGCGATGTCCTCGATTGGTGATCGTCGTAGGCCAGAAGCGCCGACGTCGGTGCCGTCATGGCATCCACGTGGTTCGACAAGGCCGGGAAGGACTGGCGCTGATCCGGGCTGAAGATGGCCAGATCCATGTCATGATCCTCCTCGTCATCGTCGCTGTCGTACAGCGATATCCTGCTGCGCGGCGTTCTGAACTGCTGCGAATGCGTGCGGCTTTCCAACGGCGATTGCAATCCAAACCAGCACTGACCCCATTGTGGTTGAAAACCCATGGGATGTGGTGGTTCGGCCTGATTGTCATCATCGCTGTCGCTGTCATCGTCGCTGTTGTTGGTATCGACACGCATGATGACGTGCTTGTCATTGCCGTACCGAGGCAAAGTCAGATTGTCATTGCGGCGATCCTCATCGTCCGAATACTGCAGATCGTCATGCTCATCGTTCAGACGGATCGGAATCATCTTCTGACGACTTTGAAACTGCGATGCTTGCACCACAACGAAGGACTCGTCATCGGAATCGGACCCTTCAAGGCCGAACTGCGGCATGATGGTGGCCTGTATAATAGAATATGATGGATGGGGAGGACAGGTCTGATCAGGAGGGATAGGCCGTATTATATAATATTATGCTAACACCCTGCAAGTATGGAGGATCCAGTTGCACAATGCGACCACAAACACACTGATGATGTTGATGCTCGACCCACGCTTTTGTGTTGAGTTTTGTGTGGTTTCGCCTCATTTCCCGATTTCGAAACAACAACCCGAAACATCGTAGACTATATCGAAGTTAGTTTCTAGACTGCCATCAACTAGTATAGAGTAGAATTCCACTCTCTGCAAATCGGACCCCGCAGTGGCTCTCTCTCCAGAGAGCGGAAGTACAATGCATTCTATTAATAGTGTATTGCCTAAACATCCGATTTGCTGACGCCAGCTCACAATGCTTCATAAAACAGCATGTAGGCCTGGCAGCGACGCACGTCTTCCCACGACGATGGCAGGACGGTGGCATCGGAGATGCGGAACCAGTTGTCGCGATCGTCTCTGCGGTAGGCCACGTAGTGACCACCGAAGGCGTTGCCGCGATGTTCAATGACGCTCTGCAGTCTGTAGATCAGTCCGCTCGCGCCCTTCTTGGCAGAAGCGGCAGCGACGTTGCATCCGCCCACCCACGACGTATCTGGCCTCGAGGCGTTGCCGCTGTAGGCGCAGTAGGGACCGATGTCCAGCATCTGCGGGAACTGGACGTACTCCATGCATTTTTCCATTCGGGACGTGTACGGATCGAAGTACCGGCGTTGGATGTGACAGCACAGGATCGATGGTCGTCGTGTGAACAGGAGGCACTTCTTGGCCACGTGGCGTTCCAAGCGTCCTTTCTTTCGATGAGTGGTGCCGTTGCATGCCGACGTTGGAATTGTATCAGCATCAGCTTCATCACCCAGCAGCAGCATGTCGTCCAATGCTGCTGCGTCATCATCACCATCACCGTTGCCGTCATGTCCGTCGATCACGTCGTCTCCATCCGGATCGATTTGCCGAACCGCGTACAGCTTCTGCTCCATGCGCTGCAAATCATTCTGCAGATACCGGATGGCGTCTGGATCTTTCGTCTTCTTGGTCAAGGTCGCCATCGCACCACGCAACAGCAGCACTTCTTCCTGCAGATGATTCGTCTGCTTCTGGATCGTGCACGATCGGCATTCCACATCGGTGACGTGTTCGACTGTGGTGAATTCCTGCAGGCACTGTTGCAGCGTGCAGCCAGTGGCCTTGTCCGTGCTGCCGGTCGCCAGGTAGGTCGACACGGAAAGGGGGACGAGCGGGATGTCCAGGAATGGTGCGTTCTGGATGGGACGGACGTGGCCACATTGGCAGCATTGGAGGGTGGAGCCGAGCCAACCGCTCATGGGCGATGGCGTGATGCTGGAGATGGCGTTCTGCATGATGCGCAGAGGCGTGGACAGTACTTGCTGCTGCTCTTGTCGTGGCAGTGTTTGATCATGCGTTGGCGGTACTGTTTCGTGGGGCCTCGTTGCCGTCTCTGCGGATGAGGCAGCAAGTCGCGACTTGGCACTGTTCAATTGGATTTGATCTTCATGGAATACTACCGACTGACTCACGGGGATGGATTCCAAGTCCTCTTCCGCGTGAGTGACGGGGAACGCGATGTCGCCGTCCTCCTGCTTCTTCTCATCTGGGTGGCTGTGAACGATTGAAGGCGATTGCGCCTGTTGTGAAGTTGATAGAGCTTGTGGTGACGATTGTCCATTTTCCATTTTCTTGGACACGCCGGGATGTATTCTCGAATGCGTCTGTTCGCTGACTGTTGTCGCTGTAATCTCGTCCATAATATCAGACAAGGAAAGCACGTCATGCGTTTGTGTCGTGGTTGCTGCATTCACATGATCAAAATCAAATGCCGTGGCAAATGACGAATCGGCCGTATCCAGTTCCGCATCGTGAATGACGCAACCCAGCAGGGCATGCAACAGTTCCTGCGCATCCTGCTGCTCCATCGTCGCGCCTTCGAATTGGTGGTTGGATTCTCCAATGCGCTGCAAGAGGGTGCGCGGTGTGATTTTGGATTGGCTGCTGCCGAAAGGTCGGAAGAGATTTGGCGTTGTGAATAGTGACAACGTCGATGACGATGCCGTCGTGGCTGGTTTTGTTTCGTGTCCGTTGATTTGTTGTAGCAAGTGCAACAGCTGGTGGCTGAAGCTGTCCGGTGATTGAAACGTTGATGCTTTTGTTGCGTCGACGCTGCTGTCATTCCATGCTTCATCGTCGGAATACGAATATTCACTGTAGTCGTCATCGTCATCCTCACTGTCCAAATCGTTGTCGCTTTGTTCCTTTCCACTAGCATTAGCATCATGCGACGACAGTTGTCTCTGCCGCTGTCTTTGATGCTGCTGTTGCACGGCCGTCTGCTGATTGAGCTGCGCCACCTTGTCGAGGTAGAGAAGGAAGGGCCCCAGCGATGCCAATGCCTGGAGGACAGAATTCAAGAAGCACGTCTGTCCTTGATTGGGCAGGCCGACGATCTGAAGCACGTCAAGTTGTACGCAAGGCGTTGGAGTATCTGTCATTGTTTGTTGGTTGGCAGGGGCGCCCGTTTGTGATGCAAAGAAGGAGAATGGAGTTCGTATTCTGGTTGCGTGCTTCAGTTGACTGCCTGGAGCAGTCGCCATCGTGGAGAATAGGGTGAAGACGTGTTGCAAGAAGGCCTGGCACAGCTGCGGTCGGAGGATGCCCGTCTTGAGACAATCGCAGAGGAATGTGAAGATGGCCATCTGGAGGTTGGAAGATAGCTGCAATGTCTTCTGTGATTGGGACACCAGAGTGGTGGTGAGATTGGCGCCAACAGTCGCATCGAGCAGATGCGATCTTCGAAAGTCCGGAGTTGATGATGCAGCTGCTGACGAGCGCGATGACGACGATGAGGATGGTAACCTTGTGTCGGATTCGTCTTCGTCATCGTCGTGGAAATCCTCACTGGACGTTGCTGTGTGATCCATGCCCAAGAATGCAAACGGCGTGAACGAGGCATTTGGCAACCCCAGCTTTTGCTGTAGTTGTTGCTGCCACTGTTGGGAACGTGTCTCATCACGATTCTGAATGGCCGAAACCAAGGGCCGTGTGACCACGATCGGAGTTGTGGTGGGGCTCGAGAAACGTGGCCTTGGCTGATGATGCTGCTTGTGCTGCTGCTTGTGCTTTTGTTGGATCTGTTTGTCAGTACGATTCGTGGACAAGGAGGCGGCCGTGATGGGTGACGCCGCAGAATCTCCATTGAGACGAGACATGGATTTTCCATTGCGCCCCACAGAGTCATGGTGTTCCTTCTGGACAGGAGGTGGCAACGAAAGAGCCGGCACCACATCCATGTACTTCATACTGCCTCGGTTGGACATGGTGGGCGTCCCCGCCTCTTGCGCAGGCACCAGCAACGACGATGCAGAAGCAGCCGTGGCAGACGACTTCTTTCGCAGGCTGGTTGTGGTGCCTGTGGTTGCCGACGCCGTGGAGCTGGTGCTGCTGCTGCCGGCGGCCGTCACGCCGGCGTACTTCATCACATTCATGTTCGTTTTCTTCTCTTTCCTCTCTTTCTTTGTTCTGCTCTGTTGAGCTCCACTCTGTTGTGCTTGAAGCTCGCGAATGAAGCTCGTGAATGACGATGGTGGAACGATGATCGTGGAATGATGGCAGAGAGTTCAGTCGCTCGGTCTGTTCTTCTCTGCTTCCTCAGCGATCTGATGCAGACAGTGGACAAGGAGGCAAAGTCTCAAGCAACGCTGGATGCTTCTCTCTCGCAATGGGTGCTCTCCTCAGGATGCTACGCAGTGCGCGTGCCTACGGTATCACTGCTGCTGCTGCCGTTTCTCTTGATGTGTCCCACGCACTCTTGTGCACAACGCTTCAAGCGACGAACCAAAGAGTTTAGCAGGAAATGCGAGTACGGTGGACTCAAATAGAATATTATAGAATATAATGGAAGATGTGATCCTCCACGAATGTAACGAGGATGAATGACGCAGATGAGATGATCTCTCTTTCTTTCTCACTGCCTCGCTGTGGTCCTCTCGTGCGGCTACGGTTTCAGTATCGAATGACGGGGATGTGGTTTCGGAATGGTGTGCTATGCGCAGTTCCGCGCGTGGACTGAAGGGGGGCAGCTGGTTGGGTCCTTCTGCACCTGTTCCACGCAAAGCACTTTTCCCGTTCCAGATTCTGCGCTCGTGTTGGCCGAAAGTTCCTCACATCACGATTCCCGTTAGCGGATGGAGGACGGACGCAATCAACAACAAGAAACTTCCGCAACCGCATCGTAGTCGCGGATGAGAGACCAACTACCTATTATATTTTGACTTGCGGCACCGCATCCTCATCCCCGCATCACGAGTATTATTTCAACTCTCATAGTCGTACTTGTATTGTGTTGCATAATATATTATCTTCCTATATTACCGAGCGTTCGCAGGCATTCCAACAGCATCAACAGCATCAACCTGAGCAGCATGTGCAGGCATCCTTGGCCTGCAAGAAATCCTTGCGTCCGCGCTTGACGCACTTCTGGAGCAGGCTCTTCAATTCGTCGTTGTTCTGATCCAGCTGCAGACCTTCCCACGCCGCCAACGCTGCATCTTCGTACCGCTCCAGTTCCAACCGTGCCACGGCCATGCGGTAGCAGGCCTTGCTCCACGTCGGCCGCAGGGTGCGCGCGATGACGGCGTCGCGCAAAGCATCGTCGGGGCGTTTCATCATCATGTAGCATGCGGAACGGTTGGAGTAGAATGTCGCGTCTTTCGGATTCGCACCGATGGCGTCGCTGTAGATCGATTCGGCTTGCGTCCATTCCTTCTTCGCGAAGTGCTTGTTGCCTTCCGCCTTGATATCCAGCGCCTTCTTTTGCAATTCCTCCGAAACGTCGTCCGACGATGCGATCTCCGCGGCCTGCGCCTGCGCCTCGTTCTCCTCCTTGTTGTTGACGCATTTGCTCTTGCCCTTGTCATCGGCGGTCTGCGCCTGCGCATCGTCGTCCTGGCTCCTCGGTGGCGCCGTCGTCGGCACGTGCTCGTTGTTCTTCTTGTGTTCCTCGATGTACGCGCGTGCATCTGCCTCCGTCAATTGCGTGCCATCCTCCTTGGCGGGCAGCAGCAACAGCACGCAACCGACATGCGATTCCTGCGCCGCCAAATCCAACGGCGTCAGTCCGCTGTGATTCTTCTGCAGCAGCACGCCTCGCTTATCATCTTCCAGCTTGTCCAGCAGCGCCGCCAACGTGCCCACCAAGTTGAGATCGGCCGCCATGTGGAACAACGTCAGGCCGCCTGGCAACGTCGTGTCGATATCGACGTCCGTCTTGGCGAGGATCAGCTTGGCGTGCTTGTCGTTGGATGCCGCGACGGCCAGCACCAGCGGCGATGGAATGTTGCTGGATGGCTGGGCTTCGACCTTCGCACCGCAGTCCAACAAGGCCTCGATGGTCGCGGAGCAATCCTTCTGCCCGCCGACTGCCCAATGCAACGGCGTCCCGCCTTGCTGCGAAAACGTGTGAATCGCCACGTGCCCCGCTTCGTACAATGCCCGGATCGTCGCGGCCGTGGCACCAGCACCGGCGGCATAATGCAAGGCCGTCGCACCGGCTTGCGATCGCGCCAAACCCAACTTCATGTCCTTGCCGATGCCCAGCAGGAACAGCACGCGGCGTTCGGCCAGCGCTGCATCGGCATGCCGCGCCGCGAACATGAGGGGCGTCAGACCTTCGCGATCCTTCTGTTTCAGGATGGTCTGGTAGGCCGCCGCGGTGGGGAACCAGTCCGGCCGCAGGATCTGCTCCACGATCTCGTCGTCGTGGCTCTGGCAGGCGAAATGCAAGGCGGTGCGCTTCTGTCCATCGCGGAACTGCGTCAGCACTTCCAGCGGCGCGATGCCGTGATCGTGGGAGTACTGCGTCACGCACGAGGCCACGGTGTCGCCCTTGCCCGTCAAGGCGGCCTCCAGCAGCTTCGTCAGGAAGGCGCGCTCGGCGCTCATCTTCGTGTTCTTTTCTTCGGCGGTCAAGGAAGGCGACATGGTGGCGGCTTTGGCAGGAGGACAGAGGGAATTGGTTGGTTGGTTAGTTGGTTCGTTCGTTGATAGAGTGTGAGTTGTGAGATGTGTTGTGAGATGTGTGGCAGCTCGGACGATGAAGAACGACAGGAACAGAGTTTGTGTGAATGGCCTCTTTTAGAATTCTGATTGTGTCTGCAAATTGGTGGGTGGTGTTGGTGTGAGTAGACCATGATTGTGGTATCAAGGAACATTCAGTGCGTAATCTTGCCTGTGGTATTGACTGAAACACCGCAAACCCAGAAACAAGCAAACAAAGATCCAAAACAAGGATGAATGAACGCACAACACACAACACACCGCGCATCGCAACGAACACTCCAATTGTTCCTTCACTTACATTGGACTATACGAGCTATTACACCATCATCCTCTCTTTCCAGAGAGAAATGCAAGGACATTGACGAAAGCGACCATCATGTCTCGAGCTGCTCTGCGATGCGTCACGAACCGTCATGGTTGCTTTCGCCAGAGATCAAGACCCATCAGCGGAGTCGTGATGGGACGTTCCACCGCATTCTTCACAAATCTCGATCAGACGCCAACGAACACACGAAGAACAGATGAGGATGATGACAGGAACAGCCACGCCGTTCACCGCTTGACGTGGCAGCGACGCAAACAACGCCCTTCGAATCAAGTGCGTCACTACTCCCATACGACCCGAAAAGAATTGTTCCCCATCCTCGGCGCCATGGTCGTGGGCGTCGTCGGCTACGTGGTATACCGAAAGATGAACGGAGAAGCCATCACGCCAGATGATGCGCATGATCTGCAGCGAGCGTACCAGAAAATGGAGGAGGAGCGGCAGCTCAAATCGAAGCAAACAACGGCATCGCCGCCAAAACAATACAGCGATGGTGACAACGCAGTCACAAACACCTCGAACGTTCCGGATGACGCCGACGACAGCACCAGCAATACCAACAACCGCAACGGCAAGCAATAGGGCGCGCTTTCAGAAGATCATGTGTATTGGTAACATATGCTGTATGACATCCTACTGCTTAATGCAGGCGTGCACCCATTCTTTCGAGCATAACACAGTGTGCAAGGATGCTTTCCTACATTGACAACTCCATTCTACTGTTTGACTATTCTGACTAGTTTGTCGAATCCGTGTTTGGAGCTGGTGGTAAACTCATATTTATTGCCAATAAGTTACACCAACAAGCCACCAAGGTCATTTCATTCACACAAGTGTTCGCCGAAGGAATCAAAAGTGCTCTGTTGTGGTGAACAAGGAAGAGAAACCGCCAAAAGAACCGTCGCTCTGAATTGCGAACTGCAATACAGAATTGTCATCCATGATCAACCGAAGCTGAAAAAGCTTGGGCAGGGAGGCGATCACTCGTGACGAGATGTCTTGATACAATCATTGCTGTTTGTGTGACGCTGTGGAGCGAACATGGTCGATCTATTGCCTTCTGGTCTCCTCGTGTGGAGCTCTGTCTCACATAGTTCTCCAGTGCTCTGCTTTGCGTGTCGTGGCCGACACATACCTGTACCTGCGAATACTCTTACGACCTGCTCGCCCGTTTGTTGAATCGCTTGCCAAACGGAGAAGCAACGCGGCACCCCAATACAAACGCTTCGCAGTGGAAGCCATCCCGAACGACAACAGTGCCGGCAACGGCGGAATTGCCGCTGGCTATTCCAAGACTACTGCACGTCCGCTATTTGTACCGCGCGCTACATAGTCTGCATATCCGTGCTGCCAACAGCGACAACACAACCTGTACGTGGAAGATTTGACCGTAGCCGAGGGCTCAGATGCCAAACGTCAAATCAACTTCAACGACCACACGGACTTCGGGGCGTGGAGGACAACCTGTCCACAACCTCGTTCTATTTGCGAACACGCTTCTCATGAAAGTGCAATACTCACTTCCCTTGACTAATTCCTCCCTCGCCCACCCCTCTGCTAATTGTTGTCGATGAGTGCGGGAAAGAGCGAAACACAACATGTCTGTGATACTCCTCTTCCGTTCATTCACATTAGTGGGAGGCAGTGTTGACGCATCGCGCCCTTTTCAACCTGCATTGGCAGATGTTCGAAGTGACGTGGTGCGACTGGCAACATTGCTTGTCCCGCTGCATCTGCTTGACCTTTCTCGATCGTTTGTGCTGGCTGCGTGTAGCATGGTAAACTACTGCCATTGCATTTTACATGCCTCGTTCTGGCGAACGTGCCTCGGCGAGATCAAGATGCCACCTACTGGTATGTACCGACAATGTCATGCATGTGTATCTTACCATACGGGTACGCGTGCCACGCGCTTCTCACTTTGATCTTGTGATTGTTTTTGCGGCCGTCCATTGTGATGTTTGCGTTGGTCATGGTCGCGGCTGCGTGGTCGGTGACAAGAAGACCTGGGATCTCTGCGCCCCATTGAAGCATCAACGATACGTGACTCATACCTGTGTTCTGCAACTCTTGACATTGTCAATGCAGAGGCGTTTCAATCGGCTCTCAGATCGAAGAACCAGTTCCTCCGCTGAAGAAGTTCCACCGAAGATACGTGATCGACCCTTAACGAAACCCAAAGGCAGCACCTCTTGGATCAGTCGCCACGCATACGTACATCAATAGGTGTCTGTTCGTGGATTGCTGGACATGCGAAGGCAAGAGATGGAAACCACACAAGTATCGACACGAGATTGACTGCATCCCAACACCGAAGAAACTCCCGGCAACGAAATGATACCGTCACAAGAGGTTCCCCGCGGGCTCGACGTTGAGTGCAGTCGACAGGTGACTTCATGCATTGGTTTGGATGCAATGAACTACGTCACGAGCACTGTTTCTGGTAGAGGATGACGTCGCGCTCGCAAAGCTTAATTCGAATTCATTGGGTGAGACGACCGAGACTATCCGTGCTGGACCAAATGAACGCTGTTTCAAAAGCTCCTCTGCGCATTCATCCTGGCCGTTGGCTTCGCCGAGGGACAAGCGGTGCACTCCTTCGGAGGTCATCATTACCTTGGTCCCGCCTTTGCCGGTGGAACACTGGTTGTGTCGTGAAGAAAGAATTTGAGCTTCGCAGGCAGTTGCAGCTCGTGAGGATCACACCTCTTCGCTACCGACTAGCCGATCCGAACGCCCAAACATATCTTCGTTTGGAGCAGCCTTTTTCTCTCCTGCGCATCTTCACAGTACTGATGTACAGAAGTTGTGTTTCCCCTTTGGCCCAAAACCTCGAAATGATGTCTCACACAGCTTGGCTGCTTGCCATGAGTGCCTTGTGTGTTTCATGACAGGTAGATGCGTGGGGGCAGTCGTTCTTCTTTCGTTCTTCATCGAACCCTGGCACTGGGCGTGCCTACGAACTGCTCTTGAGCTATCGTCACCTTGGAGCTCTTGGTCAAGCAATCCTGCTGGCCCAACAACCGCTTCCATCTCCCACCCAACACACACGGTCATAAAACAAACGAGAAGAGCAAACGAAGATTAGTCTCACAAGAACTCAAGGGGCCGAAGATCGAAACCCATCCAACTTAACCAACCCAAGCCAATCTTAGGTCTAATCAAGGTACGAGCAAGATGCTGCCATTTTCGGATCTGCAACATCATGCGTGCCATACCTTTGCTTTTTCATCATGAATCGTCAACATGGCATCTTCGTCAACTATCGCTGCTGCACTTTCTACATCAGCACTCACCATGATGCTGTGTTTCAATTCCTCCCCATGTACCATAGACCCCGCGTCTGCTTGACAGCCCCGCTTTCCAACACAGAAGCAGCTACAACAGCATGTCGCCTTCAACAAAGGATGCGCGCAATGGCAGCAACACGAGCGTTGGCAAGAATGTCAATGATCTGCTCGGCAAACCTTCAACTTTGAACAGTGACCATGACGAAGGATCGATGGTGTTCTGCGATGAGCATTCCACAACGCATGGATCAAATCAGTCTCACTCCAACCGTTCCACAGCACACGATGAGGAGGACGACAAGGACTCGCCCGCCGCACTTGTTCGTACCGAAGACAAGGCCGTGTCTATCCTCAGGATCATGGCCATCCTTTTCCTTCTCGCTGCCGCTGCGGCCGCAAGCACGACGCTGTACCTAGTTACGAGCGATGCAGAGGAGGATGCCTTCGAACGCAGCTTCGACAAGATCTCGGAACGGATCGTCGACTCCTTGCTCGAGGAGACTCGAGCCAAGTTTTGGCACGCACGTACCTTGGCTGGAAGTATTGACAGCATCATGCTGGCTGGCAACATGGACAAGCTCAACCTCTCCATGCCGCTTTGGGAGATCATGACAGAAGAAGCACGCTCTACCAGCAGTGCCAAGGTTGTGTCCTGGTCACCATTCTTGTTCGACGAGAACGAGCTGGACCAGTTCTGGAACTTCACTATTGACCAGACAGACGGAGGTGTTCCCACATCAGGGGCAAATCCCGTCTGTAGCCTGTGTAGCAACCCGGACTGGGTCCTCGCAAACCCAGACTTCGTCATGACCCATCCCTTCTTTGGGGACTTCACTTGCCAGTCGTTCTATGACTTGGGCCAAGCTGGTGCCTTGGGACATTGTGAACAGACCCTGCAATTCGCGTCAGCCTGCTTCTGTGCTCCGCCAGTGCTCAAGGAGGACGAGACCATCTACACAACACGCAACACTTCTCAGGGCATATGGAGGGTCGGCTCCGATGGTTTTGCCGTTGATGACAACAGTCCGGCACCATGGAATCCAATATGGACATCCATGGCTGGTGATACCAGCACAACGACCTTCATGTACAATCAGATGAGTGATCCCGTCCGCCAGCGCGTCCTCACAAGTCTCGTTGAAGACCGCTCCCCTGCCTTCTCCGAAGTTTTCCGCCGTGAAGGTGCCTACTACGAAAACTACGGCAAGGGCAACATTGGCGAATTGGCCACACTCATTGTCTTCCCCGTGTTCGGACCGGAATCTGACGATGTCGTCATTGGATCAGTCGTCCTGGAGATCGACTGGAGAGACTTCGTCCCCTCCAACTTCCCTCTTGATGGGGATCTGGTCGATATCGTGGTCTCCAACTCATGCGGGCAGAACTACACATTCCGCGTTAACGCCAACACCAACGAACTCGATTTGATTGGCGAGGGCGACCTCCACGATACCAAGTTCAGCGAGCACGTGTACGGTTCCGCATTTGAAGAGTACAACAGCATCGTAACCAGCGCGTCCAAAGCCGGAGACGCGGTTGATCAATTGATCGATTTCTGCCGGTACCGTTTCCTCATCTATCCCAGACAGGAGCTCCGCGACGAGCATGTGACCAACGAGCCAATCATCTTGACCATCCTGGTATGCACCATCTTCGTCTTCACCACGCTCGTCTTCTTCCTCTACGACTTCTTCGTCAGACGTCGCCAACGTCTGGTGATGGACCGCGCCACGAGAACGGGCGAGATCGTGTCTTCCCTCTTCCCAGAGAACGTCCGAGAACGGCTCTACAATTCACCGGCGAAGAACCAACTTATCCGTATCGACGATGAAGACCATCTGGACACAGATAGCACGGTGAAGTCAAGCAGCAACTTCCGATCGCCAAAGGCAAGCATCAAGAGCTTCCTATCTGCCAACGAGAACGGGTTGCTCGGATCTGAGCCCATCGCCGACCTCTTCCCTGACACGACAGTGGTCTTCATCGATATCTCCGGTTTCACCGCATGGTCAAGCGAGCGTGACCCAAGCCAGGTGTTTCGCCTCCTGGAATCGATCTATCAAACCTTCGATATCATCGCCAAGCGCCGCAGCATCTTCAAGGTCGAGACTATCGGGGACAGCTACGTCGCGGCCACTGGTCTTCCGGAACCACGCAAGGATCATGCCGTCGTTATGGTCCGCTTTGCATACGAGTGCCTCAACGAGATGAGGTCCTTGGTGAAGCGACTGGAGGTGCTGCTGGGTCCATCCACTGGCGACCTCAAGGCGCGATGTGGTATGCACAGCGGTCCTGTGACAGCGGGTGTCCTCCGCGGTGCCAAGGCGAGATTCCAGCTCTTCGGCGACACCATGAACGTGGCTGCTCGGTTGGAGAGCGCAGGAACGGAGGGACGGATCCACATCTCCAAGGAGACCGCGGACATACTCAAGGCAGCAGGCAAGTCCAACTGGGTGACGACTCGGCAGGAGCTAGTCTCCATCAAGGGCAAGGGCGAGATGCAGACGTTCTGGGCCAGTCCGAGGAACCGCAAACGATTCCCCAAAGGCGCTCGCAATAGTGGCACGCAATCAGACACGGGCAGCGATATCGAAAGCGTCGCCCTTTCCAACATGTCGGCCGACTCGGATGCGATGTTGGATGCAACTTCCAACCAGAAGGTCCAGCGTCTCATCGATTGGAACGTCCAAGTCATGGTCAGCCTCTTGGAGCAAGTCGTGAAGAAACGCCACCTTGTTGCTACGCAGGCAGATCCCATCGAAATGATCAGCGCTGCCGAGCAAGCCATCACTCGCAACCCCGACATCGTGTTCGATGAGATCACCGAGGTCATCCCCGTTCCGCATTTCCAATCAAGCAGTGTCAGTGCAAGCGAGACCCCTGGCGAAATCGATCCGGCTATCCAGAATGAGCTCACTTCATTCGTTTGCCGTCTCTCCGGTCTCTACCACGACGTTCCATTCCACAACTTCGAGCATGTGAGCCACGTGACCATGTCGGCTGGCAAGCTGATGAAACGCATCGTCGCCCCAGACAGTGTCGACTACAATCAGGACGCCATCGACATCGCCCACAAGGTGCACGACGTGACATACGGCATCAGCTCGAACCCGTTGATGCAGTTCGCCATCGTCTTCGCGGCCGTCATCCATGACGTGGACCACACCGGCCTCCCGAATGCGGAGCTCGTACGGATGCAGACACCTGCCTCCGTGGCCTACCGTGGCAAGTCCGTTGCTGAGCAGAACTCGGTGGACGTGGCGTGGAACACGCTGATGCTGCCAGAGTTCGCAGGCTTGCGACGATGCATCTACACCACCGTGGACGAGCTGAAGCACTTCCGCCAGCTCGTGGTGAACATCGTGATGGCAACCGACATCGCTGACAAGGAGCTGCAAGCATTGCGTCGCAAGCGTTGGGCTGTTGCATTTGACAGCGGGTCGCCCACCAGCATCCCGGAGCACGTCGCGACCGTCACCAGGAATGCCACAGGTGGATTTGGAGGTGGCAATGGCAGCGATAGCGATGGCGGCGACACAAGCAACATGGACCGCCGTGCGACGATCGTGCTGGAGTACATCATCCAGGCCTCGGATGTCGCGCACACCATGCAGCACTGGCACACATACCAGAAGTGGAACGAGCGCCTCTTCTTCGAGCGCTACAAGGCCTATCTGGATGGTCACGAGAACGAAGATCCATCCATCGGTTGGTACAAGGGCGAGATCGGGTTCTTCGACTTCTACATCATCCCGCTGGCGAAGAAGCTCAAGGAGTGTGGCGTATTTGGAGTATCGCACCATGAGTACCTCCGATACGCAGAGGGCAACCGAATGGAATGGGAGAAGAAAGGGCAGGACATTGTGAAGAAGATGCACGCAGCTGCGGTGACGAAGTTTGGCATGGGAGGATCGAAGTGAGATGATGCTGCTGTTGAGAAGTAATGGGAGGATGAGCGCAAAGTACTGCGACTAATACCATACCATACAACTAGGAGTAACGTAGGGAATTGGATCGGTTATCATACGTACGGGGACCAACAACTTGAGCAAAGTGGGCGACCTGTGCTCTAATTTGTGCATGGCGCAAAGGATGAGCCTACCCGCAGAGGAAGACGCTAGCGGCGACGACGCCGCCGACGACGATGGTAGAGCGCGAACCACAACAAGAGAGTACCCATGCCCAGCGAATGTGTTAATCATGGGCGAGTGGCGAGAGTGAAAGCAGGTGCCTCTGGGTCGTACCTCTCTAGATCCAACATGTGTTCCTGGACCTGGTATTGCAGGCAAGGAGGTTTGCGAAAGAAGCAGGATGAAACAGCATGAAAACGGACAAGCTCAGGAGGGACGGCTGGCGAGACTTCGCAAAGCAACGGAAGGGTGCCCGAGTCGCACTTCTGGAGATCGATAGTATCCGGGAGGATGTGGTTGTGGTGGAGGGGACGGCCGCTCCAGAAATATAGCGCATCAATAGAGGCCGTCGCTGTGCATGCCAACATCATGGGCGAGCGGGATGGAACCACCCAATCACCATCTGCATCGGACTTCGACCTCATCCGTGTGAAGCTGCCAAGTGCTAGATCCGCAACCAGACCGAGATGGGCGACAGTGCCACATACAACCACTTTCGACGGTGGGCCTAGTCTCGCATACGAAAGTATCCAAGTAAAACTAGCCTCTTCCATTTTCGATCAACTCGATCTCATTTCCGTCTCACGAAGGATTCGTCCACGTTTTCTGTGACGCCAAACTCTCCTACTGGGAAAAGGCATGGAATTGGAAGTAAACAACGGATTATGAGCTCAAGGCACGAGCCATTTACCTCTCATGCGGTCTCTACTCTGCTGCGTACGATTCAGCTGCAAGTGCCCAGTCTAACGCTCAAATAACCGGTAATAACGTCCGTATCTGCTTGGTCCCCTCGATATGCGGTGGCTCTGCTGCTCGTCAGATCGTCTCATCTCTTCGGTGCTCTCATGCATGCATTCGTACGGTATGTACCTGCTGCATGTCCTCATGAATGGACACCACAGGGCGCTCATCCCATCCACCAGGAAGTTACTCCCCAGCCGACCATCCGATGGGTACTGTCGCGCAGTCTCACAAACTCAAAATAGAATGTGTTGTGATTGCTCTCGTCTTCGTGGACCTGATTGTGGCTTGGTCAACATGTCAGCCAGGTTGGTCTCTGATGGTTCATATTGGATGACTGCCACTCCTGCCGCCACATTCTCTCGGACAAAGTGATATGCAATTGCGTTGGCTTTCTTTCTCAGTTGTGATTCGGGTGCGGATGCGTTGTAGACGACGCTCTGGTTGTCAACTCGGATATCAGCCGGTCCCTCCAATGGCACACCCATCATTCGTAGCTTGTATCTCATACCAATCACAATTTCCATGGCGACTTTGAGTGCGGTGAACTCTGAACCAAATGTCGATGTCTCAATGCCATTCTGCTTCTTGCTGTACCATAAGATGGGTGAGGAATTCAAGAAAAGTAAAACACTTGTTCGAGATCGTCGTGTGTATTGATCTCCTGCATGATCTGCATCAACAAAACACGTCATTTGCACTTCTTTGCCTCTTGGTTTTGGCATATCATGTGGTATCAATTCGCGTGCGTCGGGGTAGAAGGATGCCCAATCTGGTGTTGGAATGGTGTTCTTCTTGACGTATGCATCGTCGAACACCAAACGTGATCGGTCATGTGAGTTGAGATAGGCAAACATATGAAAAAGCACACGCAAATGCCCTGTTCTGGGGGCAGCACAGTATGAAGACATCATGCTTGTCTCGCAGCATATGTCGATCCGTCCCAACTCGACGATCCACCTCAGGATCCCAATCAGCTGTTGATAGTAGTTCATCTCCTCTGGATCACAAAGGGCGGTGGCTTCAAGCTCTGGACGGTAACCGTTTGGTATCACGCTTTTCGCGCTGGTATGGAATTTACCGCCACGGGCCTCAAGCCATTTCTGTGCCATCTTCGTGACCTCTCGGACATATCGCTGGGATCCCATGTGTCGAGATAGTTGAGATTCGATAAGGGACAGACTATTACCGAACACGGTATCAACCCGATGGGAGAAATTCCTGTTTTGGCGCGAAATCTTCCGACTTGATCGACCACCAAATCTTTTCTCCTCCTTTCTCTCCTCCATTCACGAATCTATCATGACTCAAACCTGACCGACCTGACTCACACCCCACTTGGGAACTATATGCTCTTCAGATCCTCCTTACTACAATATACCTCGATTCCTTCATGCTGATGACTACCACACTACCACCGTGGTCTCAACATGCGTATCCAACTTGCTTCAACTCAAGCAATGGAATCCAAGGGTCAGCTTCAGCCACAGCCACTACTTCATGATCGTCATCACTGATTGTCATGACCTACACTGCAGTGTAACTACATGTGCGAAGAGCAAAGCACTGTATTGATTGTCTATTCTGTTGCACTGAATCAAGTGCATCAGTGCAGGGTCTCGCCAAGTTGTGTGGCATCGTTTCTTCACCCTACTAACACCAACAAGCTAACTCATAATAACAGACAAGGATTAGCTACAAAGCACTCTACTACTCATCGTTACAGTTATAACTCTTCAACCAGTACACCTCTCTTGAACTGCATCACACGGCTATCCCGAAGCTGGCAGATTCACGAGGCATTCTCCACCGATTCGCGACGTCAACGCACGAATCCTAACTGAGATGTACATGTGAGTATATGTCGAGATGTACGAGTATATGTGCATCGTTCACCCGCTATTCTCTCATACGTACTTGGACGGTACAACTACACTCATGTCAATAGTATACTGTGATTCGTCAGAATTACAGGGGAAATGGAACACACAAAAAGGGGCAAGATTTCTGGAGGAAATTTGCAAATAACGATTTCTGAGAGAATCAGAATATCGTCCGTCCATCCATCAATGGTACCAAGAGAATCTCGAGGTACTTCCCAACTAAACCTCAGATGACGATATCATCTGACAGACTCCTGCATCACCAATGGAACGTGACATCTGGAGAGCAGAAGGACGCCTACTGACGTCGACAGGATGTCAACATGTCACCACGTCGACATCTGTCTCCAAGTCAGAGCAGGAGGCGAAGATCCGATGACCCATGAAGATCATGGATACTGAAGGTGAACTTCAAATGGTAAGTACTCATGGAGTAGAAGCCAGTACTGAATGAACGGAGTGTCGAATGCGGAGCACGCATCGAACACGGAGTATCGTGTAGCATGAAAACACGATGTTGAGAGAGAGAGAGAGAATACAGAGAGGAGCGAGAGAGGATCTCGCGTACCGACTCATAGTCGGAGACCAAATCTACAAAACAGATTGAAGCACCAAGAGCATCGGGCAAGACAACTGGTGTACACCAAGAGGATCGGAGTAGCCAAGTAATGAAATAGCAAGCAGACGACTATCAACCAACACCATCTTCCACAATCGTAGGTTACCGTGAGCGGAACTTGCCAACACGTTTATAAACGATAGATCAGGGCGAGCCCGCGGATCGGATCGTGCGAG
This sequence comes from Craspedostauros australis, assembly GCA_026770025.1. Classification (NCBI taxonomy): domain Eukaryota; phylum Bacillariophyta; class Bacillariophyceae; order Mastogloiales; family Achnanthaceae; genus Craspedostauros; species Craspedostauros australis. Next base: position 774,773 of record JAMXDE010000023.1, read on the forward strand.
GAAGACGAACATCATTCAGGAACAGCAGACTGAATGAGCGAGGAAGAGGAATTGAGAGACATCCCTCTGTCCAACCCGACTATCAAGAGACAAGAAGGTGCAAGTGAGACTCCACCACGACAAGAGAAGGAAGCAGCCGCGGCTACTGTCCTATCAGGCGCAGACGCAAGCGCGATCAACGAGACCAAAGAAGAATGGTCTGCAAGACTACACCGTGAGGAGAAGAGCATTCTCAAGACGGTCAAGCAAGAGGAGACTGGTGTGACGGAGAGCATTCGCACAGCCAAACAGAGTGGTAAAAGTGAGACACCACCAGGAGGAGAATTTGTGAGCAAATCAATCCTCGCGAAACAACAAACGAAAATCGAAGAATCGGCAACACAGAAACCGACGGAAATCAAGGGCGCGAGCGCACCAACAACGAAACAACGAATCAACATGGTGACATCAGCCAACATGAACAAGCGACGCATCAAGGCGCCAATGTTCAGCGGTGAACAGGAAGACTACAGCGCATGGGAGTCCCAAGCAAAGGCATACGCTCGTGCACAGAAAACGAGAGACGTGATGTTGGGTAAGACCAAGGTGCCAACAGTGAAGGAGATCGCGGCAGCCGCCGATAAAGCCAAGGAAGCGATGGAGGAGATCTACAAGCTGGGATGCGACTGCTTCAGCGATCTGATCCTCATGATGGATGCAGAGAAAGGAAAAGGCAAGCAGGCCATCCAGTACATCAACCAATGCGTCTCCGACGATTACCCCGAAGGAGATCCACACGCAGCGTGGAACGTTCTCGCGGAGAAGTTCCGTCCATCCGACGCAGCGACGAAGATCAAGCTCAAGCGTCAGTTCAACAACAAAAAGATGAAGAGAGACACGGACCCCGACATCTACATCACACGACTCGAGGGTCTACAATCGCGTCTCCACGATGTCAAATACGAAATCTCGGACGAGGAAATGATCATGCAAATCCTCAGCACGGTGAGCAACGAGTACAGAACTCACATCGTGAACTTCCAACACCAACTCACGTTCAATCCAGAGCTGGTCACCATCAACGCGATCAGAGGAGTACTCCGCACAGCATACGCCACTCATCAAGGAGGCAAGGTGTACATCGACGACTTCCAAGACAGTAACACAAAGAGCAACGACACCGGCTTCACGAATACCGGTAACTTCAAGGGTACTTGTCACAACTGTGGCATGTATGGTCACAGATCCGCCGATTGCCCAGAACGCAAGAAATCGAACAACAAGAAAAACAACAACAAGATGAACGGAAAGCGCAACAACAACCGCAACAAAGGAAGCGGCTTCAACAGGAAGTGCAACTACTGTGGCATCTTCGGACGCCGCGAGGCGGAGTGCCAAAAGAAGAAGTTCAACGAGAACAAGAAGGCCAACGAACAAGCCAACACAGCAACGGAAGGACACGACAAGAGCGGGCACGAGATGGTACTCTCGGCAAAGGACATGCCGCTCTGCATGTTGGTGTCCGACGACTACATCAAAGACTCCTTCTTCGATAACTTCGGTACGTCGGGAGTGACGACGAAGTGCAGGACGATGAGATTGTCCCGGAGTGGCTCAGCGAGGAGCCAATCATCCACGAGGTGGATCCAAGACGCGAAGTGAGCTACGAATGCTGCTTCAACGCGCACGACCTGATCGGTTCATACGGCGACGAAGCCGAGATGGGCAACGAGGCCAACGATAGCGACATCGAAGAGGCCATGAGCGAAGAGGCCGACGACGAGATCAACGACAATGATAGAGGCCGAGACGAAACGAACGGCGGCGCAGCACCGCCTCCTCCAGCGGCGGGGAACAACAGATCGGGTATCTTCGACGAAGATGACAGCGACGAAACCGAGGATCATCCGGACGACAGCTTCAACCCAAACGAGCGTGTCGTCTACCCAGGGAACATCGACTTCCCACCTATTGAGGACCCCAACAACTCCAACTACCTCCACCGTCACAACACTGTTCCATATGCAACAGCAACAGCAACAGCATTGATAATCCAGAAGCAGCTCATCTTCGATGTTGTAATGGAAGCAGGGATGCGACTATTCCCAGGAGTCGCACAAGGAGTGCTCAGACCGATATGGGTGAACATGATGGGATCCATCCTATCCGAGAACTTCAAATCAATCGAAGAGATTCTCGCCAATTCGGTCGTCATCAACCGCATACTGGAAGCGGATGACACAGAGACGATCCCAGAGACGGATCTGCACTACATTCTTGGAGGATGCATGCACGTACTCTTACGCGAACGACCACGCGTCCACCCATACGATCCAGTCACAGGATCACATCGTAACAGTACGACTCCATCGGACTACGCGCAGCTACCCGACAACACGGACGATGAGCATCACGAGAATCCATGGAACGAATATGGAGTTCACGTCGACGAAGAAGACAAAGACAACTTCATGGCCAATACAGCTGCAGCAACCGTGGAGCAGCTCCATGAGCTGAGCACCAGATACAAGGACAAGGTCAACAAGGACACCTGGCTCGCCGACAGTGGAGCTTCGTGTCACATCGTCAATTCGGACGCCGCTCTCTTCAACGTGCGGCACATCAAGTCCTTCGTCCAAGTGGGAGACAGCACGAAGCTGGACTCTCCCAAAATGGGATCCATTTGCTTGAAGGTCAAGCAACAAGACAACACTGGCCACATCATCCGGCTTGATGATGTGAAGTACACACCGAAAATGGCGGTGAACCTTTTCTCCACGAACAAGGCTCTGTACAACGGCTACCAGCTTGGTAACAACGGCATTTTGATGGACATCATCAACGGATCCGGAACGAAGATTATGTTCGATCGAGTCTTCCCCACATCCAACAGATTCATCACGGGAGTGCAGATGCATCCCATCATGCCAACGAATGACGACAAGGCTTGCACAGCCATCATCAAGAATTCATCCAAGGAGATCAGCGCGGTGAACTTGCATCGAATGCTTGGCCACGCGCCACTCGAGACCATGAAGCGGACAGCCGCTCAATACGGATGGAAGATCATCGGCGAGATGTCGATATGTCGCGACTGCGCGGTCGCGAACGCAAGAGTGAAGAACATCCCGAAGGCAACGATTCCAAGAGCGACTCGCCGTGGCGAACGGCTCTTCATTGACATTAGTTACACTAAACACATAAGCTTTGGAGATAAACGCTACTGGACCCTGATCGTGGACGACTGCACGGATCATTGCTGGAGTTTCTTTCTCAAGAACAAAAGTGATCAACCAGGGTACATCAAACGGTTCGTCCAGACGATCAAGTCACAGACAGGTGACCAACAGATCATCTTCCGAGGTGACAACAGCGGAGAGAACAAATCCACGCAGGATATTCTCATCGATGCAGGACTGAATGTGAAATTCGAGTTCACGGCATCGAACACGCCGCAACAGAACGGCAGAGTAGAACGCAAGTTCGCGTACCTCTACACCAAGATCCGCTCCATGCTAAACGGAGCACAGCTCAACGAAGAGTATAGGCATGGCCTGTGGGCAGCAGCTGCTAGCACTGCCACCGCCATCGCCAACATCACCGTAGCGAAGAATCAGAAGGAGTCACCACATCGACAATTCTTCGGCAACGATCCACCATACGCGGATGCACTCCGCACATTTGGAGAGGTGGGTGTTGTGAAGACTACCTACGGCGGGATTACCGCCAAACTCAAGAACAGAGGAAAAGAGATGGTGTTCATCGGATATGCACACCAACACGCATCAGGGGTCTACAACATGTACAGACCATCGACCAAGTCACTCATCTGTTCTCGCGACATCAAATGGCTCAACCAATCATACGGACAGTTCCGTGGCTGGGCACCAGCACCGAACATATCCAACGAAGCAGGAACGACGGACGCAGACGGCTTCACAACCATCGGATGGAAGGGAGCAATGCCAAGGACGGCAACGCGTCAAGCATCAGAAGCGAAGAGAGTATCTTTCGCTGACAGCAACAGGTACTACATCCTATCGGACAGCAACGATGAGGATGATGAGGACGACGGAGTAGTGACTCAACTGGTCCACAATGACGAGGAAGATCGGAGCAAATCCAATCATGAGGATGACGAGATCACACCATCCAGCGACGAAGCCGATGATGACACAGGCGTCACTCCTCCGAACACACCAGCGAGGTCTACACATGACACACCATCCAGACCTCCACCGAGCAAACCAAGCAAGCGTGACATAGCTAGAAAGGAGAGGATCCGACGTCACGAAGCACGAGGCAGGAAGGGAGAAGCTATTCCCAAGCCAACCACAGGAAAGAGTATTCCCAGAGCTCTGCGTGAGCTCGCAGACTTCAACGAACGAGGTCGAAAGGAAGAAGGCTATGAGAGCGATCCATCATCCGATGAGGCGAGTGACGAACTCAGCGACAAGATGATCGATGATTCCAACAACGAAACTACAGATGATGAAGAAATCGTGGATGAAGGTAATAGAGCCCAAACGTAATGGCTGTTGTCTTGTTGGCTGTTCTTTAGCTGTAGGCAGAGGCTTGACTGGCAAGCGGTCCGGACGTGAGTCTTCTGTTCCACAAGTAGTCAATTGAGAATACTGGTAGATGGTGAAGAAACGTGCGGATTATGAGATTAGTGCTATGGTTCTTCCCTTCGAGGGGGATCTCCTGTGATGTCCTGATTGACAATGCGTGTGGGTTGTGTAGCCCGAGTACCGTGGGTCGAGATCCGTTGTCTGAGTTCTGTGAGAGACAATGGGCGATGATGCGCGTTGCTGTGGCTTTGGTTCCGTGCGTCGGCGTTTTGGCGATGGTGGGTGTCAGAAACTTGGTTATCGGAACCCTGTTGGTTCCCTGACACGAATTCCGAAGATCTGCTTCAAGGTTCTGGATCTGTCCCCAAACGTGGGGGCCGGTGAAGTATTCGTTCGACCTACTGGAATGCTGACGAGTCGGATGGTTCGTAGTCTCTCTCGCTAAGATGGTTACTAGTTTAGCTCTATTACTCCCCTTCATCTCACGTCGAAACGTGAGTTGACTGAAAGCAAGAAAGCTAATCGTAGTGTTGTTTGTTCCGCCGCCCAAGATGGCGGCGAGCGGGCTTCATTCGGGCCGTTCGTTGTTGACGTTGTCGCCACGGCCTTGGTGACGGATGGTACGCATGAGTTCCAATGCCTCGTTCAACAAGGAGGTGATGCTGACCTGTTGGACGTGGTTGATGTGGTCAAGCCCTCCTCGAAAAAGGATATCGGCGAGGGCTTGGATGACCAGGGGTGTCCTTTCGTCGTTTTGGAGGACGGCCTTGATCTGAGCCGTGGGGTTGGGTGGCATTTGGAAGAAGGATGGTTGCGTCATCGTTGGTCCTCGGTTGCTGGACATGACATATCCGGACCGAAGACGTCGGGGCGACGGGTATGCGATCGCTGGTCGAGGCTCCGTCCAAGCCTTCTTTCTCATGTTGCTGGCCCCTTGCGTATCCGGTGTCAATGGTAGAGGGGGACTCAGGACGTGGGGCTCGCGAGTGTTGATGTCCACATACTCATTGTGGTTTACAGGTGCCGGGTACGCGGTTGCCACCGGCACGTCATCATCGGTTGGTTCCTCTGGTAGTGTAGGGACCTCTGGTTGTTCATCCTGGGTTATGGGAGGCACCGGTTCTGTTGCCTCGGTGGGTTTCTCCGCGGCCGCGATGGGAGCCATTTTCGTGTTGATGGTCCCACCTGTGGATTTCTTGGCGGATCTGGCCTGTTTGATCATCTCGATTCCCGACATTCCCGAGGAAATGGTTGAGTCCTCGGATTCATCGAAGAGCCCCTTTCTCTTGGGGCAGTTGCTCTGCTTGGTCGGCTTGCCTTCTGGTCGATAGACGGACTCAGAATCGTCACTGTCACCGGGCTCTGGGGTGGACGCGCTGTCCACGGAATGGTCGGTTGGGATCACGGGCTTTGGCCGTACCTTGTCGGTATACCCTTGTCCATCTCGCGTGGCTGTCAAGATTTTGGACGCCGGTGATGGTCGTGATGATCGCCTGAGGGGGGGTCTGGGGTGGCTGATTACCGCTCCACTTGCAATCTCTGCTTCCACGTCGATCACGCTTCCTGGGTCCTGCGATTCTTGATCTCCATCGTGAGACTCCTCGAATTCATGATGGCTGGCTTCTTCTGCGGTCATCTTTTTGTCGAAGTATCCATCAGGGATCTCATCCAGGAACCTGCTCTCTGGTGTCTCTCCCTCTTCGAGACTGGGACGGGTGTCTTCGAGGGATGGTATTCCGTCGATCATCTCATTGTCGTCGGTGGGGGGAATGGGCTCGTCCGCGAGCGCTCTCTTCTCTCGTGAGAGGTGTGCGGCGAGGGTGTCGCTTTGTTTTCGGACCCCTCGTGCTTTCCTTGCGCGTGCGAGGATGATTGGGATCCGGTTCTTCCTCACCTTGAAGAAGTGGCATATGGATGGTTTCCGCATGGTTGCGTGGAACTCATTGGGTGGTTCGGCCCATGCGCCGTCTTGAGCGGGGTAGAAGCACTGGCCATCGGCTATGGCGATGCTGAGGACCTGGGTGGTTTGGAGGTCATTATCCATATATTCGGAGAGGGTGAGAGGGTAGATAGATTGTTTCTCTACGTGGGTGATTTGGCCGGCTGGTGCGTTCTTGTTTCCCTTCGTGCAGAAGATTTGGACTCTGCGGCCACTGTATCCGACAACGATTCCTTGGAAGGTTCCCTTCTTTCCTGCAGGATATAGCACCCTGGATCCGGGGACAGGACAATGAATGCCCTTGTAGAACAGGGTGTACTTTGGGAACGTCATGGTGGGTGTTCTTGTCTGTTGCAGGGTGAAGTTGTGTCCGGGATCCTGATTGTGGCGGCTCAGTTTTTGAGGGGAAGGCATGTTCATGTTGCGAAATGCAAGAGCGGATGCGGTCGCGTTCCGTGCCAAGTCTTCCTGGAGGTCAGCAATCAGCATGTCACACCTGTATGTTTCGTGCTCAGGTGTGACGAAAGCCCGAGGTGTCAGGCCCGTGTGGAAGGAAGTTTCACAGTTACCTTCTTTGATGGCTGGCATGGTGGCTCCAGGTGTCGGTTTCCGGAACTTGGTCGATGTGGCGACGTGTGATTGGTTGCTCGGCATGATGGGCCCTGTCTCCAGCATGTCTCTTGGGTAGTAGAGGACGTCGCTTCCACATGAGGGATTGATACTCGATAGTGTGCTGAATTCGTCGGTGAGGGCTGATGGTGGTGTGTCGCCACGCCGGATCAAGAATTTGTCGGTTGGCGCGCCAGCTGGCTCGTGGTTCTGATTCGTGGTACGGTTGTCGGTCATGTCGTATACGACACTGGAATTTCGCGTCTGTTGGCGGTTGGGCGGGGCCGGTGTGCTCTTGGTGCGTTTGATGGATCTGGGTGGTTTCGTTTGTGCCGTTTCGAGGGGGTTCGGTTCTTGTTGGGTTCTGGTTAGCCGAAGGGTTTTCGATGTCGGGCTGTATTTCATGGAGGTCTGTTGATACCTCGCCATGTTTACGCTCATAGTGTGTTCTTCCTTCGGTGGTGGTGGTTCTTGCGTTTCCGTGGTCATTAGCTCGGGGTCATCTTCTGCTCTGATCGTCCTGCTCTGCGTTATAACTTGTGAAATGGCTTCGCTGTGGTATCCGGACTCATGGATTGAGTTCCGGAATATCGTTCTCGATGTGATGTGGTGGAATGGTGTTTTGGAAAGAGGCTTGGTTAGTATGTCGGCGATGTTGTCAACTGACGCAATGTGGGCGAATACGATGATTCCAGCGGCAATGCATTCCCGGATTTGGTGAAAGGCCAATGAGCAGTGTTTCTTCTTCAGCGTTGAGGATGGAACCGTAGTATTGAGTACCACCGCCTTGTTGTCTCCGAGCATGATTGCTGGTCCGTCGATAGGGACTCCGAGGTCTCTCAGCATGTAGCGTAGACCGGAGACCGCTTCGGTAGCTATCCTGGCTGCTACCAATTCGGATCCGTAGGTGGATGTTTCCACTGTATTCTGTCGCTTGCAGATGGTCTTGACGATGGTATTGTTGATCAATAGTACCACACCTGTCATGGATTTCCGTGTGACCTGGTCATGGCCATGGTTGGCGTCCACGTAACACGTGATTTGGACCAGTTTCCCTTTTGGTGTTGGTACTGATGCGGGGGTGACTTCTGCTGCGGTAGGGTAGAATTCTCTCCAATGGCTTGAGAGGGTAGTGTCGATGTTCATGTGGTCCACTGGGTTGGGGTCGCAGAGGATGGCTCCCCTTTCTCGACCTTTGAGGTACCCAATGATGCGTTGGATGGTCAGGAGGTGTCCTTCCCTTGGTGCCATAGCGAACCGTGCCATCGTCGTCGTGGCGTATTGGATGTCCAGTCTCCCGAGGGTCACGACCCAATTGAGGCAACCCAGTATTGATCGGTAGGTCCTGGCGTCTTCAGTGCTTGTGAAGTCCGAGGTGTCGCTTTCTGGATGGCAGGCCTCTACCATGGGGGTGGATGCCTTCGGGATGGTCTTCTCTACTAGTTGTTCCACTCGTTTGATGACGTTTCCGATGTATGTCTGGGCCGAGAGTCCGATGTTGACTCCCCTGTCCTTCCAGTTCTTGGGAAGGTCGACGATGTTCCCGCCAAGGTAGTACTCTGGGTCACCGCATTGCTTCATGGTGTACCGTTTCTTGAGGTCGTTGATGATTGGGATGGGATCCTTGCTGAAAACCAGTACGTCGTCCACGTACGTGGTGATCATCTTGTAGTGGTCGTCGGCTTCTCTGGTGTAGATGTCGTTGTTGGCTTTGGAGGGTAGGAATCCCATGGTTCGGAGGGTGTCGGCGAAGTGTTCGTGGAACCTCGCACTGGATGTCCTCAGGCCGTAGAGTCCCTTTTGGATGATGAAGGGTTTGCCTTCGAGGTCGCCAAATTCAGGTCCTGCTCGGATGTAACACTTCTCGAGGGTATCTGCGTATAGAAACGCGTTCCCTACGTCGCCGGCGTATGCTCTCAGTCCGTTGGCTGCTGCGATGGCGAAGGCGATTCGGATGGTGTCTGATGCTACCACCCCTGAGTATACGTCTTCTGTTGGTGGGGATGTCTTGTTCCCATTTGCCACCAGTCTTGCCTTTCGACGTAGGTCGAACTTCACATCGTAGACGATGTGGTATGGGATCTTGGTGTACCCATCGAGTGCTTTGTTCGGTCCTGGTTGCCTGAAGGTTCCCAATCGCTTGATCTGGTCCAGTTCCTTGTTGACGGCTTCGCTCCAGAGTCCGTTTCCGTTGAGCCTGTCGATATCCATGGCGTGTTTCAGGCTGTTGGGTACCAGGGTGCCGAACTTGTACTTGTTTCCTGGGCGATGGTTCGCCAATTTGGTGGCTAGCATTGATCGCATGTGCTGGTTCCTTGCTCTGTGGAGTTCCACCCATTCGAACCCTTTCTGGTCCTGTAGGCGGTTCTGCTCGGTGTATTCGATGATGATGTCCAGCTGTTGGGCCCTTAGGTCTCCCATCCTGCACCATGATCGCATTCCGTTCATCCATAGAATCTCTAGGATTGCTTCGGTGGTTCCGTCCTCTCGTGTCTCGTGGTGGTGGCGAGTGATTCCCTTTGCCTTCCAGTTGAGGTTCCTTCCATCAAGGATGAAGTTGTCTCTTTCGGTGTACTGGTCGCATTGAGCCAGGTATGCGAGCTGGTTGACTTCTGTTGCTGTGAGGTTGCAGGCAAAAGAGACAGATGTCGTGTCCCATGGGATGCTCGTGTTGCACCCTGGTGGGTTCTGCTTCGGGTTCCCTGGATGGTTTGTTAGGGTGGGTACCCTTTGCGGTGGCGCGGTATTCACGCCTGTCGTGACTGGGTCCGCTGCGATGGTCTGGATAATGGATCTGATCGTTCCATGGACGATGTTCTTCCATGGGATGCCTTTCTTGGTACCTGTTGACAAAACGGATCGTTTGTTTTGCTTGGTCCTCTTATTCCCTCCCCTTTCTTCGGGGCCGTCATCCATGCGTTGGTATGATGGTGGTCCCGAGGAACATGGAAGATACGAAGATCCTGGGTCAGAGTCTCCCCTGTCTGGCGTGTCGCGGTTCGTTCGCGGGTTATCCTTCTCGGTGGCGTGCGTCGTGGATGCCTTTGCTGTCCGCTTGGTTAGCGTTTGGGACCGGGTGACGGGTCCTGTGTTCCGTGCCTCCCCTGAATCAGGGATCCCGGTGGGTCGCGTCAGTTTGTCGGTCTTGTTCTCCCATGTCCGCGGGTGTGTCGTCTTGGCCGTCGCTGCATACCCTCTTTTCGGTGGGGCTTTGGTCTTCCATCCTTGTGGGGTACCAGACAGTTCCAGCGGGGTCCGTGTGCTGGGGCTATCTGCCTCGGGGTCCATGTCTTGGTCGAAGGTGACACGCCTATTGTTGTTTATACCCTTCCGGAAGGGGCGGACCACGCTCCGTATCAGTACTCGTCTGGATTCATCGTCCAGCACGTGGTATGTGAGGAAATCCCCATGGGACTCTGCCACGCCAAGCCAGTACCCTGATTTCTCCTTCGAGTTCGGGAAGGTAGCGTTGGGGTCATGGTACAAGACCTTCTCGTAGAATTAGAAAGTCAAGAGCGCAGAGATGTCGACGGTCTCTCCGTGTCGTACGGTGTGTGGGATTGCGTATCGTAGGGACGGGTCTGATGTATGGTTGTGCACGTAGCACATGTATCGGAAAGCGTGGAACCATGCTTTTGGCGGTGCCCCTGTCCGGTCAATGAGTGTCGTGACACATCGTTTCATGTACAGGATGGCGTTGTGCTCGGCCGGGTTCTGTTGCTGGTTGCGTGGTTCCGTCAGCCTTGATTTGATGTGGAGGTCCCTAAGAAGCTTGAGGACCTTCTCTCCGGTCTGTTCCTTCGCGTTGTCGCTGTGGAAGGCCCATGGTGCTCCCTCTGTCCTGATGAAATCCTGGAAGGCGACGAAAACTCCTTCTTTCTTCTTCAGGCCGTATGCGTTGATCATGTGGGAGGATGTTCCGTAGAAGATTTGTGCCATGGAGTATCCGTCCCCAAAAGACTTGACGTTGGAGAATATGGTGTCTGTCGCCACGATCTCCCGGATTCGTTGTCGTCGCATCCACTCGAATCTGGACTTCTTGTGCCTTCGCATAGGGTAAGTGATCACTGCCCGCATGAGTTGCGTGGTTCTGGCGAGGGTCTGTTTGATCACGTGCGTGGGTAGATACCCGAGGTACGGTCGGATCTTGTGGAGATCAATGGACTTCCATTTGGCTCGGAAAGGGAACCCTTGGTGGCTGTACTCGGTCATAGCTTCCGCAGGGTGTCGGTCCATGGTGTCCATGGGATTGTCCTTTTTCGGGTCGTCAATCCCAACGGGGTTCTCGCCCTTGATGTGTCCGTGGTATTCAGGTGCCCTTCGTGGGTCTCCCCGGAGGGTGTCATCGCGTGTCGCCTTGGTCACTCCGATCTCGTTGGGGATGCAAAATGTCTCCCGATTTCTCCGGAACGCCGGTTCGGATCCCACCGAGTGTAAGGATGAGATGGCGCTGTCTGCTTCGTCATCCGAATCTGGTACCTTTGCCGGTGGTACTTTGGTTGACTCGGTGTAATCCTTCTGGTCCGTTCCTACCGCGTTGGCTTTGCGATCGATGCCCAGTTCCCTGTATAGGTGGTCGATGTCTCCAGCAGAGAGGTTGTCCACCAGGTCGAAGAGGGTGTCTTGGATCGAGATGGCCGTGTCCGTGGCCGATTTCGCGAATGTTACCGTGTCAATTGCATGTGACATTCCGATGAGCTCCTCGAGACTTAGAGTGTCAAGGAATGCGTCCACTTTGGGGTACTCCTGGTTCACACGGTTGGGGTCTCCTGTGGTGTGCTCATCTGGATGACGATCGTTGGGGTCCATGGGTTCTCGTCCCTTCACGGGATTATCCGGGGTACCGTCCTTGGCCTGGCGTGTCCCGGGTTCCATGGGATCCATTGATGCGTTGTGAGCGCTTGGATCCATCGCTCCAGCGTCATGCGGTGCATCAGGTCGGCCATCCCAATCAAATGCTTCCTCTCCTCCGATTGGGTCTCTGGTAAGGTAGCAACCCATGGGTACGTTACATACGTGTCCTCCTTGGTGATCCGAAGGGTTCCATCCTTGCTTTGGAGTGATGTCGTGTGTGGGTAGGCCTTCGTCGTCTTCCATGATTGGGAAAACATCGAATGTCATCAGCGCGTCTCGCATCTCCAAGTTGATCGTCGTGTCCACATCAGGCATCAGGCATTGTTTTCCTGTGCCTGGTGTTGAGAACGATGCCCGGTGTTCCGATGAAACCGTATCGAGGACGGTTCCACTGGCTCGAATTTGGTGGTCGGAGAGCAGCGTTACCCGGCTGTCAACGTTCAGGGCGGATTCGTAGATCCGAAGGATCACTTCGTTGCCTTCCCTAGTCCTGGCCTTGATGCTTGCGTCAACCACCGCGAGGTTGTTCTTCCTCATCGTGCTTGCCACGGCACCGACGATGTTGTACGTCCGATGCGGGTACACGTAGTCAATCTTCCAGACCCGGTCCTTGTTCCCGATAACGCAGCATTGTGCGCCACCGTTGCATACCGCGTAAGTTTGCGGGGAGAAGGTCGCCAGGTTGATCATCTGTTCGGGAACTGATTGATGTTGATTGGGTGCTGGTGGATCGATAGGGCTTGGAGCGTCGGATGAATCACTCATCGTGATCATCTTCACGAGTCGGTCGTTGCCATTCTCCTCGTGTCCTCCATAATCGACTAGGAACTTGGCAAGTTCCGAGGCGTCAATTGAGGACAGATCTGAGCCATTCTCGTCCTGGGGTTCGGTTCCCTCGGTGGATCCTGGAGTGTATCTGGCCAAGTTCGCGTGGGTGACACCTCCATACTGCTTGTGTGGCTTGGCTTCCTCCCCTTTCTCTGGGGGCTTCACATTGGCAGGTGGTTGGATGTCTTCCTGCTCCTTCTTGTTCTCGACGCGGGTGAATCCGGATCCGTTCCGGTCATTGTTGCGACGGGCCCAACGGAGGGAGCTGCGGAGTTTCATGATCACTCGACGGACCTTTTCGGGTAGTCCATCGAATACTTCCTGCGAGATGAAGGTGGGATCCTCCTGTAGTTTCTTCGAGATGGCATTGATGACCATCTCGGTGTTGGATTCATCTTGATCTTGGTTCGCCTCGGCGGTTGCCTTGAAGATCCTGCGTTTGCCGGACCTTGATCCCCGCTGGTTGTTGGCTACCGCATTGTCCCTGGCGGACTCGGAGATGAGGTACATGCAGGTGGCACCCATCGACTGCATGTCCGCGCTTCGCTCGATGCTCCGGACCATGGTGCGAACGTTGATGTCGTCGCAACCGATGAGATGGTTAAGGAGCGTGCGGCGTTGTTGCGCGTCGGAGACTTGTTGATCCGGATTGGTCGCCAGGAAATTCACGTTCGCGAATATATCCTGGATCTCCTTCACGTAGGATCCTAGGTCCTGTCTGCTGGGGTTGAAGTCGTGTACCCTCTTCATCAGAGAGTCGACCTCCATTCCTCGGATCCAGTCGTTATCGTAGGTATTGAGGAGTTCATTCCAGAATAGGATGCCGTCCTTGGTGAGGAGTCCTCTGGTGGTGAGTCCATGTGCTGGGCCGCCGGCGAAGACGGAGTATAGTCCCGCGAATAGGGTCCTGACGTCGCTCGCGACCTGTTCTGGCGAGGTGGTTGTTGGCACACCTGTCACCGGGTCGATGTGGTCCTTGATCGCATGGATTCCTTGGGAATGGTATCGGTGCCGGAACTGGTCGTTGATCAGGTACGCCATATCATTTCCCAGGAGGTGGGCATGGATTTGGTGTTTCACCACTTGGAAGGATGCCGCATCACTCGTGAATTTGACGGAGTCGGGGATGGGGCGTCGCTTCGTTAGCTTGGCCTGGGCGACTGGTGGTTCGCTGCGGGTGGATCCTCGATGGGGTGTATACCCGGGTTCGTGTTGTCCGTGTGGGGTGTTCGGGCCCGTGTTGCGTGGGTCATGTCTTCCGAAACCTCCATTGGGATTGGTTGGGCGGTACCCATACGCGGGTGGTCGTGGTGGATACCCGGGGTGGGGTTGTCCAACGGGGGTGAAGGCTCCTTGTGGCATTGGAAAACCTCCGGTTCCATGGGGAAAATGGCCCATGGGAATAGGGATCCCAATGGGCGGGAATCCGCCTGGGTGGGTTCCGTGGTACATCGGAAGCGGTGGGCCATGAGGGAATTGGTTTCCCATGTTAGGGGAATACCCATAAGGGTTACCGCCGTTGTGTCCATGGTAAATTGGAGGCCCATGGTTGCTACGGTGCGAGCGGCTTGTCCCATGGTTCGCGGGTGGGTTTCCGGCAAGGTTCCGGTTTACGGGTTCGCGCCTGTTGATGCCTCGATAGTTACCCGCGCCATGTGAGGCCGATGTATCCGCGGTACCGTGGTAGGGTTGCGGGTTCCGATCGTGGGGTGGATGGTTTCCGTCATTCTCTGGGTAGTTCATCCGGGGTGCGTTGGTACCTCCTGTACCTCTGGTGGTCGGTTTGGGGGCGAAGGTTACTGCTTTGGTGTCGGTTGGGTTGCGGTCGTAGTCACCAATCGTTGCTAGGTCCACGTTGGGGAAGAGTCGGTTCCGTCCTGTGGGACCGCGGTTGCCGGGTACGTCTGCGGTGTCGTCGTTACCAGGGTGTTGGTCGTAGTCGGTGCCTGGTTCGGTGTCTTCGTTGGGCGGAGTGGTACCGCGGGTGTCGATGATTACTGGTGACGTGTTTCGTGATCCGTGCTTGGCGATGCTGGAGAGTTGGGTCTCGTTCGGAAAGTCGGGTGGGGTACGGTGCGGGATGTTCCCACCAATCATGAGGGAGAACCCAGATGGAGTTCCTCCTGGGTGGCTGTCGTTGTCGCGTCCGGTTCGACGGGTAGATGCTTCTGACCCAGATGAGACGCTGGTCGCGGATGCGTTGGAGAGTGCCTTCTTATGTTCTCCAATGGCCTCCAACCACGCTTTGTTGTGGTGGCGTTTGCCGCATCTTTCGGAACGGCAGAAGTCTGTCATGGCTTTGGCGGTGGTGGCCGTGTCGGCAAACATCGCGTCAAGGGTGGATTCGAGGGTGGATTCCTCCTCCACTTCGATGGATCTGACCCATTCTCCGATGTGGTAGATGAGGAGTCCTGTCTCGTAGTTCCTTGCAATGTCGTCCGGGTCCTTGAGGTTGAACATGATTAATGCCGGGTCCATGTCGGTGGCTTCTTCGTGGATGGTGATCAACAGTTGGGAGATGGTCTTCTCTTCTGCGAGGGTCTTGGGTGGGAAGAGATCAAAGATCATGGCGGTTTCGATGCTGATCCGGAACTCCTGTCTGAGTTCCGTGAACGCGTTCCAGGTAGTCTTGTGGACGTGGCGTACGATTTCGGTTTCGTTGGTTCTTTCCTTTCGGTTCCATGCATCCACGATGATGGGGTGTCGGAAGGTGGCTTCGACGAAGCTATCTCCGATCTCCGTGAAGGAGAGCAAGGATGGCCCAGCCGTTTGGTAGCCTGGCGTGCCATCAAGGATGGAAGAGATGCTTGGGTCCTTCGGGTCCGCGGGGACGGTCTCGAAGGCTAGGGTCCTGTCTCCTGGGCTCCTCTTGGGAGGTGGCCGGTTGGAGGCTTGGAGGCGTTGGGTGACGGTCATCTTGCAGAGGTCTAAGAGCTTGACAATCTTTTGCGACTGTTAATCTAATAGAGCCCAAACGTAATGGCTGTTGTCTTGTTGGCTGTTCTTTAGCTGTAGGCAGAGGCTTGACTGGCAAGCGGTCCGGACGTGAGTCTTCTGTTCCACAAGTAGTCAATTGAGAATACTGGTAGATGGTGAAGAAACGTGCGGATTATGAGATTAGTGCTATGGTTCTTCCCTTCGAGGGGGATCTCCTGTGATGTCCTGATTGACAATGCGTGTGGGTTGTGTAGCCCGAGTACCGTGGGTCGAGATCCGTTGTCTGAGTTCTGTGAGAGACAATGGGCGATGATGCGCGTTGCTGTGGCTTTGGTTCCGTGCGTCGGCGTTTTGGCGATGGTGGGTGTCAGAAACTTGGTTATCGGAACCCTGTTGGTTCCCTGACACGAATTCCGAAGATCTGCTTCAAGGTTCTGGATCTGTCCCCAAACGTGGGGGCCGGTGAAGTATTCGTTCGACCTACTGGAATGCTGACGAGTCGGATGGTTCGTAGTCTCTCTCGCTAAGATGGTTACTAGTTTAGCTCTATTAGAAGGAGAGATCGAGATCACTCACCATAGCACAACAGGACTATACAGGATGAACGCAATCATTACCGAAGCACCAGCGATCGATATCGGATTATCGATGCAGGACGAGAACAAGGAACCAGAGAAGCACATCGAACCTACAACGTTCGACGGAGCCTTCCATCATCCAGATCCCATCCATCAAAAGGGATATCGAGCAGCCATCAAGAAAGAGTTCGACTCCATGGATACATGCAAGGTGTACAGCAAGATCAAACGAGACGCCATTCCACGCGGCCGCAGATGCTGCAAGTGCAAATGGGTCTTCAAGCTGAAACGCGACGGCACACATCGAGCACGGCTCGTTGCATGTGGCTATTCACAAATCGCAGGAGTAGACTTCCAAGAGCATTATTCACCCGTCATCCATGACGTGACCTATCGGGTCATGATGGTGATCATGCTGATCAAGAAGATGGACTGCGCACTCGTCGATGTCGTAACGGCATTTCTACATGGAGACCTCGACGAGGAGATCTACATGAACTGTCCCAACGGGATGGATCATCAACCAGACGAAGCCCTGACCCTACACAAGCCAATCTACGGACTTGTGCAGAGCGCCAGGCAATGGTTCAAGATGTTGGTATCGACCCTCAAGAATATCAACTTCGAACAGAGCGCAGCAGACCCGTGCCTGTTCTACAGGAAGACGAACGAAGGAAGCATGATCGTGGCCATCTACGTGGACGATTGCTTCTGCTGCGGAGACTCCAAGGCACTAGAGACATTCCTGAAGGATATCCAAGGCAACAAGTTCAAGGTGACAATCGAGCGCGGACTCGGAGACTACCTCAGCTGCAACATCGAACTGAACCATGACAAGACTAGAGCGACATTGCGTCAACCACATCTCATCCGACACCTCATCGAGGAATTCGGAACCAAGGTTGAGAAGATGCAACGCTACGCGACACCGGGAACCCCGGGCCAAATCATCGTACGACCATCCGAAGATAACGGACTGCAGAAGGTCGGACCGGAAGAACATGCCGAGTATCGCCGAGGCGTTGGTATGCTACTCTTCCTCATCAAGCACTCGCGACCAGATATCGCGAACCCTGTGAGAGAACTCTCCAAGGTATTGATCGGGCCCACCAAGGCCGCAATGAAGGAGATGTATCGGATCATCAAGTATGTGATCGATACAAAGGACTATGGATTGAAGATCCATCCAGCGCGTCCAGACAATGATGGCTGGGACATGGAGCTCTTCTGCGATAGCGAATATGCAGGAGACAAGAACACGAGAATCAGCGTAGGAGGGTTCATCCTATACCTGTGCAAGGTACCAATCCTTTGGCGATCCAAGGCACAGAAGGCCGTCACACTCAGCTCATCCGAAGCAGAATACATTGCCCTTTCCGAAGCGGCAAAAGAAATCTTCTTCGTCGTGCAGCTACTCGAGAGTGTGGGCGTCCCAGTGAAGACACCGATCAAAGTCCGCGTGGACAACATCGGAGCGATCTTCATTGCCAAGAACCCATCAACATCCCAACGATCGCGGCACATCGACGTGCGCCATCACTACGTGAGGAACATGGTAATCAACAAAACCATCGAAATCATTTTCGTCAAATCCGAGCAGAATACAAGCGACGGATTCACCAAGAACATCAAGGCCGACTTACAACGTGAACATGAGAAGTCGTATCTTGACACATCGAGAACATTCGAATGACCGAATGCACACAGGAAGGGTGTCGAGATGTACATGTGAGTATATGTCGAGATGTACGTGTATATGTGCATCGTTCACCCGCTATTCTCTCATACGCACTTGGACGGTATAACTACACTCATGTCGATAGTATACTGTGATTCGTCAGAATTACAGGGGAATGGAACACACAAAAAGGGGCAAGATTTCTGGAGGAAATTTGCAAATAACGATTTCTGAGAGAATCAGAATATCGTCCGTCCATCCATCAATGGTACCAAGAGAATCTTGAGGTACTTCCCAACTAAACCTCAGATGACGATATCATCTGACAGACTCCTGCATCACCAATGGAACATGACATCTGGAGAGCAGAAGGACGCCTACTGACGTTGACAGGATGTCATCATGTCACCACGTCGACATCTGTCTCCAAGTCAGAGCAGGAGGCAAAGATCCGATGACCCATGAAGATCATGGATACTGAAGGTGAACTTCAAATGGTAAGTACTCATGGAGTAGAAGCCAGTACTGAATGAACGGAGTGTCGAATGCGGAGCACGCATCGAACACGGAGTATCGTGAGGGACGAGCACACGATGTTGAGAGAGAGAGAGAGAATACAGAGAGGAGCGAGAGAGCATCTCGCGTACCGACTCATAGTCGGAGACCGAATCTACGAAACAGATTGAAGCGCCGAGAGCATCGGGCAAGAGAACTGGTGTACACCAAGAGGATCGGAGTAGCCAAGTAATGAAATAGCAAACAAACAACTATCAACCAACACCATCTTCCACGATCGTAGGTTACCGTGCGCGGAACTTGCCAACAGGGAAAGGCGTGCTCAAGTAGTCCCATTTGTGCATGACTTTACCGATCCCAAAACCGTGCAACACGCCTCAAGCGTGAAGAAAGCAAAAACCGACCATTATATGGCATTTACCGCGCTCTCCAAGGGCATTTAAGAGCCCATTCAGTCACAAACCAACGAGTCGCGGGGGGAGACATTTTTGGGCCAGTTGGTCCGTCCTTCCGAGGCTCTCGCAGTGCGCCGTGTTGTAGCAATGCTCCGTCGGTCCGACTTTTTGACGAGAACCGTCAATCTTCCGTCAATACCGGTTCAACAAAAACGGGTTGCAGCAAGACTTCGTGTTGAGGGTCCACCCAACATTTCCACCCAATTTGGGCCATGTTTTTGTTGTTCTCGTTCGGCACGTCACGGAGTTGTGTTGTGGAAGCGGGCATGCTCGTTTTGGCGAGAACCATTACCATCGCCCGTAGATTTTGTACTGGATGTTTTTATCACACATCCGAGCCGTCGCTGCCTGAACCTTCGCGATTGCTGGTGGTCGTGTTGACGGACAGACATATATTTTGCGCTTTTTACTGTTGTCGGTGCGAAAGAGTCGTTTTTGCTTCGGGTGTTTTTTCAGTCGGGTGATCATGGTGGCCGACAGAGGAGTTTTGCACAACAAGCAAAGTCGCCAACGCAGAAAACCAGCCAAACAAAGTGCCCAAGCGCACACCAATTCGATTTGTAAGTGGTATAGTGTACAGTGAAAGCTGGCACGCCCCTTCATCTTGAGGATGACTCCCGTCGAACAGAGCAGTGACAAAAGCGGCGAGTGCTGGTCTTGCCAGTGCTTTTGTGAGCATATCTGCAAAGTTTTGTGCTGGTGGAACATATACTGGCACTTGCATACCGGCTCACACAGATTTGCGGACTTTGCGAAATGATATCGCTGCATGATTCTCTTGTAGCAGGCTCTCTGTGATCGTCGTGTTCGAGATCGCAGCATTGTTGTCACGGAATGCGATTACTGGCGACTTGACTTGCACCCTCAGCAATTGGAATGCACATTGTAGCACAATGATCTCTTCTGCCACGGATCCCATGACATTGAATTCGGCGCCATATGTTGAAGTTGTGGCTGATGATTGCCTCTTGCTTGAGAAGTATACTGGTGTTCTTCCAAGGCATAGAATGATGCCAGCATTGGATCTTCATGTGACTCAATCATGTACATGATTGCCATTGACGAATGCATACATTGGCAGTTGTAGGTAGATCAGCTTTGGCAATCTGTTGTTGATTTCCTCTGATGCTTCCGGGTATTCCTCCTTCATCTGCGAGGCCATTTCTGGATTGGATGGTGTTGCATTGAAGTTGTCAAATATCATTGGGCGAGAGTCAATCTGTGTTTGCAATGTGGACTTGTGCTCCAGATATCCCCATACTTTGATGGCTCTCTCAAGGCGTCATTTGCAAGATGATGCAGTGAAACGTGAAAGTGAAGAAGTTGCAAATGCAAAATCAAAACGTCCAAGTTGAACAACTCAGTTCATCATCCCGATGAGCTGCTGGAACTGGTGTTGTTAGTCAGGTGTTAGTAGTTTGGAGTCATCCGTTTCCAGATGATTCTTGTTCTGCGTGGGACCATGTTGGTTGTGTATTGATCCCTGTTGTCATTCCAACTTGTCCAATGCATTTGCAATGTATTTGCTGCAGGCAGGCTTGCAGCAGATACTGTGATAACGCCTGATCCACAGCCACTGTTGGGCCTCAAGAAGCCAATCGGCCACATGAATGATGTCATTATGCTTCCGCTGACACTGCATGAGAGTGCCAGCATGCACCCTGCGGCATTGGCTGCAGTGGGTCGCCATCAGTGTGTCCACATGGCATGTCATGATGCTCAAAATATCAAGCCATCCCAACAATATGGCGTTTGACATCGACATGTTGTCATCTGGCAACAATCCACATGCTGACATCACCTGGAACAGCATGAACGACCAAGAGCAGCTACATGTCTTCGACATCGCTCCTGGACATCGTGCTCGTCGCATTCCGTAGTGGCAATCCAGACTGCGGCATTCATATCTCATGGATAACAGCGAACATGAGGTGTGGACCCTGGGCAATGTGGCATATTGGCAAATTCCGCTCACGGATACTCTTGCGACTGTTGATGGTGGTGGTGGTGGTTGTTACTATTTCGTTTGCTATTTCATAGCATTGTTCTGGTGCTTCTCGGAGTCTCCCAATACTCTTGGTGTCTCTCAACTATCGTCCAACTATGAGTTGGCATGTGAGATGCTCTCTCGCTCTTTCTTGTATTCTCTTGCTCTTTCTCTCTCTCTCTCTCTCTCTCTCTCTCTCTCTCTCTCTCGTGTGTTGGTTCTGCACGATAATCAGTGTTAGATACATACTCTGTATTTGATACATACTCCATCATTTCGTCCTCTACTGGTGCACTACTCTGTGAGTATTCGCCAATGTCTCATCTGAACTCCTCCTTGCATATCCATGATCTTGATGCCACTTGGTCATTGAATCTTTGCCTTCTTGATCTGATGTGGAGACAGATGTTGATGTGGTGACATGATGACATCCTGTTGATGTCAGCTGTCATCTTCCATGATCCTTCAGATTCCATATTCCATCGATGATGCAGTGGTATGGCGAGGATATCGTCATTTGAGGTTTAGTTGTGAAATACATCGATCCTTGCTCGATGTCATGCATTTCTGTCAGTTGATGGACAGACAGCATTCCTGATGCTCTCAGAAATGATTGTTCACAAATGTCCTTCCAAAATTCTGATTTTTTGTGCCCGATTTTGTGATGTGATTTCGATCAACCACAGATCAATCACAGATCACTCACGACACAAATGTTTGCGCCGCTTGTGCGTAGAGCATAAGAGAACAATGGGTGAGCGATGCACATACACATATGTACATTCCAACAGGCAAGGCAGCAATCACAGGGCACATATTCATGGCTACTCTGGCTGCTATGGATTTCTGGCTGTTCATTGCTGTCACAACCATGGAGAACAAGACCATCTATGGCGCTGACATTTACAATGCATTTGCTGAGGCTTCTTGTGGTGCACAGAAGTACTACATGCCTGTTGATAGCCCCTTTGCTGAATGGTGACAGTCGTAGGGACGCGCACCCATTCCGTGTGGCTGCATTACTCTCATCAGCAAGAATCTTCAGGGTCATTCCTGAGCACTATGGCAGTGGGCGGTGCACATCGATGCACAGCTGCAGCACATGGGTTTCAGGCCCATCATGCATACTCTATGCCTATACCGCGGCGCTTACAAAGAACACAACATGCTCTTTCTATGTCAGGTTGATGACTTTGCCATTGCATGCAGCGATGTAGCGGCTTGCTCCACGATCTGCGATGAGCTTGGATTCGTTCCTGTTCATTCCCATGAAATGATTCAGCGTTCTCGAACACTCCATTGGTGCGGATCTGATCTAAACTTCCACACGTGTCTCCATCCACAATAGCACACATCTCAATAAGGTTTTCAAATGGCATGAGCAGAAGAAGATGAATGGTGCGCTCACTCCAATGGATGATGGCAATGCGCACATACGCAAGCTGGACGATTCTGAAGCCTTGGATGCATGCGGCCTCAAGCAGGCACAGACAGACATTGAATGCTATTGTGAGGCTATTGGTGAACTCATCTGTCCTATGATCACCTGTAGGCCAGCCATCGCTTTTCCCATCGTGAAACTCTTGCAATTCTTGGCGAGGCTGGCCATAGATCATTTTGCTGTTGCCAAGCAGGTTTCTCGATATCTCTTCCACACTCCCGCTCAAGGCATCGCGCTGCATTGCACCGACGCTGTCCCTGCACTACTGCCCATGCCTGTTCCAGCCAAGCAAACGCCAGTGCATGATGATGCATTTGGCCATCCAGCAGAACAACCCAATGTCCTCTAAAGGTATGCTGACAGTGATTGGGCCATGGATATTCAGCAACAACAGTCGGTGTCGTCCATCGTTTTCCATCTCGCTGCTGCTGCTGTCGCATGGAAACCAAGAGTGCAGATCACGGTCGCCATGTCCAGCACAGAGGCTGAACCTCTCTGTGCTTCCGATGCTGGCCACATGGAATTCTGCATTTGTTGCATCCTTGACAAGCTTGGTGTACTTCAGCGGGGTGGTACGGTGCTGTACGAGAACAACTGAATTGCGCTAATGATGGCCAATGCACGGCAGCCCTCGCGTCGCACACGCCACGGCGCCATTCGACATTTTGCTGTTCAACAGTGGGTGGAAAACAGCCACATTGCGTTCGCAGAAACTTGTCTGCTTTGATCGCTGCCAACATGTCTACCAAGCAGACCTCTCCGCCCCTCTTCACAAGGAACTGGGACCACGTCTCCGGAGTGATGTCCCTGTGTGGCCAGCAACATGAAGCGAGCGGCGGCTGCAACTGAATAGAGTAGTTACATACTTTTGGATTGTTTGGTCGCCCCAGTCCATCAATTGTAGCGGGTGTCACAGTCTGGAAATTGTTCATCTGTGTGGACAGAGACTTCACGCTTTTACTCCACCTCACACCGAAATCATAGTTCTTGTGTTCTCTGCTTTGTACAGGCTCTCACACCATGCACTCATCACAATGGATGCAGAATAGCTACTTTGTACCACACATGAGCTTGCTTTGGTTGGAGGAGCACCCATGCACATTTTACATATGTTTTTTGTATGTGCGGTGATTCTTTGTTTGTGTACTTCATTGGCACTCCATCGGCCAGCAGTTACATTCCAGCTTTCCACTGTCGCGAAGATCGGAGATTGATGGGTTCCATCCAGGATTCTGAGGTTTTGACCTTCTGTAGAAGTACCTGTGTCATGGACATACATGACAGGCGTTCCAGTTCAATGCATCCTCAGACTGAGATGATGATGGAGAGTGATGCTGTGATCAACAACATGGTTGATGGTTGTGTTGGACATTTGTGGATAGTCCTGTCCACACTGTTCGACATCAGGTGTTGGATCCAAGCCATGTTGACACCATCGTCTCTCCGGCGTTCGCGACTCCCCCACTAAATCCATACAGCTGCAGCAAAGCAAAGTAGGCTGGATGGCCATGATTTAGGGCGGATGGGCAATGCAGTGGAGTGCGCAAGCACCTCCCATGGTACCTCACAATCGCAGGCGCGCCCTCGACTACTTCACAATTGGCAGGACAGTGTCACCAACCCCATGTGGCACACGACACTGGTGCAATGGCAGGACCAGACCAAGGTCAAGGCGTCCCAGACTTCCGATGACACGACGCCTGTGCTGCTCCAATATTTTCAGATGCTGCGAACATGCCTGCCTGCCAACCACCATCCCTGCAGTCCTGCACCCACTTTGGGAGCATCATCCGCACACTGAGCAGTCCGCCCAGCTCATTCCGTGGGTCCAAGCCATGCACCAAGGCCTTGGAGGCAATGTGTCACCAGCCACAGCAGTGCTTGTGAACTGGAAATGGAACTATAGGCAGATCGCTCCCTGAGACGATTCCCCTGCCACCACAATATCGCCAGCAAACAGACCTGCCAATGGACACAGCCCTCTCTCCCAACACGATCAAAATACTGACACATCCGTTCCCACTGCGTGCAGGCATGGAGAATAAACAAGGCAGAATCAAAGTGCCCCCCAGCACATAACTTAACAGTTATAATCAGTGAGGTATATATATGACACCATCATTTCGAACCTCAGAAGTAGAGCATTGATGAAGCATTGAAGTGACTGTAGTCTTCTGGGTGGTAGTGAGGAAACTGGGGGAGGGAAATGGTGGAACCCTCCCGCTCATCATCACTTTGGAGCATTTGTGTTCAGTTTACATATTGGCTTGTGTCACGTCCTACAATAGAGTTCGTTCTCAAAAGAACTTGTCTACATGATGTCTACATGCGTGATACGTGTATGATGCAGGTTCACATTCAAAACGAGATGATTGTTCACTTGATTTCGTCATTGACACTATCAAACGTCATCATTTGATTCTTGGTCCAATCAATTTGTCTCGCTCTCCTGACGTTTCGTTGCGACGGTCATGAAGCGCGCCTGCCAGATGCAACCAATTCGGCGCGACTTTTGGTGAGACAGGAACGGGAACAGAAACGGAACCACACGATCGTCAATTCATTCTGGTGCTATGTACATGGCAGAACATCCGTCTGTACGCATGACCCCCAAACTGTCGATCAGTAGGAAACACAACGATTGGATCAAAATAATTCGAATATTTTCCAGCACGAGTCAAACAGAGAACGCACGACAGAAGCACATACAAAGGATGATTCATGTTTAACGTTGATATTCTCTCGTTGCCCCAAAAAGATCAATCTTGTCTTGGTTGACATCTTCGAAGACCAACAAAAAGGTTTCAAGGCTTCTCGCTACTTAGCGCTAGCGTCTCTCTTTGGAATCCACCAGAAACCACCAGCTGGCCACTGTGATGCTGTATTTCTCGTCGATCCGAAGCCCCATCAACGAAATCGTGTTCTGACACCATCCGTTCGTCTTCACTTCGTGCGTGCCTACAAGGAGTCTACCTTAAACCCACATCAGCCCATAACTTATCTAATATAATGATGATCCACCTCGGACATTTTTTATATATACTTCACAATACGCTGCATAATATTCTGCAATAACCTGAAAACGCATGTAGACTGCTCCCCCCGCGACTCGTTGGTTTGTGACTGAATGGGCTCTTAAGAAGGAAATAGTCGCAGGCTATTTACTTGCAAAAGTAGTTCTCTCGTCGGATCGGCACCAACACGGCACTTCTCATTTGTCATGACCACATCGCCCTGATGTTTTGTTGCGCCCCGGCCGAGAAGAGAGAACCGTGAAAAATGATCGATTGCGCGTTTGGCGCAAACCACCACATCGCCCTGATGTTTTGTTGGGCCCTGGCCGAGAAGAGAGAACCGTGAAAAATGATCGATTGCGCGTTTGGCGCAAACCACCACATCGCCCTGATGTTTTGTTGGGCCCTGGCCGAGAAGAGAGAACCGTGAAAAATGATCGATTGCGCGTTTGGCGCAAACCACCACATCGCTCTGATGTTTTGTTGGGCCCCGGCCGAGAAGAGAGAACCGCGAAAAATGATCGATTGCGCGTTTGGCGCAAACCACCACATCGCTCTGATGTTTTGTTGGGCCCCGGCCGAGAAGAGAGAACCGTGAAAAATGATCGATTGCGCGTTTGGCGCAAACCACCACATCGCTCTGATGTTTTGTTGGGCCCCGGCCGAGAAGAGAGAACCGCGAAAAATGATCGATTGCGCGTTTGGCTCAAACCACCCTCACCCTCACCAACCATTTCTTGGTCCACAGTTGTCGATGGCAAACCAATGGTCACGTGAACACGCAGACAGAGATCGCCGCTGCAAGTTGCTGAGGACTCCAATCAAAGATTGCCATCAAAGACCGCAATGAATGAAGGGCAGCGACCATCAATGAACGATGGACGAAACGCACAACAAACGAGCAAAGAGCGGCCACCCGTCGGTGGTTTTTCAACAACACAACAGCATCGGCACACTCAGCAAGCACGGTTTCCACGCGCGCAAATGACGGTGTTGCCTCCGAGGACACCTCTGTTCTCACAAAATCAATCGACCGCCAGATTGCAGATCTCCACAAAACAACGTTGAGAAATCATTGCACGGTGATCACAAGTCCATCCGAGACCAGAACAAGCAACACTGCAAAGGTACGACCACCCTCTCAGCGGAATAAAATGATGCTCTGCATGATAGCATGACGGGTCCGACGAGGCAATGACGCGAAGCCCGCAACGAACGCACACCCACGCGGTGCACATGTCGCGAGACGCAGCAACCTGCACTTCATGAAGTGAAGCACCCTGCTCTTCCGCAAAATACCCTGCGTCATTCCGATGGCGTGATCATACCATTCCTGCAGAAGCTTCACTGTCTCTACCCCCACCTTGTTCGTGCGCATCATCTTCCTACTCGGCCCACTCAGCTCAGCCCGACTCACGCCGCCCTGCCCAATGCTTTCTTTTCTTTTCGTCCCGCTCGTTCCGTCCTGCGCGCCGATTCTTACCTTCGGCATTATCAACAACTCGCGACGCGAACGAACGACGCGCCATCGTTGGTTTCTTTCGTTCTACAACTACGATGGTCACACTCGTGCGTTGGACGCTAACCCGTTCGGACTCGGCATGCGCGCCAACAACCTTCTTACAAACGGCACCGCTCACGCTGCTCCACTTGCTGGCTTGATGCCCCGTGGATACCCACTACTCTAATTGGACTCGTCCAATGCGTACGATGCGTGCATATCTCGCAATCTCCCGCTTGATCCGGCTTCATCTGCATCCACCACGAACACGAACTATAGAACACGCGACTGAACCAACCAAGAAACAGCAAAGATGGTGAACTTCAAGGTGGCCCTCGCGGCTTTGCTCTTGCTCGACAGCATGCCGAAAGCCCAAGC
Source organism: Craspedostauros australis (assembly GCA_026770025.1). Lineage (NCBI taxonomy): Eukaryota > Bacillariophyta > Bacillariophyceae > Mastogloiales > Achnanthaceae > Craspedostauros > Craspedostauros australis. The sequence goes on from JAMXDE010000023.1 coordinate 802,038, forward strand.
TGCACTGCGTGGGAACAGACTCCTCGTGGACCCAATGGATGAACTGCAGTTGATCATGAGGTCCACCCGCATGCTCAAGGACAACGTCAACGACGGCACGAAGTCCATTAAGCAGGTCAAGACCAACAACCCACCAACGGGCAACGAGCCTGACGTGGAGTCGTCGCCACCCACCGCATTGCCGACTGGATCGCCTACCGCAACACCGAACGTCGCCTCCAGCTCCTCCCCGAGCGAAGCAGCGACGGACCCGCCGATGACCGCTCCCACATCTGCGCCGATTTCCTCACCGACAGCCGCACCGACAATGCCCCCGGTCTCTCAGCCAACCTCGCAGCCCACACTCGAACCGACATCTGCCCCCGTCGACTTTGATTCCTCCCTCTTCATCATCTGCCGACCAGATGGCGCAACTGTCTTGACGCGAGACGAAGCACGTGGCAAGACCATCATCTGCGATGCCCGCAAGGAATCGTGCCGCGAGGCCCTGGCCGCCGTCAAGGCATCTTCGGACCTGCAGAACTTTTTCGCGTGTGCAGGAAACCTTGGCGAAGGAGCGGCACGCAGGCTGTTCAATCGCTACGCCATGAACCCGAACCTCGTCGAGCAACTCAAGGACGTGGCTGCCTCCCGAACCGCCCTCATCACGGAACGAACTGATGAGATCAAGGCCACCTGCATGACCATCGGGATGTCCCGGTCGCCGCCGGAAGGCAGCCCATGCTGTCAAGGATCTTCTGGATGCGTGGCAACGGCCGTTTCTAAAGAATCTCCTGCCCCTTTCATGACCGTTGCTCTCACCGCGTGCACTGGCGATGAAGCATGCAAGGACATGGGACTCAATCCTCTCATTCTGGGTTCTGCATGCACCGGCGTGGGTGCGTGCAAGGAAATGAACAAGAACGACGTCGATCCTGTGACCTCAGGCGTCACCTTCGTTGGCACGGTATCATGCACCAGCGCCGGATCATGCGAGGGAGTCGGCCATCTATCCTACGGTGATGTCGCCATCATGGATAGGTCTTGCCTCGGCTCGAATGCATGCAACGCAGCTGGACGCCGTACCGCTCAGTTCTCCGTGATTCGCACGCAGAGCCATATCGACATCGGACCGAATGCTTGCGTTGGCAGCGAGGCCTGCAAGGACTTCCATTCCACCGTTAATCGTGTAACTGGTGGGAAGACCATGGGCAGTCTGTCGATCGGTGATCGCGCCTGTTCCCGTCGCGCCTCATGCACCGAAGTCGGGTTCAGCGATGCGATGCTGACGGACATCATTGTCCCTCCTAGTACTTGCGATAGCGTCGACAGCTGCCGTGGATGCATGACGGTCTCGTCATGCAACCGCGACGAGGTGTACCTCATCAGCGACGCTGAAGGCGCCTGTCCGAAGGGGGGCAACAGCAACCAGCCAACTGGAGAGAAGGTAACCGATTACTGCATCGGAAAGGACACTCTTCCGACTGAATGTCCGACTTTCTCTCCTACGCCGTTCCCCACTCCTCTCGCGTCATCCAATCCGTCGGATCTCCCATCGCAGCTGCCATCTGGTCTACCGTCGATGCAGCCGTCTGATGTGCCGTCTGATATTCCAAGCGAAGTACCCTCAATCTCACAGGCGCCGTCCGAACGTCCATCAGATCTGCCGTCTGTGCAGCCGTCCGAACGCCCGTCAGATCTGCCGTCTGTGCAACCGTCCGATTTGCCGTCTGCCATGCCGAGCTCACAGCCTTCGGATCTCCCTTCGCAGAGTCCATCGGATTTGCCGTCCCAAACGCCCAGCGCGGTTCTTTCGGAGAGGCCGTCTGATATCCCGAGCTCAATGCCGTCGGATGGCCCGAGTATGGCGCCTAGGGCCTCCCAGGCTCCCTCCGAAGCATCTGCTTCCCCGACCGCCCTTCCGCCTTCTTTCCAGGCTGGATGTATCACGAATCCCGGAAGTTTCACACAAAGCGTCACTGATGTTGCTGGTGAGGTTACCTGTGATGAACCAACAGGAACGTGTGCAGACTTTGTCAACGGCATAAACGCTTTGCCAACCAAGAAGGCAAACATGGTCAAGAGCATTTTTGCATGCAGCGACGGCAACCCGCCAACAGCAAATTCTCTGTCAATTGTTCAGCAACAATTCGACAAGATCAGGGACGATCCAGTCGTGACTAAAGCCATACTCACAACAGTGGCAACCAAGGAGCTATACACTGGCGGTACCATCGTCCTCTTGAGTACATGCCACTTTAAAGACTGTTGCACCGGGTCACTCGCTTGCACCACCAGCAGAAACGGCGCGCCTATGACAGTGAGCGAAGGGTCCTGCAACGGTGACGCGGCCTGCGCTGGTTTCAGCGTGTTTGGCATCGCCCTTGAGAGTTGCAACGGCGCCAGAGCCTGCCTCAACTTGGGCAAATACTCTTTTAGTACCAGTCCTGCGGACAGTGGCTTCAGGCTGATCGAACCAGGTGCGTGTAATGGTAACGACAGTTGCGCAAATCTTGGCCGCAACGTGAACGGCAACATAAGAATTGAGAAAGGGGCTTGCGATGGAACCAACGCATGCCTAAATCTTTCGAACCGTCCTGGTCAAAATAGATCACCCGTGGTGAAGAACGATTTAATGCTTGGACCGGGCGCATGCAATGGAGAGTCCGCTTGCGAAGACATGCACGCAGGCAATAACAAGTTACCTGGAGGCGTCGCCATCAACAAGAATGGCTGCAAAGGAGACAACGTGTGCAAGGGTATTGCCAATGACAATCTATCGATCAGCGACATCGTCATCGAGGAGGGTGTCTGCAATGCGGATAATGGCGAGAGCTGTGAGGACTGCGTGATTGCACAACCGTGTACTCCTGCTTCGCTGACATACACCATCGACGACGCGAGCGAGGACTGCCCCACCGCCAGCGCAGGTGGCTGCAGCTAAACATCCAAAATGCATTGTAACGTGTAATATAGAATAATACAAAAAAATCAGAATTGCTCGATTCGGGGAGAGGTGTGCGTGTGGTACTGGAATGCGGAATAGAGTGCAGTGGAGGGGAGTGCTCTATCTCGCTCTCTTTCTCTCTTCACAGAGACAGAGAGACGGTGCTGTGCGAGTAGAGTATGAGATTCGCAGATACAGCGCAAACACATGCCTGCGGCTACGATCGCATGAACGGGGTGGCGTCGAACCGCAACGAGAAGTGTTGCGGCCTGGCTACTGGATGGGCATCGATCGTACTCATCCGAGAGAGGACCCCGACACAGTCATTTTGTCTTGTTGTATCCACGACTGAATGGATATGACGTTCGGATCAGTCGATAAGCACGCTCTGCCTGTGTGTCCACCCGTTTGTGCGACACGAAGAGAAAATGAAAACGAGGAAATTCACGAACCAGCCCTTTTGAAGTGCCGATTTCCACCAACCAGCCTGATTTTTAATTACTTAGTGGCGCAAAACGTCCGAATGTCCACGCGACGTCCCATGGACACAATGGTTTCGCATCGGCTTCCAAGGCTAGTAGATAAACGTAGAACGCCAACACCACACGCGAAAAAGTACAAACCATATCATACATGTCTGTAATACTCTTAATAGAATGCAGGAAAATAGTCCATCCGGATATATGACATCCAATGAAGAGAAGTAATGCCTACTTTAGTCGTAGATATGCGCATCATCTATCCGTTTGCTCCAATTCTTTGCGTCGTGGATCCTGTGCTGACCAAATGCATCATACGAAAGGATAAACTATACATTCAAACAAGAGCAGAACATCGAGAGCATTCCAATAGGTGTAATACCAGCTTGCAAGTGAATGGATCCATCTAGAAGGTGTTGCAGAATATACGAGATCAAATCATGTGATCCTGGATGGTGGCTGTGCGGTGTGGAGGAGTGTAACCAAACCTGCATATGAAACATCCAACAAATGCAATTCTACCAATGTCAACATAACGATGGCGCTTCAATCAGCATGGGGGTGGCCTGAGATGATCTGGATCCTTCTGGAAAGAGCGCTGGTTCCCAAATCTATGAATCTCGTGATACTGAGCCGTACACATCAAACTGTACAGTATCTCGGACATATGACCCCATTCAGGGTTCGCACGTACGCAAATGCGGATTTTTAATTTTATAATCTATATCATCCTATTATATTGTGGAGAGTATATGTGTGAAGTTACAAGCTCCTGGGCCCTGTAGTTAAAAAGTTTATATTTTTCGCATTAATCTATAACTAAAAACGTTGAGCATGCGGACGCAGAGGGGCAACTTGGATTCGCAATCGCCAGTCGTGCTTCAGCTTGATCTCCAGTCGTGTCCGACATCGACACACTCACATTTCGCGTGGGGAAGGCGGTTGGTTTCGAAGAAATGTTGAGGATTGCGTGGCAGCGGTAGGCACGCTGAGGCTTCTGCTTCGTCTGGACCGTGGATCAGTTGTCAACATTCAGAGTTGTGGGTTGGTGGGTAATCCAGATCTTGACCCCCAGCTTGACTGTCACACTGCCTTGTTCTCGGTTCTGTCGCCGTTTATGTCCCAGGACGTTGAGCTTCGTCCCTGTCTCAATCAGCACACACTGACTTCCATCTACATGCCCAATCTATTCTGTGGCCTCATCCTTGCTTCAGGTCTATTCTCTGTTTGTTCCTTTCGACCTCCTCTCTGCTCGTCGTCGCCAACAGTCATCTTTGGCTTCTGGCCGTTGTTCATCTGTTCTCCTATCGGCTTCTTATTTCGGTGTCGATCATTTGATTCTTCCGAATTGAAGGCATTTTCGCGTGTTTTCCCATTTCTGGAGAAGCATGATTTTCTTGTTCTCAACGTATTTCACGTTTTGGAGCAGAACAAAGGCCTGACGTCATCATGTTTTGATTCCAAATTTCTGATTTCTGATCATGTGTCGACGAGAGGTGTTCTCCATGAAACTGTTTGAATTTTCAGCGACCAATCATTTCTTCTCGGTGACGCACAACATCGTCACGATAGAGGGACAGACCTTGTATTTGGCAGCGAATACCTGCGGCGATTGGGATCTTGGTGCGAGAGAGTTCAACCCGTGATCCTGTTGTGTTGGGTGCAATCTCCCCAAGATCGCCAACCTCTACCACGCCCACACACCATGAGCTACAATGACAACAATGACAACAACAACAACAATCTAACCACAAAAGCAGCTCCTTAACAATCTGCGTTGCAACCGCCAATTGTCATGATTGGACATCGTGCAATGGCAGCTATCGAAAGCGCAACCGGCATCCACTACTGAATTCATTGTGGGGGGCAACACATATCTCGCACACTCAAAATTTGTCACTCTGCCTGGGCAAGCTTTGACCACGCAAGATGTTTGCGCTCCATGCACGCGCGCGACACTTGTGATGTTGACATCTGTCGAAGGCCCGCTTTCGATTCGCATTGTCCACGTCGCGTGCAATGATTGATGCAAAAAAGGAGTCCATCCGGTCGAGGATCATGACATGTTGATGATTCCTTCAGTCTCTCTTGGGTCAATCATCCAAGGACTGTCGGATGAAGGAGCAGGCGCGTGCCGCTGGGATTGATCAGTGTTTGCAGATGGAGATGATGGCACTCAAGTATCAGATCGGTGTTGCTCCCTGGAATCTGGCCTAGCACGAGTATCCATTTGGTCGCATTCCTTTCAGGCTTTGTGACCGACGGCGAAGGTATGAGCTTGACAACCAACTCGATTGCAGCCGACAATGATGACAGTGATAGTAATATTCAATGACATGAGTCGCTGGATGGTCCAAGTATTGAGGGTTTGCACACAGCAGTATAGCATGATGCATACCATGCAACAGAGCTGAAGAAAAACTCCAATGCAATACCCACCATGTGGTGTCAGAGTCTGAGCCACGAATGCAATGTTCCAATACACGCACAATGCCATCACCGCTGCACTTACCTGGTGTGGGGCACCCCATCTTCTGCATGGTTTTCGCAATCTTCGCATCGATTCTCCTCCGATGTCGCCTTGCCCATGTGAACGACTGGCCCGAAGAAGTGGCATCTGCATGGTGCAACTGATCTCACAACCAGCGTACTCCACCAAAAATTGACCCTGCACAACAAGGTAGTGAGCAGTCATCTCCCCTCTTCCAATATCTTTGCCTCAATTAATTCCATTGCCAGGCGCACCCCGAAACAAAGCCTGCATTGGTCACAATTTTGGCATATGCCAATTGGCCGCTGTCAGCATGGCCAGAGTAGGAAGGCATACGATGGCCAATGGCCAAGATCCAACTGTGTAGCAACTGACTTGCGTATGTCGATGCTGCGTATTCTGGTGTCCGCAGAACCTGGCAGGACTGTTCTCAAATCTGTACCAAATGCTGATCGCCGGACCCACTGGCACACTGCCACCAGTGTGTGTGTAGAGGCATCATCTGTGCCCAGTTGCCAACAGCCAAGCTCTCGCAACTTGGGAAGATTCCGCACAGATATACAAATGCAATGCATCGCTAGTCTCATGCATTGTCACCTCCTCAACATGCTTGTAGCCCATGTCAGAACACACCTCACCTCTTCTAGTTGTTCAATGCTGCTGTCATGGAGACCCCCGACGGCCAAAGCGCTCTTGTGGCATGCTTGTTGCTCGTTGCATATAGCTGTTGCTGAGTTCCTGCAAAGTAATAGGATAGATTGACTGATGACGACTGTGAACCAAAAGAATGGATTCTGATGGTGCAGAGGCCGTCAGCAATGAATCGCAACCATGCTCATGACATACCGTTTCACTATCGCCATTGCCCTCATCATGGTGCATTCGACGTGTTCCATTCTCCAATGATGCAGCTTGGGCACAAAGACCAATGTGCAAATTCGCACCAGCGATCTGGTCATCACCCATATTTGAATGAGCTTGGTTGTGATGTGTTTCCCTCAACTCTTGAGTCAGTTTGTACTGCATCTTCTTTCGGCTGTGTGTCGCCATGGTGGAGTCCTGGCGCAATGGACACCACAGCTGGTACTTGACCTTTGTTCTACTGGTGAGGTAGGGTTGGAGTAGAATGGAGATTGAAAGAGCACTATTGAAAAATCACAAGGGGAGAGCAAAAGCAAAGTACCATGCCAGGATTCGAACCCGGAACCTCAGTGAGAATTACTGGTGCTCTACTGTTGAGCTACAGGCAATGCGATTGCTGAACGGAACACAAGTGAAATTTATAGATAGTGGGGGCTACGGGAGTAATGTACTTAGCACTATTCGGTTTTTTGCTGATAGAGATGGAGGGATTCACAATGACCGCTTTGAAGATAGACGCGAATCCCAGTTGCGAATCTCGCCGTTTTCGCTTGTGGGATGACCAGTTAATAGTGAGAGCCTCCATTTTGGTTCGGTGTGCTTGCATCAACTACCTTGGCCCCATGTGTTCATTGGCATTCTTGGGGGCATCGTCTTTGCTTTCTTCATGGGCTACTGTCTGTGCTTTCCTTGTCCCCACTTCCTCTTCCACCTTCGTGATCTTTGCTTTCAGCTCCTCCACAAGCTGTTCTGAATTTTAGAGGTCAATAAAGGTGTTCAGATGATCTTGTGCATGTGTGTGGATGGTTTTGCTCTACTCACGAACGCATCTTGAGATGACCTGTCTGGATCCTTCAAGATGGTATGTAACATTTTTGGAATTCCCTCCACGTTGATTGTTGTTGCTGAGCCAAGGCTGATTCATCCAGAAGAAGAAATATTTCAAAGAGGATAGGCTTGTTGGGTTTGGTGTTTTGGAGATGATGCTGGACAAGGGGCAGCGGAGGGAGGATTTGAACTCATCTTCTACGCTGTGACCATTGAGGTTGGGATCAGCAGGGAAGATGTGAGCTGCTGCATCCTGGCAGTACAGGTGAAAGACGGCCTGACCAGGGGTCTGTGTGAAATGGAATGGCACTGTCCCTATTAGTTTATCATCGTGCACCTGGAATGGAAAGTTGTTGCGCGGGTTGCCATTGGAGGCAATCAACTCCTCGGCGGCAATAGGCATCTGTATTTTGTTCCCCGCGCGACCTCATGGTATAATGCTACCAACAGATACCAAGAGCATCATGAACAGTTGTCGAGATGTACATGTGAGTATATATCAAGATGTACGTGTATATGTGCATCGTTCACCCGCTATTCTCTCATACGCACTTGGACGGTATAACTATACTCGTGTCGATAGTATGCTGTGATTCGTCAGAATTACAGGGGAAATGGAACACACAAAAAGGGGCAAGATTTCTGGAGGAAATTTGCAAATAACGATTTCTGGAAGAATCAGAAAATCGTCCGTCCATGCATCAATGGTACCAAGAGAATCTCGAGGTACTTCCCAACTAAACCTCAGATGACGATATCATCTGACAGACTACTGCATCACCAATGGAACGTGACATCTGGAGAGCAGAAGGACGCCTACTGACGTCGACAGGATGTCAACATGTCACCACGTCGACAGCTGTCTCCAAGTCAGAGCAGGAGGCGAAGATACGATGACCCATGAAGATCATGGATACTGAAGGTGAACTTCAAATGGTAAGTACTCATGGAGTAGAAGCCAGTACTGAATGAACAGAGTGTCGAATGCGGAGTACGCATCGAACACGAAGCATCGTGTAGCACGAGCACACGATGTTGAGAGAGAGAGAGAGAATACAGAGAGGAGCGAGAGAGGATCTCGCGTACCGACTCATAGTCGGAGACCGAATCTACGAAACAGATTGAAGCGCCGAGAGCATCGGGCAAGAGAACGGGCGTACACCGAGAGCATCGGAGTAGCCAAGTAATGAAATAGCAAACAGACGACTATCAACCAACACCATCTTCCACGATCGTAGGTTACCGTGCGCGGAACTTGCCAACACGTTTATAAACGATAGATCAGGGCGAGCCCGCGAATCGTATCGTGCGAGGAAGACGAACATCATTCAAGAGCAGCAGGCTGAATGAGCGAGGAAGAGGAATTGAAAGACATCCCTCTGTCCAATCCGACTATCAAGAGAGAAGAAGGTGCGAGTGAGACTCCACCACGAGAAGAGAAGGAAGCAGCCGCGGCTACTGTCCTATCAAGCGCAGACGCAAGCGCGATCGACGAGACCGAAGAAGAACGGTCTGCAAGACTACATCGTAAGGAGAAGAGGATTCTCAAGGCGATCAAGCAAGAGGAGACTGGTGTGACGAAGAGCATTCGCACAGCCAAACAGGGTGGGAAAAGTGAGACACCACCAGGAGGAGAATTTGTGACGAAAACAATCTCCGCGCAACAACAGGCGAAAATCGAAGAATCGACAACACAGAAACAGACGAAAATCAAGGGCGCGAGCGCACCAACGACGAAACAACGAACCAACATGGCGACATCAGCCAACGTGAACAAGCGACGCATCAAGGCGCCGATGTTCAGCGGTGAACAGGAAGACTACAGCGCATGGGAGTCCCAAGCGAAGGCATACGCTCGTGCACAGAAGACGAGAGACGTGATGTTGGGCAAGACCAAGGTGCCAACAGTGAGCGAGATCGCGGCAGCCGCCGATGAAGACAAGGAAGCGATGGAGGAGATCTACGAGCTGGGATGCGATTGCTTCAGCGATCTGATCCTCATGATGGATGCAGAGAAAGGAAAGGGCAAGCAAGCCATCCAGTACATCAACCAATGCATCTCCGTCGACTACCCCGAAGGAGACGCACACGGAGCGTGGAACGTTCTCGCGGAGAAGTTCCGACCATCCGACGCAGTAACGAAGATCAAACTCAAGCACCAATTCAACAACGAAAAGATGAAGAGAGACACGGACCCCGACATCTACATCACGCAACTCGAGAGTCTACGATCGCGTCTCCACGATGTCAAGTACGAGATCACAGACGAGGAAATGATCATGCAGATCCTCAGCACGGTGAGCGTGGAATACAAAACCCACGTCGTGAACTTCCAACACCAACTCACGTTCAATCCGGAACTGGTTACCATCAACGCGATCAGAGGAGTACTCCGTACTGCATACGCCACCCACAGAGGAGGCAAGGCATACGTCGACGACTTCCAAGACAGTAACACGAAGAGCAACGACACCGGCTTCACAAGCACCGGTAACTTCAAGGGTACTTGCCACAACTGTGGCGTGTATGGCCATAGATCCGCCGATTGCCCAGAACGCAAGAAACCGAACAACAAGAAAAACAACAACAACAACAACAAGATGAACGGAAAGCGCAACAAGGGAAGCGGCTTCAAGGGCAAGTGCAACTACTGCGGCATCTTCGGACATCGCGAGGCGGAATGTCGAAAGAAGAAGTTCAACGAGAAGAAGAACAACGAACAAGCCAACGCGGCTACGGAAGGACACGACAAGAGCGGGCACGAGATGGTACTCTCTGCAAAGGACATGCCGCTCTGCATGTTGGTGTCCGACGACTACATCGAAGACTCCTTCTTCGATAACTTCGAATACGTCGGGAGTGACGACGAAGTGCAGGATGATGAGATCATCCCGGAGTGGCTCAGTGAGGAGCCAATCATCCACGAGGTGGATCCAAGACGCGAAGTGAGCTACGAATGCTGCTTCAACGCGCACGACCTGATCGGTTCATACGGCGACGAAGCTGAGATGGACGAGGCCAACGATAGCGACATCGAAGAGGCCATGAGCGATGACGACGACGACGCCGCCGACGAGGACGGCGCAGATGAAGACGACGAGGCGAACCGTGACGAGTTGCCTCCTCCTCAAGCTGGGAGATACGAGAGAACGGGAACCTTCATCAATCAAGGCGAAACGCGCCGCGCCGCGGCGCCGCCTCCTCCAGCGGCGGGGAACAACAGATCGGGCATCTTCGACGAGGATGACAGCGACGAATCCGAGGACGGCAATCATCCAGACGACAGCTTCAATCCAAACGAGCGTGTCGTCTATCCATCGAATATCGACTTCCCGGATATTGAGAATCCCAATAGCGTCGACTACCTCCTCCGTCACAGCACCATCCCGAATGCAACAGCAACAGCATTGATAATCCAAAAGCAGCTCATCTTTGACGCCGTGATGGAAGCGGGAATGCGAGTATTCCCAGGAACGACACGAGGAGCACTCATGCCAATATGGGTGAACATGATGGGATCCATCCTATCCGAGCACTTCGACTCAATCGAAGAGATCCTCGCCAATGCAATCATCGTCAACCGCATACTGGAAGGGAACGACTCGGAAACGATCCCAGATACGGATCTGCATTACATCCTTGGAGGATGCATGCGCGTGCTCTTGCGAGAGCGATCACGCGTCTACCCATACGATCCAGCCACAGGATCTCATCGGAACACTACGATTCCATCGGACTACGCGCAACTACCCGACGACATGGATGACGGAGATCATCACCATCCATACAACGAAGATGGAGTTCACGAAGACGACGACGACGGCAGCTTCGACGACGAGATAGCTGCGGCAGCTGTGGAGCAACTCCACGAACTGAGCACCAAGTACAAGGACAAGGTCAACAAAGACACCTGGCTCGCCGATAGCGGAGCTTCGTGTCACATCGTCAACTCGGACGCCGCTCTCTTCAACGTGCGGCATATCAAGTCCTTCGTCCAAGTGGGAGACAGCACGAAACTGGACTCTCCCAAGATGGGATCCATTCGTTTGAAAGTCAAACAGCGAGACAACACTGGCCACGTCATCCGGCTCGATGATGTGAAGTACACACCCAAGATGGCGGTGAACCTTTTCTCCACGAACAAGGCTCTGTACAACGGTTACCAGCTTGGTAACAACGGCATTCTGATGGACATCATCAACGGATCCGGAACGAAGATCGTGTTCGATCGAGTCTTCCCCACATCCAACGGATTCATCACGGGAGTGCAGATGCATCCCATCATGCCAACAGACGACGACAAGGCTTGCACAGCCATCGTCAAGAATCCATCCAAGGAGATCAGCGCGGTGAACTTGCACCGAATGCTCGGCCACGCGCCACTCGAGACCATGAAGCGGACGGCCGCTCAATACGGATGGAAAATCATCGGCGAGATGCCGGTGTGTCGTGACTGCGCGGTCGCGAACGCAAGAGTGAAGAATATTCCGAAGGCAACTATTCCAAGAGCTACTCGCCGCGGCGAACGGTTCTTCATTGACATTAGTTACACTAAACACATAAGCTTCGGAGATAAACGCTACTGGACCCTGATCGTGGACGACTGCACGGATCACTGCTGGAGTTTCTTTCTCAAGAACAAGAGTGATCAACCAGGATACATCAAACGATTCATCCAGACGATCAAGTCACAGACTGGTGACCAACAGATCATCTTCCGAGGTGACAACAGCGGAGAGAACAAATCCACGGAGGATATTCTCATCGATGCAGGACTCAACGTGAAATTCGAATACACGGCATCGAACACGCCGCAACAGAACGGAAGAGTGGAACGCAAGTTCGCGTACCTCTACACCAAGATTCGCTCCATGCTCAACGGAGCACAGCTCGATGAAGAGTATAGGCATGGCCTGTGGGCAGCGGCTGCCAGCACTGCCACCGCCATCGCCAACATCACCGTAGCGAAGAACCAGAGAAAGTCACCACATCGACAATTCTTCGGCAACGATCCACCATATGCGGACGCGCTCCGCACATTTGGAGAGGTGGGTGTTGTGAAGACTACCTACGGCGGGATTACCGCGAAACTCAAGAACAGAGGAGAAGAGATGGTGTTCATCGGATATGCACACCAACATGCATCAGGGGTCTACAACATGTACAGACCATCGACCAAGTCACTCATCTGTTCACGCGACATCAAGTGGCTCAACCAATCATACGGACAGTTCCGTGGTTGGGCACCAGCACCGAACATATCCAACGAAACAGGAACAACGGACGCAGACGGCTTCACAACCATCGGACGAAAGGGAGCAACGCCAAGGACGGCAACGCGTCAAACATCGGAAGCGAAGAGAGTATCTTTCGCTGACAGCAACAGGTACTACATTCTATCAGACAGTGATGACGAGGATAATGAGGACGACGGAGTAGTGACTCAACTAATCCAGAATGACGAGGAAGATCGGAGCGAATCCAATCATGAGGATGACGAAATCCTACCCTCCGGCGACGAAGCCGATGACGAGACAGGTGTCACTCCTCCGAACACACCAGCAAGGTCTACACATGACACACCATCTAGATCTCCACCAAGCAAACCAAACAAGCGTGACATAGCTAGAAAGGAGAGGATCCGACGTCACGAAGCACGAGGCAGGAAGGGAGAAGCTAATCCCAAGCCAACCACAGGGAAGAGTATTCCCAGAGCTCTGCGCGAGCTCGAAGACTTCAACGAACGAGGTCGAAAGGAAGAAGGCTATGAGAGCGATCCATCATCCAGTGAGGCGAGTGACGAACTCAGCGACGAGATGATCGACGATTCCAACAACGAAACTACAGATGATGAAGAAATCGAAGACGAAAATGAAGAGATCGAGATCACTCATCATAGCACAACAGGACTATACGGAATGAATGCAATCATTACCGAATCACCAGCGATCGACATCGGATTGTCGATGCAGGACGAGAACAAGGAACCAGAGAAGCACATCGAACCTACAACGTTCGACGGAGCCTTCAATCACCCAGATCCTATCCATCGGAAGGGATATCGAGCAGCCATCAAGAAGGAGTTCGACTCCATGGATACACGCAAGGTGTATAGCAAGATCAAACGAGACGCCATCCCACGCGGCCGCAGATGCTGCAAGTGCAAATGGGTCTTCAAGCTGAAGCGTGACGGCACACATCGAGCACGGCTCGTTGCATGTGGCTATTCACAAGTTGCAGGAGTAGACTTCCAAGAGCATTACTCACCCGTCATCCATGACGTGACCTATCGGGTCATGATGGTGATCATGCTAATCAAGAAGATGGACTGCGCACTCGTCGATGTCGTAACGGCATTCCTACATGGAGACCTCGACGAGGAGATCTACATGAACTGTCCCAATGGGATGGATCATCAACCAGACGAAGCCCTGACCCTACACAAGCCAATCTACGGACTTGTGCAGAGCGCCAGGCAATGGTTCAAGATGTTGGTATCGACCCTCAAGAATATCAACTTCGAACAGAGCGCAGCAGACCCGTGCCTGTTCTACAGGAAGACGAACGAAGGAAGCATGATCGTGGCCATCTACGTGGACGATTGCTTCTGTTGCGGAGACTCCAAGGCACTGGAGACATTCCTGAAGGACATCCAAGGCAGCAAATTCAAGGTGACAATCGAGCGCGGACTCGGAGACTACCTCAGCTGCAACATCGAATTGAACCATGACAAGACTAGAGCGACATTGCGTCAACCACATCTCATCCGACACCTCATCGAGGAATTCGGAGCCAAAGTTGAGAAGATGCAACGTTATGGGACACCGGGAACCCCGGGTCAAATCATCGTACGACCATCCGAAGATAACGGACTGCAGAAGGTCGGACCGGAAGAACATGCCGAATACCGCCGAGGCGTCGGTATGCTACTCTTCCTCATCAAGCACTCGCGACCAGATATCGCGAACCCTGTGAGGGAACTCTCCAAGGTATTGATCGGGCCCACCAAGGCTGCAATGAAGGAGATGTATCGGATCATCAAGTATGTGATCGATACAAAGGACTATGGATTGAAGATCCATCCAGCGCGTCCAGATGACGACGGCTGGGACATGGAGCTCTTCTGCGATAGCGAATATGCAGGAGACAAGAATACAAGAATCAGCGTAGGGGGATTCATCCTATACCTGTGCAAGGTACCAATCCTTTGGCGATCCAAGGCACAGAAGGCCGTCACACTCAGCTCATCCGAAGCAGAATACGTTGCCCTTTCCGAAGCGGCAAAGGAGATCTTCTTCGTCATGCAGCTACTCGAAAGTGTGGGCGTCCCAGTGAAGACACCGATCAAGGTCCGCGTGGACAACATCGGGGCGATCTTCATCGCCAAGAACCCATCAACATCCCAACGATCGCGGCACATCGACGTGCGCCATCACTACGTGAGGAACATGGTAATCAACAAAACCATCGAAATCATTTTCGTCAAATCCGAGCAGAACACAAGCGACGGATTCACCAAGAACATCAAGGCCGACTTGCAACGTGAACATGAGAAGTCGTACCTTGACACATCGAGAACATTCGAATGACCGAATGCACACAGGAAGGGTGTCGAGATGTACATGTGAGTATATATCAAGATGTACGTGTATATGTGCATCGTTCACCCGCTATTCTCTCATACGCACTTGGACGGTATAACTATACTCGTGTCGATAGTATGCTGTGATTCGTCAGAATTACAGGGGAAATGGAACACACAAAAAGGGGCAAGATTTCTGGAGGAAATTTGCAAATAACGATTTCTGGAAGAATCAGAAAATCGTCCGTCCATGCATCAATGGTACCAAGAGAATCTCGAGGTACTTCCCAACTAAACCTCAGATGACGATATCATCTGACAGACTACTGCATCACCAATGGAACGTGACATCTGGAGAGCAGAAGGACGCCTACTGACGTCGACAGGATGTCAACATGTCACCACTGTCGACAGCTGTCTCCAAGTCAGAGCAGGAGGCGAAGATACGATGACCCATGAAGATCATGGATACTGAAGGTGAACTTCAAATGGTAAGTACTCATGGAGTAGAAGCCAGTACTGAATGAACAGAGTGTCGAATGCGGAGTACGCATCGAACACGAAGCATCGTGTAGCACGAGCACACGATGTTGAGAGAGAGAGAGAGAATACAGAGAGGAGCGAGAGAGGATCTCGCGTACCGACTCATAGTCGGAGACCGAATCTACGAAACAGATTGAAGCGCCGAGAGCATCGGGCAAGAGAACGGGCGTACACCGAGAGCATCGGAGTAGCCAAGTAATGAAATAGCAAACAGACGACTATCAACCAACACCATCTTCCACGATCGTAGGTTACCGTGCGCGGAACTTGCCAACAAACAGTGTTGGCGTTATAATTGCCCATGGACCAATTTCAGAGGTCGTACATGGGGGAGCATCCAATTGGCAGTGAGATCTTGACACGGTCGCAAGTTTGCAGGCACCTTGGTTGCGGAGTCTGGGACCTAGTGCGCTCAAAGTTGGCCAACTTGTTGTTGCAAGGCGGCTCAAAGCCATTTCAATCAGCACTCCTTCCTTGCGGCTGTTGGAACTATTAGCGCACGCTAAATCTCTAACAATAGCGACACCCGTCGACCAATCAGAAATCTCCACTTTTCTTACCTTTTCCGTTCCGAACGGAAATTTTGGTCGAAAATCCGTTGAGTTGAGATTCAATGAGGGACAGACTATTACCAGATACGGTATCAACCAGATGGGAGAAATTCTTGTTTTGGCGCGAAATCTTCCGACTTGATCGACCACCAAATCTTTTTCTCCTCCTTCCTCTCCTCCATTCACGAATCCATCATGACTCAAACATGACCGACCTGACTCACAATTCACCTTGGGAACTATATGCTCCTCAGATCCTTATACTACAACATACCTCGATTCCCTCCATGCTGATGACTACTGCACCACTGCCGTAGTCTTAACGCATGTATCCAACCTGCTTCAACTCAAGCAATGGAATCCGAGAGCCAGCTCCAACCACAGCCACTGCTTCATGGTCGTCACTGCCATGTGCCATGATCTACACTGCAGTGTATCTACGTGTGTGGAGAGCAAGGCGCTGTAATGACCTTATACCCTGTAGCACTGAACCAAGTACATCAGTGCAGGGTCTCGCCAAGTTGTGTGACATCGTTTCTTCACCCTATTAACACCACAAGCTAACTCATAATAAACTCAGACAAGGATTAGCTACAAAGCACTCCACTTCTCATCGTTACAAGTCATAACTCTTCAATCAGTACACCTCTCTTGAACTGCATCACACGGCTATCCCGAAGCTGGCAGATTCAAGAGACATCCTCCACCGATTCGCGCCAACTACGCCCGAATCCTAAATCGTTGTGTCAAATTTGTGTCGCATTTCGCGTCGCAAGAATCGTTTTCCCTCAATCACAGATCCAAAATGTCGCGGAAATTGATTTCTTGCCAAGATGAGCCAATCTGCCCAATCAGGACAGACTTGGATCTTGGGTGTGACACGTGCGAATCTTGCCATGACCTTCTCAAGTGAATACGATCAATCGTGTGATCGTACTACTAGCAACATCGTGAGAAGACGTAATTCACAACACGGGCTATCGCGGTGTTTTTGTTCATTGACTTTTGCAACTCATCTTCACGCAGTAACACGCACATTTGTCGTGTTGTCTCCGTGTTAATTTCATCTGCAATTGCATGAGATCATGTCATGCCTCTATCATGCTCACAGTTCCAAGAAGACAATCTTGTGAGCTCGACAGCATTCCAACTACCATACGAATAACACAGTAAACCAACACTCTCCTCACCAACAACAACGACTTGATCACTCTACGTTCTCGGTGCGGTATCTTCAAACCCATCTACGATTACGTTCTAACAGATTAACAGTCGCAAGCTTTCACCTACTGAATTGATTGCGTGACAATCCATCCATCATTCATCCCTCGTTCACCCACGAGCGATCCCTTCACCTTCCATCACGTGACGACGTGATTTCGGCTTCCCTTCGGCTTTCTCGCATGCGCAGAACGCCCTCCTTTCGGTTCCTCTGCTGAGTTCGGGCCTTCCCACTCAGCCATCCAAGACTTCCTGCAGCACCCTCCCGCACCAGAAGACGATTCAGTCAGTGCACTCCAGCCTCAGCTACCCTTCAGCCTCCAGCATCCGCATCCACTCTCTCCATCCATCCATCGCCAACCATGTCGACTCCTGAGATGGACCTCGCCACCCTGGATCACATCCTCGGTGTCATTGGCATTCCTTTGGACTCCACTCCTCGCGACATCATCGCCCATGCGGACATTGTCAGCCCTCTTGACCTTGTCTCGCTCACCGAAGATGATCTTCGCAGCTTCCAACTTCGTGATGATACCGAAGATGGCGAAACCATCGTCGCCGTACTCGGAGTGAACCACATCCGCAAGATCCTCAACCTTGGCAAGTGGTATCTCACCCAAGCCATCCTCGACGACAACACCTGGAACAATCTCGATCGAACCTCATTCATGGCGTTCACAGCTGAGCAGAACAACCCTTCCCTTCCGTCTTCGCACTCGAATTCGACTGCAAGCTCTCCCATTCCGTCTCCGATGGGCATGGGCCACCACACCACTCCAGCATCCGCATTCCGTCCGGTGCCTGAAGAACCTCCGCATGTGAACTTCGCATTCGATCCTTTGGCTTCGGTGCCTGATCCTGCCTTCCCGCAACCACCTGTGACTCCATCCATGGCACCCTCTTCCAACTTCCAAGGTGTCCAAGCCATGGAGCTACCGGCTGACTACGTCAAGGAGTTCAGCAAGGCAACCAAGCGAGAGAGTCTGTTGCTCCCAACACTGAAGGACGACAAGCACTTCCTCACCTTCATGCGGACCTTCGAGACTCTTTCCTTCTCTCATGGACTCAACCACCATCTCGATATGGACTTCATGCCGGCACCCAAGGACGAGGCCTTCTTCGCGAGCCAGAATTGCTATCTCTTCGCCGTGCTCACTGAGCATGTCAAAACTACCAAGAGTTGGCGCATCATCCGTGCCTACAAGAAGTCTTGCGATGGCCGTGCGGCCTACGCCGATCTCGTCAATAGCTACACCAGTGGCGTCGTCGGCGAGACTCTGTCCATCAAATACAGAGATGCCATCGTCGCCTTCCGTCTGGACCAGACTTGGACCAAGACCCGCGAGCAATTCCTCGATGCTTGGGAAACCAAGCTCGACGACATCGAGGAGCTCGATGATGCATGCGTTGACGAGGCAGTCAAGCAGCAATGGCTGCGCACCGCCATCGGTCCCGATGTCGACCTGACTCGGGCCTACACCAACGTGAAGTCCAACTCCCGCCAACGTCACAAGCAATCTCGCGGCTTCATCAAGGTTGGTGTCTCCTTCGAAGACCTCCTCGAGTTCGTTCGAGATGAGGCACAATCCCTTGATGCCAACCAGCCTCTCACCACATCTCGGCGCAAGGTCAACAACGCCAAGACCAGCAGCTCTGCTGGCAAGGGCAATGGCAAGGACTATGCCAAGGACGACCGCCGTTCCATTCCCAACGACGAATGGCGTGAGATGTCCAAGGATCAGCGTAAGGCTTTCCTTGAGGCAAAGGGCAAGTGGCGCAAGAACAAGGGCAAGGGCAAGGCTGACTCCCACCGAGCTGCCAACAACGCTGCCACATCTTCGGGCACCACCGACACTCCTTCCCCAACTCCATCCGCTGGTAACACGGACTCTTCCAAGGCTGGTGACCAGTCCACTGCCATCGATCGCCTTCTTGCACAGACCAAGTCCACCTCTTCGTCTGACGATACTCCTCAACTGGTCTACAAGGGCCAGACCTGGCGCCTTGCCAACTCCACGGTGGTCCGGTACAGCTTCAACAAGCTCGTCAAGGACCACTCTGGCTCTCTCGTCGACAGCGGTGCCAATGGTGGCCTGGCTGGCAATGACGTCCTCGTTCTCTGCAAGACAGGACACACCGCCGACGTCAGTGGCATTGGTGATTCTGTCATTGCCAACCTCGACATCGGTACGGTTGCCGGTCTCATCCAGACCACCGAAGGGCCCATCATTGGTAAATTTCACCAATACGCGCTCTACGGAAAGGACAAGACCATCCATTCATCCAACCAGCTTGGTGCCTTCGGAATGGATGTCAACGAACGCCCACGGAATCTCCCTGGAGGTCGCCAGACCATCATCACACCAGGAGGCCACATCATCCCACTGGCTGTCCGGCAAGGCCTATCCTACATGGACATGGCCAAGCCCACCCGCTCCGAACTCGACAAGTATCCACATGTCGACTTCACCGCGGACGACGAATGGGACCCTTCTTCCCTCGATCAGGAGATGAACCTCGACGACGTCGACGATGATGACGCCGCAGCACTCCAGCGCCGCGAGAACAACTCTACCGTTCTCACGGCCTACACTGGTGCTCGCCAAGCCGACATCGCTGACAACCCGGGCAGCATCATTGCCACTCGCAAGCCTGCCGACTACGAGGCTCTCCGACCCCACTTCGGCTGGATTCCAGCTCGTCGCGTTCGCGACACTCTTCGGTGTACCTCTCAGTGGTACCGTACCGCCGAGCGCTTCTCCATGCGCAAGCATTTCAAGTCTCGGTTCCCAGCGGCCAACGTCGACCGTCTCCATGAGACGGTTGCGATGGATACGCTCTTCTCCGATACCCCTGCTCACGACGACGGGGTTCCCGGCCATGGCGGCTGCACCATGCTTCAGGTGTACGTCGCCCTCGACTCTCGGTTCACGGCCGGCTTTCCCATGCCATCCGAGAGCCGCATCTCCGACACTCTCCGTGACTTCATCCGACGCCACGGGGCTCCCGACCTACTGATGTCCGACAACGCCAAGGCGCAGATCGGTAACAAGGTTATGGAGATCCTCCGGCAGTATCACATCCATGATCACCAGAGTGAGCCGGAACACCAGCATCAGAACGGCGCGGAACGCCGGATCCAGGATATCAAACGCACAACCAACGGTGTGATGGATCGCACGGGTACTCCCGACCGCTTCTGGCTGATCTGCACGCTCTATGTGATTGATCTCTTCAACCACATCGCGCAGGTCACCGCTGGCTCCATCACCCCCCTTCAAGCCGCCTTCGGACAGCGACCGGACATCTCCAAGTTCCTGTCCTACCGATGGTGGCAGCCTGTCTACTACCGGGTTGACAACCCCACCTTCCCCAGCCAGTCCAAGGAGCGCAGTGGACGCTGGGCCGGTCCCTGCCTTCACAAAGGCGATGATCTTACCTTCTGGGTCCTCGACGACGAGACCCAACGACTTCTTCCTCGGTCTGCCATCCGACCTGCCGACGACTCTGCCACCCGCAATCTTCGTGCGGACTTCCCCTTCCCCATTGTTGGGGAGGACGATGGCTCGGATGCCATGAATGTGGCGAATGGGGAGCCAGACGACGACATCTCCGTCCCTCCTGACTCCGACCCCATCGTACACTCCCTCGCCGATTCCATCCTGGCTGACCGCCGCGGCACAGACCCTGAAACAGTGGGGAATGCCAAGGTCCACATCCCGAAGTTCTCTCCCGAGGATCTCGTTGGGATGACCTTCATCCACGAGAAGGATGGCCAGCAAGTCAGAGCGGAGGTGGTGCAAAAGGTCAATGACCTTGACGCAGCCAACCACCAACGCATCAAGATGCTACTCGCACTGGCTGATGGGGAGACGCATGACCTCATCTCCTACGTTGAGCTCGCCGACATCATCGAACGGCAACAGGAGCACAACGACGACCCCGATGCCAAGTGGGAGTTCGACTCTATCATCGGACACGAGGGTCCCCTCTCATCTTCCTCTCCCTCCTACAAGGGATCGAGCTTCAACGTCATCGTGAAATGGGGAGACGGCTCCACCTCCACCGAACCCCTCTCCATCATGATTCAGGATGATCCCGTCTCTTGCGCTGCCTACGACCGCCGCCACGAGCTGCTCGACGAGCCTGGCTGGAAGCGCCTCAAGCGCCTCGCCATCCGCACCAATCGTCTCGAGCGCCAGGTCCACAAATCGAAGACCTTCAACCACGCCCCTACCTTCCAGTTCGGTGTCCAAGTCCCTCGCAACCACAAGGAAGCGATGCGACTCGACGACAAGAACGGCAACTCCTTTTGGGCCGACGCTGAGAAGAAGGAGATGGACCAACTCTTTGGGTACCATACCTTCAAGTCTCTCGGAAAAGGCGCCCCAGTCCCTTCCGGCTTCCAGAAGATCCGCCTCCAATGGGTCTACGCTGTGAAGCACGACCTCCGCCACAAGGCGCGCTGCGTCGCTGGTGGTCATCTCACCGACCCCTGCAAGGATGCATCCTACGCAGGTGTGGTCAGTCTTCGCTCTCTCCGCCTCTCCCTCCTCGCCGGTGAACTCAACGGCATTCCAACATGGGTTGGAGACATCGGCAATGCGTATCTTGAGGCCTTCACTCAAGAACGCATCTGCTTCATCGCTGGTGACGAATTCGGTGACTTCGCTGGTCATACCATGCAGATAGTCAAGGCACTCTACGGCCTGCGCACATCGGGCGCCCGATTCCATGAGGCACTCGCCGACACCCTTCGCGACATGGGTTTCCTCCAATGCCGCTCCGATCCCGACGTCTGGATGCGTGACGCCAACTCCCATTGGGAGTACGTCTGCGTCTACGTCGATGATCTCACCGCGACGATGGCCGATCCCAAGGCTTTCTTCGACATCCTCTCTTCGAAGTACGGGTACCAGCTCAAGGGAGTTGGTCCTATCAAGTACCATCTCGGTGCTGACTTCGGCCGTGATCCCGACAGCACTCTCAAGCTCTCCCCGCAATCCTACATCAAGCGGATGATGGAGAACTACGAGCGCATGTTCGGCGAGCTTCCCCGCAAGATCAGCTGCCCTCTCGACAAGGCCGACAGTCCGGAGCTCGACACCTCTTCCGAACTTAGCGAAACCGACAAACGCAAGTTCATGTCGCTCATCGGTGCACTCCAGTGGTGCATCT
The DNA here is from genome assembly GCA_026770025.1 of Craspedostauros australis. NCBI lineage: Eukaryota > Bacillariophyta > Bacillariophyceae > Mastogloiales > Achnanthaceae > Craspedostauros > Craspedostauros australis. Next base: position 824,698 of record JAMXDE010000023.1, read on the forward strand.
CTCTCGGACGGTTAGACATCTCTGTCGCCGTCATGACGCTGGCACGCTTCCGCTCAGCTCCTCGCCAAGGTCATCTGGATCGCGCAAAGCGCATCTACGGATACCTTCGCAAGCACCCTGATGCTGCCATCCGCTTCCGCACCTGCGTTCCCCGCTTCAATCTTCACTACGAGGTTCCCAACCATGACTGGATCTACTCCGTCTACGGGAAGACCTCTGAGGAGATTCCGGACGACATCCCTGAGCCGAAAGGCAAGCCCGTCCGAACCACCACGTTCGTCGACGCCAACCTTCTCCACTGCCAAGTCACTGGCAGATCGGCCACCGGTGCCCTCCATCTGGTCAACCAGACCCCCATCGAATGGTTCTCCAAGCGTCAAGGCACGGTTGAGACCGCCACCTACGGGTCCGAGTTCGTTGCTGCCTGTCAAGCTACGGAGCAGATCATCTCCCTCCGTCTTGCCCTTCGTGAAATGGGCATTCCGATCGACGGCCCCAGCTGGATGCTGGGTGACAATCAGTCCGTCATCACCTCCTCCACGGTCCCCAAGAGCATGCTCTCCAAGCGCCACAACGCACTGGCCTACCATCGCGTCCGGTCCGCTGTCGCCGCTGGCATCCTCTACTTCATCAAGATCCCCGGCACGCAGAACGTCGCCGACGTGATGACGAAGTTCCTTCCATGGGCTGTCTTCTGGCCCCTCGTGAAGCCCATCCTCTTCTGGAAAGGACACACTGAGTCCTCTTCCCCGACCTACAAGACCTGAATGTCCGGGACACGCTTTGGGGAGTATTAGCGCACGCTAAATCTCTAACAATAGCGACACCCGTCGACCAATCAGAAATCTCCACTTTTCTTACCTTTTCCGTTCCGAACGGAAATTTTGGTCGAAAATCCGTTGTGTCAAATTTGTGTCGCATTTCGCGTCGCAAGAATCGTTTTCCCTCAATCACAGATCCAAAATGTCGCGGAAATTGATTTCTTGCCAAGATGAGCCAATCTGCCCAATCAGGACAGACTTGGATCTTGGGTGTGACACGTGCGAATCTTGCCATGACCTTCTCAAGTGAATACGATCAATCGTGTGATCGTACTACTAGCAACATCGTGAGAAGACGTAATTCACAACACGGGCTATCGCGGTGTTTTTGTTCATTGACTTTTGCAACTCATCTTCACGCAGTAACACGCACATTTGTCGTGTTGTCTCCGTGTTAATTTCATCTGCAATTGCATGAGATCATGTCATGCCTCTATCATGCTCACAGTTCCAAGAAGACAATCTTGTGAGCTCAACAGCATTCCAACTACCATACGAATAACACAGTAAACCAACACTCTCCTCACCAACAACAACGACTTGATCACTCTACGTTCTCGGTGCGGTATCTTCAAACCCATCTACGATTACGTTCTAACAGGAACCTTGATGACATTGTTGGTTGCAGGGGTATCAAACCTTGTTTTGGCACTTGGTGTCCTGGGTGTGCATTGTGCATGGTCCCTGGCCACTGCCGCAATACTGGTGGCAGGATGAAGAGGTGCGGCTGCAAGGAACCATGCCCAATGCCTCCTACCTCCTCTTCTTGTTCCCGTTCCGCTGCTGCTGGAGTTGTCATGCCCTCTGTTGCGGATCGAATCGGTGCTGCTGATCCTGGTGCAATCAAGGATCCTGGTGCTGCCAAAGATATTGGGATTTGTACCAGCCAAGGTGCACAGTTCATGCTGGAACCATGTGGCACTGAAGACCACTCTATCAGCACAAAACCGAATAGTGCTAAGTACGTTACTCCTGTAGCCCCCACTATCTATAAATTTCACTTGTGTTTGGTTCAGCAATCGCATTGCCTGTAGCTCAACGGTAGAGCACCAGTAATTCTCACTGAGGTTCCGGGTTCGAATCCCGGCATGGTACTTTGCTTTTGCTCTCCCCTCGTGAGTTTTTCGATAGTGCTCTAATACACTCCAACACCCAACTGACCGCAGGGGTCGTGGTTGGATGCGCTGTACCCCAGACTTTGCCTGATGAAAGAGACCATGAGAATCAAAGCTGATCATGCTTGACCTTGTGGAATGGCATGCAGTGCCTGGAAGCAGCAAATGGTGACTCTTGCAGCTGTGGTTGCCAACAAGGCAATCTATCAATGGAAGCGGGCCTTCCAATGAGTTGAGAGAGTATGTCATCTTGTCTTGTTGTCATTGGCGTACCAACTGGAGGACAATGCTGCTACTACTGTGGCTGGTGCTTTGGTTGATGCATCATCCTTGATCTTGGTGGTGATAGTGATAGGTGTGATTGATCCACAGGTCATCAATGTGTGGAGCAGGCAATGGCGCTGATTGACGATGGTGGAAATGTTGGCGCTGTTGCAGTTTCCAGTGTTTCGAACTTGAACCACAGGACTGTCATGTTGTGTTTGATCAGACTGATTTGTGATGTGGATGGTGCAGCCCCAGGAGTGGCAGAGGCGGTGGCAGAGGCGGCTACTGGAAGTGGTCCATTGGTGCGCAGCTGGCATTCGCCTGGCACATTGTATACGATTGGAAGCTGCTGCACACTGCATGAGGTTGCCTGTATGTATGGTGCAGTTGACTGGAATGAATTGATCAAAAGGGCTGGAGCAGTGCCTCCACGATTGGCAGTGAGTATCGGCTGGGTCCACACAACTAATGTGTTTTCCATCAATGACTCCTCCATGTTGATACCTCTGGAATTGCTTCGAACTCATCCTGCAGGTGGTACCTTCACCAAGAATGAGACTCTGACAAGAGTCACCCTTTGAATCTGGTATCCACACTGTGTGCCCAGTCCTGTGGTTGTCGAGATGTACATGTGAGTATATGTCAAGATGTACGTGTATATGTGCATCGTTCACCCGCTATTCTCTCATACGCACTTGGACGGTATAACTATACTCGTGTCGATAGTATACTGTGATTCGTCAGAATTACAGGGGAAATGGAACACACGAAAAGGGGCAAGATTTCTGGAGGAAATCTGCAAATAACGATTTCTGGGAGAATCAGAAGATCGTCCGTCCATGCATCAATGGTACCAAGAGAATCTCGAGGTACTTCCCAACTAAACCTCAGATGACGATATCATCTGACAGACTACTGCATCACCAATGGAACGTGACATCTGGAGAGCAGAAGGACGCCTACTGACGTCGACAGGATGTCAACATGTCACCACGTTGACAGCTGTCTCCAAGTCAGAGCAGGAGGCGAAGATATGATGACCCATGAAGATCATGGATACTGAAGGTGAACTTCAAATGGTAAGTACTCATGGAGTAGAAGCCAGTACTGAATGAACGGAGTGTCGAATGCGGAGCACGCATCGAACACGGAGTATCGTGTAGCACGAACACACGATGTTGAGAGAGAGAGAGAGAACACAGAGAGGAGCGAGAGAGGATCTCGCGTACCGACTCATAGTCGGAGACTGAATCTACGAAACAGATTGAAGCGCCGAGAGCATCGGGCAAGAGAACTAACGGACACCGAGAGTATCGGAGTGCCAACGTAATGAAATAGCAAACAGACGACTATCAACCAACACCATCTTCCACGATCGTAGGTTACCGTGAGCGGAACTTGCCAACACGTTTATAAACGATAGATTAGGGCGAGCCCGCGAATCGTATCGTGCGAGGAAGACGAACATCATTCAAGAGCAGCAGGCTGAATGAGCGAGGAAGAGGAATTGAAAGATATCCCTCTGTCCAATCCGGCTATCAAGATAGAAGAAGGTGCGAGTGAGACTCCACCACAACAAGAGAAGGAAGCGGCCGCGGCTACTGTCCTATCAGGCGCATACGCAGGCGCGATCGACGAGACCGAAGAAGAACGGTCTGCAAGACTACACCGCGAGGAGAAGAGCATTCTCAAGGCGGGTAAGCAAGAGGAGACTGGTGTGACGGAGAGCATTCGCACAACCAAACAGAGTGGGAAAAGTGAGACACCACCAGGAGGAGAATTTGTGACGAAAACAATCTCCGCGCAACAACAGGCGAAAATCGAAGAATCGGCAACACAGAAACAGACCGAAATCAAGGGCGCGAGCGCACCAACGACGAAACAACGAACCAACATGGCGACATCAGCCAACATGAACAAGCGACGCATCAAGGCGCCGATGTTCAGTGGTGAACAGGAAGACTACAGCGCATGGGAGTCCCAAGCGAAGGCATACGCTCGTGCACAGAAGACGAGAGACGTGATGTTGGGCAAGACCAAGGTGCCAACAGCGAGCGAGATCGCGGCAGCCACCGGTGAAGCCAAGGAAGCGATGGAGGAGATCTACGAGCTGGGATGCGACTGCTTCAGCGATCTAATCCTCATGATGGATGCAGAGAAAGGAAAAGGCAAGCAGGCCATCCAGTACATCAACCAATGCATCTCCGACGACTACCCCGAAGGAGACGCACACGGAGCGTGGAACGTTCTCGCGGAGAAGTTCCGACCATCCGACGCAGTGACGAAGATCAAACTCAAGCGCCAATTCAACAACGAAAAGATGAAGAGAGACACGGACCCCGACATCTACATCACGCAACTCGAGAGTCTACGATCGCGTCTCCACGATGTCAAATACGAGATCTCGGACGAGGAAATGATCATGCAAATCCTCAGCACGGTGAGCAACGAGTACAGAACTCACATCGTGAACTTCCAACACCAACTCACGTTCAATCCAGAGCTGGTCACCATCAACTCGATCAGAGGAGTACTCCGTACTGCATACGCCACGCACAGAGGGGGCAAAGCATACGTCGACAACTTCCAAGACAGTAACACGAAGAGCAACGACACCGGCTTCACAAGCACCGGTAACTTCAAGGGTACTTGTCACAACTGTGGCATGTATGGCCATAGATCCGCCGATTGCCCAGAACGCAAGAAATCAAACAACAAGAAAAATAACAACAACAACAACAAGATGAACGGAAAGCGTAACAAGGGAAGCGGCTTCAAGGGCAAGTGCAACTACTGCGGCATCTTCGGACACCGCGAGGCGGAGTGCCGAAAGAAGAAGTTCAACGAGAAGAAGAAGGCCGACGAACAGGCCAACACAGCAACGCAAGGACACGACAAGAGTGGGCACGAGATGGTACTCTCAGCAAAGGACATGCCGCTCTGCATGTTGGTGTCCGACGACTACATCGAAGACTCCTTCTTCGATAACTTCGGGTGCGTCGGAAGTGACGACGAAGTGCAGGACGATGAGATCGTTCCGGAATGGCTCAGCGAGGAGCCAATCATCCACGAGGTGGATCCAAGACGCGAAGTGAGCTACGAATGCTGCTTCAACGCGCACGACCTGATCGGTTCATACGGCGACGAAGCTGAAATGGACGAGGCCAACGATAGCGACATCGAAGAGGCCATGAGCGATGACGATGACGACGATGCCGACGAGGATGGCGCAGATGAAGACGACGAGGCGAACCGCGATGAGTTGCCTCCTCCTCAAGCTGGGAGACACGAGAGAACGGGAACTTTCATCAATCAAGGCGAAACGCGCCGCGCCGCGGCGCCTCCTCCTCCAGTGGCGGGGAACAACAGATCGGGCATCTTCGACGAGGATGACAGCGACGAATCCGAGGACGGCAATCATCCAGACGACAGCTTCAATCCAAACGAGCGTGTCGTCTATCCATCGAATATCGACTTCCCGGATATTGAGAATCCCAATAGCGTCGACTACCTCCTCCGTCACAGCACCATCCCGAATGCAACAGCAACAGCATTGATAATCCAAAAGCAGCTCATCTTTGACGCCGTGATGGAAGCAGGGATGCGAGTGTTCCCAGGAACGACACGAGGAGCACTCATGCCAATATGGGTGAACATGATGGGATCCATCCTATCCGAGCACTTCGACTCAATCGAAGAGATCCTCGCCAATGCAATCATCGTCAACCGCATACTGGAAGGGAACGACTCGGAAACGATCCCAGATACGGATCTGCATTACATCCTTGGAGGATGTATGCGCGTGCTCTTGCGAGAGCGATCACGCGTCCACCCATACGATCCAGCCACAGGATCTCATCGGAACAGTACAGTTCCATCGGACTACGCGCAACTACCCAATGACATGGATGACGGAGATCATCACCATCCATACAACGAAGATGGAGTTCACGAAGACGACGACGACGGCAGCTTTAACGACGAGATAGCTGCGGCAGCTGTGGAGCAGCTCCACCAGCTGAGCACCAAGTACAAGGACAAAGTCAACAAGGACACCTGGCTCGCCGACAGCGGAGCTTCGTGTCACATCGTCAACTCGGACGCCGCTCTCTTCAACGTGCGGCACATCAAGTCCTTCGTCCAAGTGGGAGACAGCACGAAGTTGGACTCTCCCAAGATGGGATCCATTCGCTTGAAAGTCAAACAGCGAGACAACACTGGCCACATCATCCGTCTCGATGATGTGAAGTACACACCCAAGATGGCGGTGAACCTTTTCTCCACGAACAAGGCTCTGTACAACGGTTACCAGCTTGGTAGCAACGGCATTCTAATGGACATCATCAACGGATCCGGAACGAAGATCGTGTTCGATCGAGTCTTCCCTACATCCAACGGATTCATCACGGGAGTGCAGATGCACCCCATCATGCCGACAGACGACGAGAAGGCTTGCACAGCCATCGTCAAGAATCCATCCAAGGAGATCAGCGCGGTGAACCTGCACCGAATGCTCGGGCACGCGCCATTCGAAACCATGAAGCGGACGGCCGCTCAGTACGGATGGAAGATTATCGGCGAGATGCCGGTATGTCGCGACTGCGCGGTCGCGAACGCAAGAGTGAAGAATATTCCGAAGGCAACCATTCCGAGAGCAACTCGCCGTGGTGAACGACTCTTCATTGACATTAGTTACACTAAACACATAAGCTTCGGAGATAAACGCTACTGGACCCTGATCGTGGACGACTGCACTGATCACTGCTGGAGTTTCTTTCTCAAGAACAAAAGTGATCAACCAGGATACATCAAACGATTCATCCAGACGATCAAGTCACAGACTGGTGACCAACAGATCATCTTCCGAGGTGACAACAGCGGAGAGAACAAATCCACGCAGGATACTCTCATCGATGCAGGACTCAACGTGAAATTCGAATACACGGCATCGAACACGCCGCAACAGAACGGCAGAGTGGAACGCAAGTTCGCGTACCTCTACACCAAGATCCGCTCCATGCTCAACGGAGCACAACTCGACGAAGAGTATAGGCATGGCCTGTGGGCAGCGGCTGCCAGCACTGCCACCGCCATCGCCAACATCACCGTAGCGAAGAACCAGAAGGAGTCACCACATCGACAATTCTTCGGCAACGATCCACCATATGCGGATGCACTCCGCACATTTGGAGAAGTAGGTGTTGTGAAGACCACCTACGGCGGGATCACCGCCAAACTCAAGAACAGAGGAGAAGAGATGGTGTTCATCGGATATGCACACCAACATGCATCAGGGGTCTACAACATGTACATGTCGAGATGTACATGTGAGTATATGTCAAGATGTACGTGTATATGTGCATCGTTCACCCGCTATTCTCTCATACGCACTTGGACGGTATAACTATACTCGTGTCGATAGTATACTGTGATTCGTCAGAATTACAGGGGAAATGGAACACACGAAAAGGGGCAAGATTTCTGGAGGAAATCTGCAAATAACGATTTCTGGGAGAATCAGAAGATCGTCCGTCCATGCATCAATGGTACCAAGAGAATCTCGAGGTACTTCCCAACTAAACCTCAGATGACGATATCATCTGACAGACTACTGCATCACCAATGGAACGTGACATCTGGAGAGCAGAAGGACGCCTACTGACGTCGACAGGATGTCAACATGTCACCACGTCGACAGCTGTCTCCAAGTCAGAGCAGGAGGCGAAGATACGATGACCCATGAAGATCATGGATACTGAAGGTGAACTTCAAATGGTAAGTACTCATGGAGTAGAAGCCAGTACTGAATGAACGGAGTGTCGAATGCGGAGCACGCATCGAACACGGAGTATCGTGTAGCACGAACACACGATGTTGAGAGAGAGAGAGAGAACACAGAGAGGAGCGAGAGAGGATCTCGCGTACCGACTCATAGTCGGAGACTGAATCTACGAAACAGATTGAAGCGCCGAGAGCATCGGGCAAGAGAACTAACGGACACCGAGAGTATCGGAGTGCCAACGTAATGAAATAGCAAACAGACGACTATCAACCAATACCATCTTCCACGATCGTAGGTTACCGTGAGCGGAACTTGCCAACATGTGGTGGTGCGTTGTTGTACTCATGTTCTGACATGATCTCGCACTTTCTGTTGGCGGATTGGTTGTGTCTGGTTGACCACCTGACGCACGATGTTGCTGTGGCCATTCTCCTTCTCTCTTTTGACTTTGGTACACAATGTAGCTTTTGTTTGCCAATTGGGTATTGTTGTTGTTGTTGTGGGATGTAGATCGGTGTCTACATGTTATCTTCTACCTGTGTTGTGTTGCTCCCAAGTAGAGGTATGCATGTGACACAGATATGTGGTCGGTTCCCAATGAATTCGCATAGGAGCGGTGATGTTGTAGTGGGGGACAGACTCTGCACTGGGCCCGTTGCTTGTTGCCTTCCAATTGCTTCTTTTTTGCTTGGAAGTAGCCAGACTTGCGCCATCCACATGAACTTGGCCCCTGGAGACCTGGAGTGGAGTGGACGGCAATCAATTCTCACGCCTGTTGCTTGCATTGGCAGCCATCTTCTCTCGCAAGTTGCATGCCACAGAAATGAAGCAAGTCATGCGTTCTATGCCCACATATCTGCAGTGTATACACTGTGGACAGAACCAGCATCGATGATGTCCTCATCTTCACTGGTGGGCTTCTTTGTTGTATTCATCCATGCTTGTCCAAGCTGATGGACTGTGAATCAAACTGCTGGTGACAACAGGTTGGCTGTGCATGGGTGAGTACTTGATGTATGCTTGCTTGCGGCATGTTGGTCATGCGCCTCTCTGTGAGTTGGAAGACAAGCTAAATGGAAAATACTTCCTGTCTTATGTTGACATCAATGGCTCAATAGCCAGGAACTCTCTCCAGTTTTGTACAGACCGCACAAAAGGGTGCATGGTCGATGTCTTGGTGTGTGCTCCATGACAGGAGTAGACGAGACAATGCTGCTACTTCTGCAGCTCAATCCTCTGGTTCTTCTCCAGCAACCTCCGCTGTTCTGGTGTCCATGAATATTCCCATGGCATTGGTGGTGGTAGGCTTTGGATATCCCTGGCATGACAGACATGTCATCTCTTGTGGCCACCTGCTCGCCTGCTGATGGATCGATGAACAACTCCATCTATTCATGTGACATGCAAGTACACAGGGGATGCTGTGCAAAGCGTGGACCCAATCTGGTGAAAGTATGATGGATTTGTACATGTGTGGGAGAGCAAAATTGCTGAGGGGTGTGCCTATGGACAGATCATCCTCCAAGAATATGCTATGCTCAGCAACAACATTGTAATACATTCGGGGTGCACGCCAGTAGAGCACTTTAATCTGTTCATGGATAAGTTGGTGGATGGATGGGCAAGCCCATGGTGCTAATGCTGGAGTAGATTGCATTCCATGTCAAAGGTAATGATTGCAACAGTCGAGCAAAACTGTCGCACTCAATGCACCCACCCCACAGATCAACAGATTTGGGAAAGGCCCAGCCGACCACCCGATGCGACCGCGGCAGCAAAAAGCTGTTGCGACAAGTGGCAGTCCGCCTTTGACTTTGCCCCCATGCAAAAGTAGGTACGAAACACTCTTTGGCTGATCTTCACTACCACTGGATGTCCGATTCTCAGCAGAATGGTTCGACAGCAGAGGCGGTTCTCGTGTCGTTTGTCTCTGTTCGATCCCTCAAATCGACAAATTCAATGTCTGTCCCACAACCAGGATCGGAAGGACCAAAACGTGCTCTGACGCCACATCGACCAAAAGGAACCAACAGAAAGGAAGAAATGTGGTCATTTGGTGTTTTCTTCCAGCCGAAATCGTGTTGCGATTTGCACAATGATGGCTGCCGCAACAGGAAAGGTAAAAATGAACCCGCAAGCGCACGAATCGCAAAACGAGAAACAACAAGAGAAACAACGCGACCGCCATCAGTCAGCAAGGGGAGAAAAGCAGGTTGTGCAGGACTTTGTATTGACAAACTAAGCTTAGATTAAAGAGTAAAATATGTTGCATACCACAGGATAAGTCACTGTGCTCCATTACATTATATAATACTGTGTTGTGTGGTATACGCAAGTGTTGCTGTTGCTGTTGCCGTGAACGTGGACGTGTCGGGAAGCCGCCACCAACGCTGCGCTGCTTGACACAACACGCAAAAACGTGGAAACACCCAAATGGGCCAAATGACCAACAACGCGAGGAATCAACGCAACACCGAATCTGCCACAACATCACCATCCACACCGTTGGATACCATCGCCGTCTGATATCGACCGTCAAAGACGTCATCATTTTCGTCCGCGGTGAAGACAAGTCAGCCAGGTATTTGTGTCGTAGAAGCTAGCTAAATATATCTAAACCTACTGTGCAACACGAAAAATCATGTTCTAAAAATATCATGTTTTACGATGTCAAATCCGCAAGAACGTACGTGCGAACCCTGAATGGGGTCATATGTGCATAGAAAATGTCAATCGCAATCGAATCCAACCCGGCGCCCACTTACAACACACTCCAAAGGATACAGCCACGAAGTTTGGGGTCTCCAATCCGTCTGCAAGGTAGTCAAATCTGGATAGGGATATTGTGTGCTGCTGTGAGTGGCACCACCGTGAGATACGGTACGCGGTGTACAGAAACTCGGACATATGTGCATAGAAAATGTCAAACACAATCAAATCCAACCCGGCGGGCACGTACAACACACCCCAAAGGACCTGGTCACGAAGTATGAGGTCTCCAATCCATCTGGAAGGCATCCATATCTGAGAATCTAGATTTCGAGTGGTGCTGTGGGTGGTCGTACTACGAGCTACGCACCATAGTGTACAGTAGATTGTCAATATGTGCATATAAAATGTCAAACACGATGAAATCCAACCCAGCGCCCACTTACAACACACCCCAAAGTGTCTGGTCACGAAGTATGAGGCCTCAAATCTGTCAGGAATGTATCTGTGTGGAAGGGTCAGTCCAACCAGATGCCAAGGTCACTGTAATGCCACCCACAGAACCACTCGAAATCTAGATTCTCAGATATCCACAAGGAGAAAACCCTTGCGTCAGGACGCAAAAAGGGCTTTTCTTGCGTCCTGACGCAACCCCGAAATAAGTTTGCGTCAGGACGCAAAATTGATTTTATCGTGGAGATTTAACACGGAGCGCAAAATAATATGACTCACTCGAACACTCGTCGCAAAAAACATTCAATGTCGTCATTTGTCGCCTGTGCTTTGGGACAAATACTGTGTGTTTTACCGTGTTGTTTTGTACTGATGGATGCAAATCTTATCTGCACTCCACTTCCAGCAACAATAGTATCAAAACAACTCTCTCAATGTTGCAATCCATACATTTGTGATTCTATGTGTTGTAAATCACATTCTTCGCCTCTTCCATACTCTCTTGCTTGCGTAGAGGAGGAAAGGAGCCAGATATTTCGCATCCGGCTCCGTTGTCCTCCTTCCTGTTGTGAAACTACCATTCTCGTTGCCATCTTTGCTGCCTATTTTCGCTCCTTCTCAGTTAAAAGAGTACTTCCGCTCACCCATCAGCTCTGTGTTATCTGTGGTGCTGTTTGGGGCACATAGTTCGTGCCTTCTGCATGACAATTCGCCTCTGCACATTGATCATCAACAATCTTGGTTTTCATGCAAGTACAAGGCTCTCTTGCATTCCACATTGCTTCAAAGAAAATGTAATGCTCTGTCAATTGTCCTCAAGCTTGTGCATACCAGGTTTGGGCTCCCAACACTTGGCGCATCCCCGCCGCAAACAAGAATCTCACGCAAGATTTTGCACCAACGAAGGCATGGATGGTCTTCCTGTGCAGAGTTCAATTCTAAGACCACATAAGGCATACAAACAATAGAAGCAGATGGTGTTTGCCAGTATGTACCTGTACTGTTGTCAAGTGAGATCCCTTTGGTTGGCAGAAACAAATGTGTGGGAAAGCAACTGCATTCGCGGCGGTCATGCGTGCGGCCAGAATCTGGGTGAATCCGATTGCCGTCCTGCTATCACATATGTACATCTTCTTATTCATGATAGTACTAACACATTCATGTTTCTCAATGTAGCAAGCAATCTTTGCTTGAAAGATAAGCACACGGATGGCGATCTTGATTCGATTGGATCATGCAATGAGGTTGGACCCAACGGAACAGGACGCAAAATAGATGCAAACACAAACCAAGATGCACATCTCACCTCACAATGAATGAATTAGACACTGATTCCATGTGAAGATGCCTGGAGAGGAACTGCTCAATGTGAAGTAGGCACGGAAAGGACCGCAGGTCCTATTGATACACGAAGAAATGCACGTAGTCGAGTAGACATGAAGACACTGGCTAGCTAAACAAAACACGACGTCTATGCTGTTGTGGTAGTGTTATTACTAATATGGTACCAACAAACTAGAGCTGGCATCCTCATGATCACTGCAAATGGCAGCATCCTCTAGAGTATGTGCTTGATCTAGAGAACACTGAACACTACGCGAAAACAACACGAGAAAAAAGCTCGGAAAATAACACGAAGGAAGTCCGCACAAGAGGAGGATGTTTTTGAGGCCATCAGTCCAACTAGTCGATGCAATTTTTTCATCGTGTTAAATTCCCACGCTAATTCTCAGTTTGCGTCCTGACGCAAGAAATCGAAATTTTCTGAGACTGTTGCGTCCTGACGCAACTTTTCGACTTTTGTGCGACGAAAAATCCTTGTGGATATGGATGCCTTCCAGATGGATTGGAGACCTCATACTTCGTGACCAGACACTTTGGGGTGTGTTGTAAGTGGGCGCTGGGTTGGATTTCATCGTGTTTGACATTTTATATGCACATATTGACAATCTACTGTACACTATGGTGCGTAGCTCGTAGTACGACCACCCACAGCACCACTCGAAATCTAGATTCTCAGATATGGATGCCTTCCAGATGGATTGGAGACCTCATACTTCGTGACCAGGTCCTTTGGGGTGTGTTGTACGTGCCCGCCGGGTTGGATTTGATTGTGTTTGACATTTTATATGCACATATTGACAATCTACTGTACAGTTCGATGCGTAGCTCACAGTACTGTCACCCACAGCACTCGATATCTACAAACTCAGATTTGAATACCTTCCAGAAGGATCCTGGTCCTGGTAAGCTGGGAGTGTACCCAGTCGAACGCCCTTGATGCTCTCCAAGTGTTCAAATGCCATCATCTTGGGCCTTCTAATGCATACCTTGCCAATTCATGGCACACCGTGGACAGCATGTATTAGAGCACTATCGTAAAATCACAAGGGGAGAGCAAAAGCAAAGTACCATGCTGGGATTCGAACCCAGAACCTCAGTTAGAATTACTGGTGCTCCACCGTTGAGCTACAGGCGATGCGATTGCTGATCCGAACACAAGTGAAATTTATAAATAGTGGGGGCTACGGGAGTAACGTACTTAGCACTATTCGATTTTGTGCTGATAGCATGAGACACTTCTGGAGCCTTGATGATGCAACAGACTACTTTACATCAGCATTGCATTACAGAGTGTTATCTACAGGGAATGTAATGGCAAACTATACCATTGTGCTATGATGGGTTAGTCTATTCTTCATCCTGCACGCTGCCTCCCAGTTGGTCCATCACATGGGGAAGAATCTTGTCAACTTGTTTCTTTTTGCTCTTCGCAAGGGTAGATGCAATTGGTTTTGGGCAACTGTGAAGGAAGTGGCCGAGCTCGCCGCATCCTGGGCACAGTCGCACTCCTCTGGCAGTTGATGGATTGTCGTTGTTGGTAGTTTTCCGCTTCCAACCAGACTTCGCAGAAATCACCATGGGCACCACATTCTCTGCCACCAATTGTCTTCGTTCCACCCTTGCTCGTTGGATGGGCATCACCTTTTTTCCGTGTTGCTCCAACCATGTGGCAGTATGCCATTCCTTGCTGTACCAACCAACGTTCTTGTAGTGAAAGACACCTGGTGGTGCATTCCTGGGCTTGGCAGCATCTGTGCGGAACACTGCCAGGATGTGGAGACAGGGCCTCTTGTACTCCAATGGAGCACCGCAGGTGCAGGTCATTGCAAAGTCCGATCTGAGAGTCACTTCCTCAGAAATGGTAGGGCTGTCATACCACATTGTTGGCAAGTTCCGCTCACGGTAACCTACGATTGTGGAAGATGATGTTGGTTGATAGTCGTCTGTTTGCTATTTCATTACTTGGCTACTCCAATCCTCTCGGTGTACACCAGTTCTCTTGCCCGATGCTCTCGGTGCTTCAATCTGTTTCGTAGATTTGGTCGTCCGACTATGAGTCGGTATGCGAGATGCTCTCTCGCTCCTCTCTGTATTCTCTCTCTCTCTCTCTCTCTCTCTCTCTCTCTCAACATCGTGTACTTGCGCTACACGATACTCCGTGCTCGATGCGTGCTCCGCATTCGACACTCCGTTCATTCAGTACTGGCTTCTACTCCATGAGTACTTACCATTTGAAGTTCACCTTCAGTATCCATGATCTTCATGGGTCATCGGATCTTCGCCTCCTGCTCTGACTTGGAGACAGCTGTCGACATGGTGACATGTTGACATCCTGTCGACGTCAGTAGGCGTCCTTCTGCTCTCCAGATGTCACGTTCCATTGGTGATGCAGCAGCTTGTCAGATGATATCGTCATCTGAGGTTTAGTTGGGAAGTACCTCGAGATTCTCTTGGTACCATTGATGCATGGACGGACGATCTTCTGATTCTCCCAGAAATCGTTATTTGCAGATTTCCTCCAGAAATCTTGCCCCTTTTTGTGTGTTCCATTTCCCCTGTAATTCTGACGAATCGCAGCATACTATCGACACGAGTATAGTTATACCGTCGAAGTGCGTATGAGAGAATAGCGGGTGAACGATGCACATATACACGTACATCTTGACGTATACTCACATGTACATCTCGAAATGTGCGAACGCTCTTCGTCACACCAGTCTCCTCTTGCTTGATCGCCTTGAGGATCCTCTCCTTCTCGCGGTATAGTCTTGCAGACCGTTCTTCTTCGGTCTCGTCGATCGCGCCTGCGTCTGCGCCTGATAGGACAGTAGCTGCGGCTGCTTCCTTCTCTTCTCGTGGTGGAGTCTCACTCGCACCTTCTTCTCTCTTGATAGTCGGATTGGACAGAGGGATGTCTTTCAATTCCTCTTCCTTGCTCATTCAGCCTGCTGCTCTTGAATGATGTTCGTCTTCCTCGCACGATCCGATTCGCGGGCTTGCCCTGATCTATCGTTTATAAACGTGTTGGCAAGTTCCGCTCACGGTAACCTACGATCGTGGAAGATGGTGTTGGTTGATAGTCGTCTGTTTGCTATTTCATTACTTGGTTACTCCGATCCTCTCGGTGTACGCCCGTTCTCTTGCCCGATGCTCTCGGCGCTTCAATCTGTTTCGTAGATTCAGTCTCCGACTATGAGTCGGTATGCGAGATCCTCTCTCGCTCCTCTCTGTATTCTCTCTCTCTCTCTCTCTCTCTCTCTCTCAACATCGTGTTTTCATGCTACACGATACTCCGTGTTCGATGCGTGCTCCGCATTCGACACTCCGTTCATTCAGTACTGGCTTCTACTCCATGAGTACTTACCATTTGAAGTTCACCTTCAGTATCCATGATCTTCATGGGTCATCGGATCTTCGCCTCCTGCTCTGACTTGGAGACAGCTGTCGACGTGGTGACATGTTGACATCCTGTCGACGTCAGTAGGCGTCCTTCTGCTCTCCAGATGTCATGTTCCATTGGTGATGAAGCAGCCTGTCAGATGATATCGTCATCTGAGGTTTAGTTGGGAAGTACCTCGAGATTCTCTTGGTACCTGTCAGGAATCGGGTGTTCTGAAACACCGAATTGCCGCACCTCCCAGGAGTAAGGAGCCGAATGTCATGATATGCTACATTACCGCAACTCCCACCTTTGGATCTTTGTGACAGAAAAATGTGAGCTGCACGTGTTCTGACGATGGAGAACGACACGTGCCGAATGCGAACCGTACCTTGGCGTTCGTGATCTCAATACAGGAATGCCAATCACACGTGAATGTCGCAGGGGGCAAGGATGTTGGAATCGTGACCAACATCACGATACGAGCGACTACGGCCCCCATGTCGCAACCAATGAGAAAAGAGTACTGGAGGAAGGCCAATGTCACGAAGTGTGAGATGGCCTGTGAACGAACCAGGTATGAGGAACCTCCAGGAAGCCGGTGAAGTGATCGGCGAAGTAAGCGGAGAAACGACAGGCGAAACATCGGAGATGATCGGAGATGATCGGAGATGTGTGACGGTCGAGGAGCTGAATGAGCTCCCAACCGAGGTGTTCCCGTGACGAATGGGAGACCGTGATCTGGTTGAATGAACCGACCTGTGTGATGCCTACGACTCGGCGATGTCTAAAGCATCGAAACTATCGGTGGAGGACAACGTGCTTTTGTGCACGAACATGGGGTACTCGGTGGTGCACGCATGTCCATGGTGAATTTGCAATGAATGCAAGATGAATGCCTGCTAGACCAATGAAGGGACCCATGGTGATCTCAGAAGGAGATCGGACTTTGAGATTGCGAGCAATGAAGAGCTTACAGTTCAGAGAAGTAGATTCTAACAAACGATTAGTTTTCTACTATCACACCACCCCGGATTTCCAACAGGTACCATTGATGGATGGACGGACGATTTTCCAATTCTCCCAGAAATCGTTATTTGCAGATTTCCTCCAGAAATCGTGCCCCTTTTCATGTGTTCCATTTCCCCTGTAATTCTGACGAATCACAGCATACTATCGACATGAGTGTAGTTATACCGTCCAAGTGCGTGTGAGAGAATAACGGGTGAACGATGCACATATACTCGTACATCTCGACATATACTCACATGTACATCTCGACACACAAGGTGCACGACGTGACATACGGCATCAGCTCGAACCCGTTGATGCAGTTCGCCATCGTCTTCGCGGCCGTCATCCATGACGTGGACCACACCGGCCTCCCGAATGCGGAGCTCGTACGGATGCAGACACCTGCCTCCGTGGCCTACCGTGGCAAGTCCGTTGCTGAGCAGAACTCGGTGGACGTGGCGTGGAACACGCTGATGCTGCCAGAGTTCGCAGGCTTGCGACGATGCATCTACACCACCGTGGACGAGCTGAAGCACTTCCGCCAGCTCGTGGTGAACATCGTGATGGCAACCGACATCGCTGACAAGGAGCTGCAAGCATTGCGTCGCAAGCGTTGGGCTGTTGCATTTGACAGCGGGTCGCCCACCAGCATCCCGGAGCACGTCGCGACCGTCACCAGGAATGCCACAGGTGGATTTGGAGGTGGCAATGGCAGCGATAGCGATGGCGGCGACACAAGCAACATGGACCGCCGTGCGACGATCGTGCTGGAGTACATCATCCAGGCCTCGGATGTCGCGCACACCATGCAGCACTGGCACACATACCAGAAGTGGAACGAGCGCCTCTTCTTCGAGCGCTACAAGGCCTATCTGGATGGTCACGAGAACGAAGATCCATCCATCGGTTGGTACAAGGGCGAGATCGGGTTCTTCGACTTCTACATCATCCCGCTGGCGAAGAAGCTCAAGGAGTGTGGCGTATTTGGAGTATCGCACCATGAGTACCTCCAATACGCAGAGGGCAACCGAATGGAATGGGAGAAGAAAGGGCAGGACATTGTGAAGAAGATGCACGCAGCTGCGGTGACGAAGTTTGGCATCGGAGGATCGAAGTGAGATGATGCTGCTGTTGAGAAGTAATGGGAGGATGGGCTCAAAGTACTGCGACTCATGCCATGCCATGCCATACAAGTAAGAGTAAAGTAGGGAATTGGATCGGTTATTATCAGATCAAAAGTCTATATTCACCTTAGTCTATGTCTAGTCTTGTTCTCCGTAGACTTCTTCAGGTCACGCATGAGACTTTTGGTCATGAACCGTTTTCTCTTTCTCTGTTGACCTCATTTCCCGCAACCCCCGTTGGCGCTCAGATACCTGTCTTGGTATCTGAAGATGGTAATGAGTTAAAGGATGGATGTCAGGCCCTGCCTGTCATCCTCCTTATGTGCACATGAACATACATGTCTACTGTCTTGGTGAGTGAATGTACCTGAGCATCTTGGCTCAGATACAAGCTCATCAATCCCATCAAATTTGGCAAGATCGCATTTCTGCAATGATCGGATTTGCTGCATGCATCATTGTTGTTCCAAGAAGCAAGATCAGTCTTGGAGGTGCCATGAACCTCCTCAGTCTTGCAAACTCGACAACACCTTCATGCTCTGCACTTCATGCACTGCAATTTATGCACTGCACTTCATGCTCTGCTGTGTGTTGCAACACATGTTGCCTCAGCATCATTTTTCATCATTTCATCTCCATCTGCTCACAATTCAGACTCCAACAGTTCTGAATTGGGCCAGCTTACATACCATCTAACATCAATTAACCACTCAGAGCACAATAACACTATCACACAGTTTCACTCTACTTCATTGACGGACTTGATCACTCCCAATTTTGAGGTAAGTACCCACTTTCATCTGTGTTCTATCAGTTATCATACGTACAGGGACCAACAACTTGAGCAAAGTGGGCGACCTGTGCTCTAATTTGTGCATGGCGCAAAGGATGTGCCTACCCGCAGAGGAAGACGCTAGCGGCGACGATGGTAGAGCGCGAACCACAACAAGAGAGTACCCATGCCCAGCGAACGCGTTAATCATAGGCGAGTGGCGAGAGTGAAAGCAGGTGCCTCTGGGTCCCACCTCTCTAGATCCAACATGTGTTCCTGGACCTGGTATTGCAGTCAAGGACGTTCGCGAAAGAAGCAGCAAGTCGAAGTTCATCTAAAGAACAGACTGCTTTCCACTTAGTGTGTTCCATGTCGCACCATGAAATTGTTTTGGCGCGTCAATTTTGGCGCGAAACCTTCCACCTACAAATACGGAAAATGATTCCTTTCCCTCTGTACCCCACTCTGACTCATGAATCACTGCTGACTCAAAATTCACTTGAGTCATCGAAATCTATGCACTCCGGGAACTATATGCTCCTCCGAAGTCTCGTATCACAGCTAGCCCTGATTCCATTGTCAGCCATGCCAGCTAACAACTCTACATGACAACAACAAGGAGATCCTCCCTGCTTCAACATGAGCAGGGAATCCAACAACAATTCCTGTCGCCTGACAACCTGTGTTCTCAACCATGACTTCAATCAAGATGCCAAGCCTTTGTACTCGAACATAGAATTACTACCACAGATAGTGGAGAAAGAGAGAGAGATCGTCTGTTCTCAGCACTGAACCCTGATGGTCAGTGCAGAGCCGCACCATCCAAATGAACATAGTTTCTTCATCCTACATCTCAAACTGATCGACTCGCAATGCAAACTATTCAGTATAACAAAGAGCACAACTCAAGATCAGCACAACCATTCTAATCTACTCATTGTCACCAACAACTATCACCCAGACGGTTCATCCTTGCTAACTGCACCATCAGATTCACTGAATCTGGCAGTTAGCAAGGTCTTCCCTTTCGGATCGTGTCCCACCAGCACACGAAAATCCAACTCCCTCCATCGTTTTACCTAGCCTCGTTGATGAAAGTATCCAAATAAAGCTAGCTAATTTCATGTTCGATCAACTCGATCTCATTTCCTTCTCACGAAGGATTCGTCCACGTTTTCTGTGACACGGCACGAAGCAACAAAAGAAACAGAAAGAAATCCATCACCCACAAAGAACTCTCTCTCCCTCATGATCGCACTGGCACAAGAGGGCAAAGAAGCAGCACAAGACGATCACTTTGAGGCACATGGCCAAGAGACACACACACTATACCACAACAAGGAGAGTGCATCAAAGCATCGAAGCATCACAACCGCAAGTTGCAGCAGCGAACGAACAACGCAACGATCGCAATGATGGACTCCATGAATGCAGAGCTTCTGCTGAACATCGTTCAGTACGGCAACGTCGCGGATCTGGGGAACCTTTCCGCATGCTCCAAACGATGGTACTACCTGGTCAAACAATACGTCGAGGTCCTTCGAGGACCGGAGTTGGTGTCGGTGGGACGATGGGATCCCAAGCAGAAGAGAGACCGCTCAACCTCCGATCTGTTCAACGAGGCACGCGCGGGATTGCAAGGCGCTCCGAACCTCGTGCTTGCCTTCCAATCGGACAGAGGGATGCTGGAGGATCACATTGCGGACTACGTTCCCAACAACTGCACCATCTTGTGCGCGGAGTCGTCGAACATCCAAGTCAACCATCCAGCCGCAACGGCCGAGGACACGCCCACCTTCGAATGCAACAGCGATGAGGCCGTCATGATGGGACGATTTCCGGGTGCGAACATTTACCCGTTCTGTCTCCATCAGACAGGCGACCATGAATCGGTCGTGGATCAGCTGAAGGATCAAATCGCAAGAGACTGCGGAACCGGAGACGACAGCGGGAATGCGGATGATCAGACGGATTCTTTCGTGAAGGCCATCATCATTTATGTTTGTGGCTCGTACCGAGGAGACGCAGAGAGCGTGGTGCAGACGCTGCAGGCTGCCTATCCAAACGCTGCAATTGCCGGGGGAATATGCCAAGCTGGTTACATCACCATGCCCCGATTCCCCCATGGCGAGCTTCCGGAGAGCAAAGGAGCATTGGGTAGCATGTCAATAAAAAACCTGAAGGGTCTCCACCGGAAGCTCGCTGCTGGTGGAGAATCTGGCGGCTTTCACGGCATGGAGAAGCAAGATCTCGTCGACCTGGCCTGGGAATCGGTCACTGATTATCAAGCGTCGGGCGACAAGAACTCCCTCCATTCGATGAGCAACCATCTCTTTGGTGTGGTGCTGGCAGGGCCCGTTCCGATCCGCTCCGTCGTTTCCCGAGGCGTCACGAGCATTCTGCAACAGAAACGGGCCGATGAACCGGTGCCAACATCGTCACCCTTCGTCGTCACCGAATCTAGGTTGCACCGCCCGACGGATGACGATTATCCATTCCGCAGGTCGGGATCTGGATCTGACGATGACATGCCAAGCGTTCACTTGGCAACCAAGATCTGCAACAAGGAAACCAACGACATCATTACCGCACAGCAGCTGTTTCAGATCTGTCAACAGCGGGAGACGTTCGGTCCGGCCAGCTTCATAGGTCTCAAACGACCCGGCGACAACGGATTCGAGCTGTCCCATCCAACCAACCCCACCACCAGCATGAACGCGCTGCTGTTTGACATGGACGAATCGAGGAATCAAGGCGACGCGTCTTTGGTCGGTGCAGAGGTGGACTTCTTCTGCCTCAGCGGAGAGGCGTGCATGCACGATATGGATCGAACAGCGAAGCAGCTCAAGGAGCAAACGAAAGGGGAAGAAATTCTCGGTGCCGTCATGTTCAGCTGCAGTGGGCGTGGGCCTTCTGCCTACGGGATGATACCCGAGAAGATGTCCGACGCAACCCGCTTCGGAAACGTCTTCAAGGACGTCCCCTGCCTCGGCTTTTATGCCGGCGGCGAGATTGGACCGCAGGCTCTGGCAGGCAAGGAGAATGTCTTCCAACGAGGACGAGCTGCGATGCAGGGCTTCACCGCAGTGTTCGCGCTATTCATCGTGCCCGTTGTGGATCGCATCCATTTCGATTTGGATGATCGGCCGGAGCGGGTCAACAAGTTCGTCTCCGAGAAATTCGGAACGTCGGCAGAGGCGCAACCAATGGAATCAACCTGATTTATCACTAACTCTGCTATGCTGGCCGTTGCAGGCGGTATGAGTTCTATGAGCATTGCGGCAGAAACGAGAGGACCCATACTCGTGCGGTTCACAACGATTGCGTATTCTCCACACAATGTGCTAAATGTGTTCAATGTGTTTGGATGGTTCGGATCAACAAACTCACGCTTAGGTCGTCGTGCGCGTAGTGGTATTGATCTCGCCGAATGCGGCAGAGTATAACATATTATACGAGTAGTAATAGAATATTATGGTAGAGTGAACACCGTCAGTATCGCAAATGGCACGTGGCTAATCGGAGCAAGATTTATCAGCGTTGTCATCAACAATCCATTCACGATCATTTGAGTCATGGATACACATCATCGAATCCTTCCTGAGATGTCAAGCCGAAAATCTTTGTGGACACGGACGATGGGCACCACAATGGCGGCTGTGAGGCGAGGCGAGATCAAGCGCAAGAGGGACGCGCTGCAGCAACGATCATGTTGATAGAGGCGAAGACAGCGCAAGAGGTGCTGCTCCCAACACCCACCCCAGCGTCGTCGTTGCCATCCGCCGCACATACACACCATCGACGTCGATGCACAGGAGTGGTTATGGATGCCGTCAATGAGTCCACAGGACTTTTGGATGCGAAACTTCTGAGGAAGAACAGGTCGCAGGAACAGGAACAGGAACAGCAACAGGAACAGCAACAGAAGCATCTGCAAGATCCGTACCGCATCTGCATCTTTGTCGAGCCATCGCCGTTCACGTATGTTTCGGGATACGCGAACAGGTACAAGTCGCTGTTGCAGCATCTGCGAACGGTGCATGATGCGTCGCAAGCGGAGGGCGAGAGCGATAGTGCGGCCCAACCAATCAGCAATGCTGTCGCAGCAGTGACCATTGTGACGGTGGAATCGACGATGGCGGAAGATGAGCGGCCGCAATCTGCATTTGGATTTCCGATCCGCTACGCCCGAGGGTTCACGCTGTGTTGTTACAAGACCATGTCCATCAGCTGCGATTGGACGTTCATGGCGATTCGAACCGTGAGGCAAGCATCACCGAACTTGATACATTGCAGCAGTCCGTAAGTGAGGATATGGTTTGAAAGGACGTGAGAAGCAGCGGTTTATGCCTAGCGTCTTCGATCTTTTGTATGCCTGCTGATCTCGTGACGTCCTGCTATGTTGTGTACATGCAGTATCGGTCGAAATATCTCACTTGGTTCGTCGTCTCGCATCGTGACTCATATCGAGGCCATTCATTTCTTCTGGCTCATTGCCTTCATGGCATCATGCGCGGCGATGCACGGTGGCGCACAGAGGCTTTCTGGTGTTTCCCGCAATCTTCTGTTCCAAGTACTACGACATCCCGCTGGTCTTGTCGTACCACACACACATCCCCGTCTACGTGCGATCGTACCTCCCATCGTGGTTGCGATGGCTGTCGGCCATTTTGGAATATCTCATATGGACGTACCTTTGGCTCATCCACTTTTGTTGCGCCGATCTCACCTTGGTCACATCGCCGCAGCTCGCTGAAGAGTTCCGGACGTGCTGCGGCAAGTTTTCTTCGACCACCCTGCAGGTGTGGAAGAAGGGGATCGACACGATCAAGTTCCATCCATCGCATCGAACGGCTGATATGCGCCAGCGGTTGACATCAGCTTCGCCCTTGCCCGTGTCCTTGTCTCTGCGATTAGCTGCAACGACGGGCAAGGATGGTGACATCTTTGCGACGGATCCTGAGAAACCCCAGGAAGAGATCGTGCTGCTGTACGTAGGGCGTTTGGCGACTGAAAAGAGGGTTCACGAATTGAAGGACATCATGGATCGGCTGTTGGAACGCATGGAAGTCCGCAATGCTGCGAGTCCGAACGTGAGTATGAACAGCAATACGAATGAAACCAGCAGTAGTACCACCCAGAAAGCCGCCAACGCACGCATCCATTTAGCATTCGTTGGATCGGGACCACAAGAGGCACAGCTGCACGAACTCTTCCACGATCTCATCAATCAAACGATCGTCACGTTCGTGGGCCAGCTCCACAAGGACCAATTGAGCCAGGCGTACGCATCAGCAGACATCTTCGTGTTTCCAAGTGACAGCGAAACGCTGGGCTTCGTCATCATGGAGGCGATGGCAAGTCGGCTGCCTGTTGTGGCGGCCAACGCGGGCGGCATCCCCAGCATGGTAACGCACCAGGAAACGGGATACCTCATCGATCCTGGCAATCTGGAAGGCTACGTCGACGCGTTGATGGAACTCATCACGGATGCGACGTTGAGACAACGGATGGGCAGCAGAGGACGCGAACTGACGGAGAGCTGGTCATGGCAAGCCAGCATGGGCGAGCTGTTGGAGAGGCAGTATCCCATGGCCACCGCAACTCACTTTGAGCCGAGGAGATGCTGGGCTAAGAGGAGGACATGATCATGTAAGTATCATTGCATTACATTGCTGAATTCCGCTCTGGAGCTATGCTAAATCAGGCTTCGCTTTCTTGGATATGTAAAGAATGGTTCCTTACTCGTTTCTCCGCACGTTTGATACGAACGAGGATGATCATTTCTCTGCCACTTCACAGGCTCAGAAGCTCATTTTACTCAAATTGACACTTGCCGCGATGAGATCTCCTCGCCCCTCTCTACCACGATCATGTCTGAGCTTCGTGCTTTGGTTTTGATTGCGCGAAGTACTGTACCGTCAATGCAATGTTCTTTAGGTCCCTCTTTTGCGGCACCCGGCTGGTGGCCCTTTCTGTTGTATTCTTCATCATCGTACACGCCGTGTTTGTCGGCACCGTCGTGTCCATCGTGTTGTGTGCGACGACAGCAAGAACCAAACCACCGCGCCCCGCAGCAGCAGCAGAAGATGGCGATGCAAGGCCAAAGGAAGCGTTCGGCATGCTCTATCCCACGTGTCCACATCTTGCTGATGTAGCGGAAACCCCAGTACGTGGGATACTGGCGTTTCTTCTGAAGGTTGTTGAAGAATGTGGAACACACGATGGCTACCACACTCGCCAGCAACGTCATGCCAATTTGTCCCCACGCGAAGCGACGGGCGCTGAAGATCAAGGCGGTCGCTCCGGCAGGTGGATGTGTGATTCCAAACTTGACCATGGCGCCGATCGCTAGGGCAGTCGCAAGCGACTGGCGTAGCCACGGATCGATGAAACCGTCACATCGGGAAATCCCTTGCCCGATGAGCAAAGAGAGGAGTTGTCCTACGATGATGTTGGGTGGCTGCGATGCCGGAGCAGCAGTCAATCCATACTGAAGCGTCATCAGCGCTCCCATGGGCCTGCGAGGTGCGAAGAGAATGGCATTAAAGACAACTGCAGAGGAACGTGTGTGAGATGGTGGCCGGGCTGATTGATCGAGCGCAGATGAGAGTAAAATCGATGACAAGAAACGCTTCAAATGACTTCATCGCCAACAAGCGGGTGTTGAATCGCAAATCACGACCACACGTACCCCAGCACCATGCGATAATCCCGCCCCAACAAATCTTCAAACCCTTCGCTTATGTTCGTCAAGATTGAGAGGGTGAGGAAGACGCTGACGAAGATCTTCAGCGCCTGGTCCCAGTTTGATGCCGGCGGAGCCTTTGTGTTGGCCCCCATGGATTTCTTGAGGTTTGCCAGCAACGCCTTGCGAATTCGCTTGGCTCGGTTGGAAGTCATGATGGACTCGTTGTCGTATTCGCAACCATCTTGAGGCCCATGGTGGCTCTGGTTAAGGCCAATGTGGGGGCGAGATTGGTACCGATGGTGCCGCAGTTGCTGCTTGCCATGGATCGCCTTGCGCTTGCGCTGTTGCCCGACCTTGGGAGAGCCCGGTGCTAGATGCATGTTTGGTTCGACACAACCCACGCTGGCTTGGTTATCACTGTTGTTGGCGGCAGTGTTCATGCTAGTATGTAGAGCTTCGGATGAGAGACAGCACTCGTGCATGCTCTCACAATCCTCGATGTCGAGCTCTTTGATCATCTCCTCGCGTGGTAGCTCCAGGCTGTACGCTGACGCGATGAACTTGGTCATGTGTCTCAAATACGTTTCATGGACGGTGGTCGATATGGCATCCAGATCAATCCCATCCTCCACCATGTACACCACGACGCCCTCCTTCATGTCATGTTGGTGATGCTCGAAGCCGTACAGCTTGGAGATGACCGTCTGAAACGGCACGGCAACTGCCCATTTGAGACCGCATGCTGCAATCAGCTGCAATCGTTCATCGTACGGTTGATCCGGATCGTTGGCGAGGGGGACGACTTCGCGCCATTGGAGCGGGTTGTCTTCGCTGTGGGCGTGCTGGTGCCTGCTGGAGAAAGGTCGGCCTTGCAGGTTGGTCAGGTTGAGCTGGCTTGTGAGTGGTGAGAGTAAGCGTCGAGTGCGCGAGAAGGTCGACTGGTCCAGCTCTCGAGAATCATCACGCTTGAGCTGGCGACTGCTGCTACCGACGTCTCGGTCGCTCCAGAACCCGAACAGCTCCTTGCCCTTCGTTCCTTCGAACAGCTGCCGTCGATCAGAGATGCTGAGGCGGAGTTTGCTTCTTTTCTGACCGCTGTTGTCGCCAGACGTGCCGCCACCATGAGGTGGCCTGACCGCACTGCGCTTCCTGACGAGACCCATGGGGAAGGAAAGTTGGTCATTCGTGCTTGGTGCTTCTGTCCACAGCGCGCCCGTGAGGCCACAGCCTGGTGCGAGCGGGGCCGCCTCGATGTGACCTGCATGGTCCTTATGGATGAGGCTTGCCCTTGCGTCGGCAATGTCGGCATTGCCGGTGTGAAGGAATCCGGGATTTGCTGCCCAGCCATCCTGGACACGGATCAGATGCGTGCCCTCGTCGTTCATCACCCACATCTCGACGAGGGCGATGCCCTTTCCGAGTGACGTGACTTCCCGCAGTGCTTGGCTGAGGAAGCTATTGGGTTGCATGGCATGCGAAGACACCGAGCTTCCCGTCGTCACGTCATCAAACGTTGAAGTGAACGGCTCCGACAGAGTCCTGGGATTGCTCCTGTTTGGCGGTGGAGCGCTTGGCGGAGTGTTTGCGCCGAGAGGAGGATGGGGAATTGGAGCATTAGCCGCAGCATTGGTTGCGGCATCAATGTCAACGTCGCCTTGTTTGTCATTGCTGTTGTGGTCGCTAAGAACGGTGGCGTCGCTGCTCCTTCGTTCGTTGGCGTTGTTGTTGGCGCTGTCGTTGATGCCGACACTTCCCATGCTCACAGTGCGGCGAAAACCAGCATCCTTCCTCACGATGTTGTCGTTGTCGTTCCTTGTTGGTGTCATGTTGATGCTCTGCATTGAATGTGACGACTGCTGCCACCTGCGCTGCCGTTCTCGCACAAGTGCGCGTGCGAGAATGAATCAGGTAGTGAAAGTATCGCGCGCGGTGAATTGTGGTCAAGGCGCCCGAGGCTGAGGTGCCTGCTGAGTGGCTTCCCTCCTTTGGTGCTTGGATCGTTGTTGCGTGTCATCGTGCATCCCGCCCGCGGTATCTGACGCAGTCTTCCTGTGGTAGTTGTTGACGCTCGTCGTCTTCTCTCTGCATCTTGTTTACATCTTGTTTACATCTTGTCCGCATCTTGTCTGTGTTTGGTGATGTTGACTCGGGAAGATCGCACGCCTTTGCATCGCACGGACCGGACTGCTCCGCGCGATCACGATGCACAAACAGATGATTGAGTGACACAAAGTGGATCCCCTCCCTTCGGCAAATTGTGTCATTGATACGAATAGCGTGAAACGTTTTTATGGACCCATGATGCAGTCCACCTCAATCAATCCTGTCCACGATTGCTTCTGCTTCAACGTTGCCTTGGCGAATCCACAGAAAAAAGCATGTGGCGACGTGTTCTGTGATGTGCACAGAGAACAGCAGAATCAACCAAGCGATGATACCGGAGAGAGCAAGAGAGAGGAAACAACTTTTGCCTTCCACGTTTGCGGGACGGTGTAGTCGTACCTATGTGCCCGTCCCATCTCCGTGAGGCCGATCTGTTCGACGATCTGCTGGACTCCAGTTGAACTCGCACATCTGTGAGCGTGGATACGAGCCGCTGCATGCCATTTTCTCTATCTGGAGAGAGACATGCGCTCTGGAAAGCATCGCATTTCTCCTCAGGTGTCTTGGTGGCGACATCATCGCTGTAACTCGTTGCTGTGTTGCGTCATGCGGACTCAAGCGGGTCTCAAACAAACAGGTGCAGCCAACGTTTTTGAATATTTCTGGATATTTTCGCATCAAATTATGAGCCGCCTCCGCGAAGCGTTCACATGCGAGAAATGAAATTCTCAATTTTCCGAAGGCGGTTATTATGACGTTGACTTCCCCCATTTCATTGAGGGGGTCAGATGAATCTTGCGCCCTCCATGAAGCGATCTGATTGGCCAATATGATCAGGCTATGAATCTCTCAATCTTACCACCACCTCCAATGTCGCTGCCAAGCCAGCCGCTGGTCGTATTTTTCTGTGCATTGTGCCAGTGCTGTGAGCAAAAGTTCCTGGCGGGTCATTGGCACCACGAAGCACCAAAACCAACAGAGGACGGCCACGCGCGTTCGGCGAACGCGATTTTTTGGATTTTCAGGTGGAGGGGACGTAGCAACGTCAGTCTTCGACGGGAGGTATTGGAACGTTTCGCTTCGGGTGGACCAAAACGTGACCATGTTTGATGAAACGAAACAAACGCACGAACACGGTGGAACAATGCACTCTCTCTCCTCTCCCTCCCTCTCCATCGTCGGTTGTCGATGGGGGTATCATCGCTCGTATTCTGCCTCGTACTCGTTTGGAGAGAGGCACTCGAGAGCAATCCGGATCACTCTTGCTTTCATCGCGTCAGTGGAAGAACTTTCTCGGAGAGTTTCTGTTTGGTGGAGGGGACGCCAATCTTGGGCGAAAGCGTGACTGTGGTCCGTTAACTCCGAGGACACAGCCCCTTGGGCCCAGTTGCCACCAACCACCACTGCGAGCGATGGTAGAACCCTCGTCGAACGAATCACTTGCGATGGTCACGCCACCCTCACGGCCAACGACTGTTTGTGACAATTCCAACCAATGAAAGCGCAAGCGAAACAGGTCGGTCCCGTCTTTCAAAGTGCCTGGGGCTTCCGGTAAAACGGACTATCGGACTAACGGACAACAACACAATTGCTTTTACGGACATTTGCAGCCATGAATGCGAGTTATTTAGTCGCGGTTTGGATGTCGTCTCCGACAGTTTTTAGTTTCAATCCGTGATTGAAATGTCTCTCAGCTGCAGCGAAACAAAACGTGCCCTAATTTAGGGCACGTGTTGAAAAGGTGCCCTATTTAGAGCACGTTTTGAAAAGATGCCCTATTTAGGGCACGTTTTGAAAAGATGCCCTATTTAGAGCACGTTTTGAAAAGGTGCCCTATTTAGAGCACGTTTTGAAAAGATGCCCTATTTAGGGCACGTTTTCACAGTAGCCCAGAAGCGTGGGGCACATCTCGAGGAAGCATCTTTGGAGAGTGATGTCCTGCAATCAGCGTGGATGGTTTTGGGTGTGCTCTATTTTAGTCTACTTTAACACGACTCATCACCCACAAAACTCCACAACTAGTGTTGTCGCTTGCAAGCTCAACGCATTTTCCGTTCTTTGCAGGGAGTAGGGAGAGAGTGCCTAATTTCGCGCTCCACTGCCCTTGTCCACACAACTATCAGAGACATCATTGGAGAACTAGTTGCACAATATCAGGAATCCATACTGCAGTACTCTACTCTATTTTGTTTTCGATGCACCCTTTCTTCGGAGTGCCTCTATCTTGTCATTCTTTGACTGCTCTCTATTGCTCAAATAGTTCTTGTATTTGCGGAGGCGCTGCTCTTGTGCCACATGATTTCTGAATTTGGCCATTGGCACTGTTTGGAACACCTCCTTGGAGTCATAGAATTGCCGAATTGTCATGCCATTGCCTTCGTTGTTCTTCATTGCAGTTTTCAGAGATGTTTGGATATCTGATCCCTCCCATTGTGGTTCTCCAAGATGGTTCGTTGCTGGTTTTGTGTGATTGTTTGCATAGTTGTCAAAAGCACGCTGGTCAATCTCTTTCCGTTCATCATTTGCGGCAATCTGTCGTCGGAGGGTATTCAGACGACCTGCAAATTTTGCTGGATCATACTTTGAAAGCTCCGGTATCATATGATAGACTTCCCGTGGTGGAGGAGGATTGTTTTCTTTTTGCTTCTGGCCTCGCTTTTGTCCCACCTTTGAAATGTCTCCTCTGACGATGGCTTCACGAAGCAATTCCTTTGCCTTGCTGTGGCGCCATTCAACAGCAGGCTCGATGAATGCCAGTTTTGAGGTGCCTGTTGGGTTGGTTTTCCGTGGCAGTGCAGCTGGCTTTGCACAAGCCATCCTGTTTCTTGTTGCAACAAGATTTGATGATGGGCGTGCTGACTTGGTTGTGCACCTTGATGGTATCTGCCGATGAGTGTCCATACCTTGCTGCATTGGAGGGGTTGGCGTTGAAGCATGGGGCGTCGAGGAAATTCTCCTGTTGCCCTGGATGGATGTTGTTTGAGGCGTGGTCTTGGTGTTCACGCGCAGACGCCCTGCTGACAGGCATGGGGTGGTCTTCCTTGTACTTGGTGGCCTGTTCTTGTGGTGTGCCATTGTTGTTGTGGTCGATGCCTGTGCCTCCTTTGAGGTGTCTTGGTTTTGTTTTGTCATCACCATGATGCACCCCTCTGTTTTTGAAACATGTGCGTGTGTGATTTCATGGATCAAGTTTCCTGTGATCCTCGATCTCTCTGTTTCCGATGTGGGTTGTGGCATTGGCCCGCTGTCGCTGTCCATTTCTTCTGGCGATGTCTCTTGGTTGTGGTGACGCCGCCTTCTGTGGGGCTAATTTAGTACCTGCCAACAGCTGAGGAAAATGCAAACTGTATCGTTGGTTCGAACGTCAGGACAGGGCACGAGGTCGTCCGTGGTGCGTGAGGACGGACAGAGAGAGTCCTGGACATGCTCCTCGACGGTTTGATTGGCAGCAAGGTTCGTACGTCGAGCTGCTGTGTGGTTGTGCCACTGAACATCGTCAGGTTTCGATTGGCATCGTCGTGGGTTGTTGCCGGTTATTGTTTCTTCGCCGCTGGGCCGGCGTTGCTTCATTGTGGTGGTTGATGCTCTCAAATTCGCGTCTTGATCATAATCATGCCATCGACACCACCGAAACAGACACCACCACCATACGCCAGCCCGCAGCGCATCCGCCTGCCAACGTGTGTCCTTGCCTCCCTTGCTCAAGACATCGAAGACGAAGGAGGTATCCAGCATTTCAACCGTCTTGGAAAGCAGCCAACGAAGATACTCTGCGACAGGAATCCGGAACTCTACGGCGAAAAACTGTCTGCTCGTCGGAATGCCATCCGCAAGAAAGTAGTCAAGTGGAAGCAACTCAACACCATTGACTACGAGCAGAAAGTAATCAAGGCTCTTGGCATCAAGAGAAATAGAGGACCACAACAGCTGCAGAGAACGCCATCCACAAGCAACAGTATTGATGATCTGACATCCAGCATCCAACATCTCAGCTTGTCATCGCCAAATCAAACCAAATACGCACTGTCTGTGAAGCCAACGCCATCGTCGAGCAGACTCATCAGTCCAAAATCATTGCTGCATACCCCACAGCATCAATTGAAGATGGATTCAAGCCAAGGAAACATTGGTGGGTCCCTTACATTGTCTGCAATGCAATGAAACACAATGCAACCCCCCCCCCCCCCCCCCCCAACTCACACCACCTTGCTTCTTTGTCATCATCTTTCCCTCTTCTTATCCACAGCAACCACGACCGTTGACATCGCAAATTTTCATGCGAATCGAGAAGTGAAGGTGGTGCCTCTGACTAACATCCCTGCCATCAAATCCCGTGCCAACCACAACATCTCCATGTTCCAAGGATACATGATCATATGTCAGATCGAACAACGAGTCACCCGGGCCTACAACAACATTGAGGTGTACATGGCACAGATCATTGCCAACAATGAGGTGCTCATCACACTACCAGCCATCGAACACGCGTTTTTCGAAAATCGTGAAGACTTTGCCAAGAAGCTGACACCTGATGAGCTCGCAGGCTTAGACAACGCCATCAACAAGCTCCCAAAGAGTGGAGGGCCAGAACTCAAACAGATACGTCTGATCTTCCCCAGCGATCATGTATTGGACGTGACCGAGATTCAGGAGGACTCCGAGGATGGCATCATCGACCCCAAACTGATCCGTGCAAAGTGGAAAGAGACACCCAGCTCTGGCGTTTCTGAGCGATACGTTGTGTGGAAGGTTGCACGCGCAGATATCGAACCTGAGAAACGCGGTCCTGCGCAGAAGATCCGCAAGAGCCGTCTTGCTCGCCAGCTGAGTGGAGAAGACGATGAAGGTATGCTTTGATGGGGCTTTGCATGCATGAAGAGTGCTCTACGTCCTAATCGTTCTAACCATCACATTCAAATTGGCTCGACTTGACTCTCTCACTGTTCACAATCATAGGCTGCAATGGGACTGACGCACCATCCATGTACGATGAGTACACAGTTGCATCTGAGATGAGCTCGAAATGCAACATCTCCGCCAACACACCAGCCCCTTTCCCAGTCCACAGCTCCTCCAATTTCCGTGGGGGAGCTCGGACCAACGAAATCCACCAACCTCTCGCAGTTTCTTCAGCGGGTGGCATCCCTCCAGTGCAGGAAGCTCCCCCAGCAAACAATTCGTACAACCCTCAAGCATATAGAGCATTTGAAACATCTAGTGGAGATGGGGACAGCGCTCTCTCTTCTTTGGCTGTTGCTGCTGCACAAGAGCCATCAAGCCAGTATGCATCAACAGAAGACAGCTCCTCGCATGATTCGGAAGTTCTCGCACTTGCCAGTCAAGCAATTGCGAGCATGCGGAGCCACATCGCAGACGGTCAGCACACTCTCGACTTCATGATGCATGATGAGACCATGCAGAACAAGCGATTCAAAAGCGGGGAACCATAACCAATCAATTTAGCATGCGACACTTCATTGTAGCATTTTTCTATACATGGTAAGATCCACAGTTTTGCGGAGCACACAATCACACGCATCAACAATAATATCTAAAAGTTGGCATTCCAAGAAACAGTAGTACTCTATTGATGTCTGCTTTATGTGCTCAGACGTATGTATCGAAGATTGGCTGTTCAAGTTCCATTTTGTATTGGCACAGAACGCAGACGGCCTCAAAGCAGGTGGAGAATTTTGGCACTTTGTGTCGGAATTTGCTGCTGCACACACCGAAGGTCTTTGTGAGATTGTTGAATGCCTCCACACGCATGCGCGCTCGCGCTTTGAACTTTGCAACTTCTGGGCTGTCATCGGTGTTCGGTGTGCTGAGGATTGTTGGATACCCAACATACCCATTGTCAGCAATGCCCATCTTTCCTATGGATTCGAGTTTCTGCTTCAGACCGTGGTCTTTGAATATAGATACATCGTTTGTTCCTGCTTTGAATGGCCCATTCATCCAAATCAACCGACTCTCTGAAACTGCCAATGCTAGTTCATAGTTCATCCCTGCACGATGAAACTTGTGTGAATAGTAGGTCTTGTCTTGTGGCAGTGTGGGATGGTTTGGTTCCTCAATGCGACAGTGGGTACCATCAACACACACAACCCAGATGTCGCTATGGTAGTTGTGAGCTGGCCAAATGATCTTTTGGGCTTTCAGAGCTTGCACCTTCTCAAGATAGTGCCATGTGTGTGCTCGAAGAGTCTTTGAGCTCAAGGCGAATGTTGCCTCTCGTCCATCCTCTGTCTGATATGTCTTGATGAAGTGAAGGGCCATCAGCAATCGCTCTACTTTGATGGTTGATGGATCCATTCTGGCAGCAGCCACTTTTGTTGTCTGGAGATCCTCGAAGACTTGGCAGCATACTGCCGGGGATACACCAAAGTGAGCTCGAAACCGGTTGGCGTTGGTGTTGCTCCCAGCCTTGACTCGATTGATCTGCTTGTCGGTGTACAGCAGGCGCAAGCCAAGCATCATGGCTTCATGATGGGTGAACTGTATTGTTGGGTTCATGACTGCACGGTTGCAGATGGGTGTTGGTTGCTTGGTTTGTGGCAATGTGTTTGGTTCATGTGGAGCCACCTCCCTCATGTTTCAGCATTGACTTTGGCAGTCCCAGCGCAAGCAGAGTGTTGCACAGTCCTGTGCAGTTGCTGTCACGTTGAATTGACGCGACGTTGATAATCCTCCACTGTCGTGTCGCTGCGTGCGGGGTTGCTGCTGCTCCGTCTGTCATCTGGCTGTCTCCGAACAGCGACACGTGGGTGCGAGGGCAACGTGCCCTAAATAGGGCACGTTTTGAAAAGGTGCCCTATTTAGAGCACGTTTTGAAAAGATGCCCTATTTAGAGCACGTTTTGAAAAGGTGCCCTATTTAGAGCACGTTTTGAAAAGATGCCCTAAATAGGGCACGTTTTGAAAAGGTGCCCTATTTAGAGCACGTTTTGAAAAAGGTGCCCTAAATAGGGCATCTTTTGACACCATACAGATACGAGTCGCGAGTCGCGACGAGAATGTCTGAAGGACATGACAACCATGACTAATAAAATCGCATACACGACTAGTATTGTTCTTCAGTTCGCGAACAGTATGTCCGACTTCCCATGTCCGGCAGTTTACCGGAAGCCCCTGTGGAAAGAGAAGAAGCGAGTGTTGGCGCCAAGCATCACCACACGCGTCCGAGCAGTTCGCACTTGATACAATACTCAACTCTCTTCTGCTCTCTGTTCTTTGACTTTGCAACATCCATGCCGACCAGCCTTCGTGGTGCAGTACTCAATACGCAAGGCGAAAATCGTCTCCTTCTTGCTGCTGCTGCTAGTGCTACTGCTAGTGTTGCTGCTGCCACCACTTCTGACAATGTTGATTCATGGTGATGGAGTTCGAATAGTGCACTACTCCTTTCCTACAGTGCTCTTAGTCGACTGATGAGCCTGTCGTCTTATTTTGCCGGAGTGCTTCCTCTTCGTCGGAGGATGTCCAACACATCGTCCGATGAGCCAACCGTTACGCGATCGCCGTGTGCATACCCACAACAACGAAGACGCAATCACTTTGACGCACGGCATGTGTCAACCCTGGGACTGGGACGCTTCTACCTTCGGCATGTCTTCGAATGACGTCTTCCAATCGGCGTTGGTCACGAAATGGTGAAGTGCAGAATGGGACCACTCCGTGTGGAGCGCCGTACTTTCGAGCTATTCTAGCATAAGTATTGCCATGGTACTCATTCC
This sequence comes from Craspedostauros australis, assembly GCA_026770025.1. Taxonomy (NCBI): domain Eukaryota; phylum Bacillariophyta; class Bacillariophyceae; order Mastogloiales; family Achnanthaceae; genus Craspedostauros; species Craspedostauros australis. Next base: position 860,007 of record JAMXDE010000023.1, read on the forward strand.
CGAGGGCAATTGATGAACGTCTTTTCGCAAGGGCATTTAAGAAGGAAATAGTCGCAGGCTATTTACTTGCACAAGTAGTTCTCTCGCCGGATCGGCACCAACACGGCACTTCTCATTTGTCGTGACCACATCGCCCTCATGTTTTGTTAGGCCCCGACCGAGGAGAGAACCGTGAGAAATGATCGAGTGCGCGTTTGGCGCAAACCACCCTCACCAATCATCTCTTGGTCCACAGTTGTCATCATTTTGCCAATGACAAACCAATGGTCGCGTGAACACGCAGACATGGGTCGCGCTGCAAGTTGCTGAGGACTCTAATCAAAGACTGCCATCAAAGACCGCAATGAATGAAGGGCAGCGACCATCAATGAACGATGGACGAAACGCACAACAAACGAGCAAAGAGCGGCCACCCGTCGGTGGTTTTTCAACAACACAACAGCATCGGCACACTCAGCAAGCACGGTTTCCACGCGCGCAAATGACGGTGTTGCCTCCGAGGACACCTCTGTTCTCACAAAATCAATCGACCGCCAGATTGCAGATCTCCACAAAACAACGTTGAGAAACAATTGAACGGTGATCACAAGTCCATCCGAGACCAGAACAAGCAACACTGCAAAGGTACGACCACCCTCTCAGCGGAATAAAATGATGCTCTGCATGATAGCATGACGGGTCCGACGAGGCAATGACGCGAAGCCCGCAACGAACGCACACCCACGCGGTGCACATGTCGCGAGACGCAGCAACCTGCGCTTCATGAAGTGAAGCACCCTGCTCTTCCGCAAAATACCCTGCGTCATTCCGATGACGTGATCATACCATTCCTGCAGAAGCTTCACTGTCTCTACCCCCACCTTGTTCGTGCGCATCATCTTGCTACTCGGCCCACTCAGCTCAGCCCGACTCACGCCGCCCTGCCCAATGATTTCTTTCTGTCCCGCTCGTTCCGTCCTGCGCGTCGATTCTGGCCTTCGGCATTATCAACAACTCGCGACGCAAACGAACGACGCGCCATCGTTGGTTTCTTTCGTTCTACAACTACGATGGTCACACTCGTGCGTTGGACGCTAACCCGTTCGGACTCGGCATGCGCGCCAACAACCTTCTTACAAACGGCACCGCTCACGCTGCTCCACTTGCTGGCTTGATGCCCCGTGGATACCCATTACTCTAATTGGACTCGTCCGATGCGTACGATGCGTGCATATCTCGCAATCTCCCGCTTGATCCGGCTTCATCTGCATCCACCACGAACACGAACGCGAACTATAGAACAAGCGACTGAACCAACCAAGAAACAGCAAAGATGGTGAACTTCAAGGTGGCCCTCGCGGCTTTGCTCTTACTCGACAGCATGCCCAAAGCCCAAGCTGCACTGCGTGGGAACAGACTCCTCGTGGACCCAATGGATGAACTGCAGTTGATCATGAGGTCCACCCGCATGCTCAAGGACAACGTCAACGACGGCACGAAGTCCATTAAGCAGGTCAAGACCAACAACCCACCAACGGGCAACGAGCCTGACGTGGAGTCGTCGCCACCCACCGCGTTGCCGACTGGATCGCCCACCGCAACACCGAACGTCGCCTCCAGCTCCTCCCCGAGCGAAGCAGCGACGGACCCGCCGATGACCGCTCCCACATCTGCGCCGACTTCCTCACCGACAGCCGCACCGACAATGCCCCCCGTCCCTCAGCCAACCTCGCAGCCCACACTCGAACCGACATCTGCCCCCGTCGACTTTGATTCCTCCCTCTTCATCATCTGCCGACCAGATGGCGCAACTATCTTGACGCGAGACGAAGCACGTGGCAAGACCATCATCTGCGATGCCCGCAAGGAATCGTGCCGCGAGGCCCTGGCCGCCGTCAAGGCATCTTCGGACCTGCAGAACTTTTTCGCGTGTGCAGGAAACCTTGGCGAAGGAGCGGCACGCAGGCTGTTCAATCGCTACGCCATGAACCCGAACCTCGTCGAGCAACTCAAGGACGTGGCTGCCTCCCGAACCGCCCTCATCACGGAACGAACTGATGAGATCAAGGCCGCCTGCATGACCATCGGGATGTCCCGGTCGCCGCCGGAAGCCAGCCCATGCTGTCAAGGATCTTCTGGATGTGTGGCAACGGCTGTTTCTAAAGAATCTCCTGCCCCTTTCATGACCGTTGCTCTCACCGCGTGCACTGGCGATGAAGCATGCAAGGACATGGGACTCAATCCTCTCATTCTGGGTTCTGCATGCACCGGCGTGGGTGCGTGCAAGGAAATGAACAAGAACGACGTCGATCCTGTGACCTCAGGCGTCACCTTCGTTGGCACGGTATCATGCACCAGCGCCGGATCATGTGAGGGAGTCGGCCATCTATCCTACGGTGATGTCGCCATCATGGATAGGTCTTGCCTCGGCTCGAATGCATGCAACGCAGCTGGACGACGTACCGCTCAGTTCTCCGCGATCCGCACGCAGAGCCATATCGACATCGGACCGAATGCTTGCGTTGGCAGCGAGGCCTGCAAGGACTTCCATTCCACCGTTAATCGTGTAACTGGTGGGAAGGCCATGGGCAGTCTGTCGATCGGTGATCGCGCCTGTTCCCGTCGCGCCTCATGCACCGAAGTCGGGTTCAGCGATGCGATGCTGACGGACATCATTGTCCCTCCAAGTACTTGCGATAGCGTCGACAGCTGCCGTGGATGCATGACGGTCTCGTCATGCAACCGCGACGAGGTGTACCTCATCAGCGACGCTGAAGGCGCCTGTCCGAAGGGGGGTGGCAGCAACCAGCCAACTGGGGAGAAGGTAACCGATTACTGCATCGGAAAGGACACTCTGCCAACTGAATGTCCGACTTTCTCTCCTACGCCGTTCCCCACTCCTCTCGCGTCATCCAATCCGTCGGATCTTCCATCGCAGCTGCCATCTGGTCTACCGTCGATGCAGCCGTCTGATGTGCCGTCTGATATTCCAAGCGAAGTACCCTCAATCTCACAGGCGCCGTCCGAACGCCCATCAGATCTGCCGTCTGTGCAGCCATCCGAACGCCCTTCAGATCTGCCGTCTTCGCAACCGTCCGATTTGCCGTCTGCCATGCCGAGCTCACAGCCTTCGGATCTCCCTTCGCAGAGTCCATCGGATGTACCGTCCCAAATGCCCAGCGCCGTTCTTTCGGAGAGGCCTTCTGATATCCCGAGCTCAATGCCGTCCGATTCACCGAGCTTCATACCTACGAGAACCACAGCCCCGTCCGATCGGCCGTCCGATCAACCATCCCTTGAACCAACCCAGCAACCATCGGAAGGCCCGAGTATGGCGCCTACGGACTCCCAGGCTCCCTCCGAAGCATCTGCTTCCCCGACCGCCCCTCCGGCTTCTTTCCAGGCTGGATGCATCACGAATCCCCAAAGTTTCAACCAAGTCATCGCTGATGTTGCTGGTGAGGTTACTTGCGATGAACCAACAGGGCCGTGTGCAGACTTTGTCAACGGCATGAACGCTTTACCAACCAGGAAGGCAAACATGGTCAAGAGCATTTTTTCATGCAGCGACGGCAAGCCGCCAAGAGCATATCCTCTGTCAATTGTTCAGCAACAATTCGACAAGATCAGGGACGATCCAGTCGTGACCAAAGCCATACTCACAACAGTGGCAACCAAGGATATATTCACTGGCGATACCAACGTCCTCGCGAGTGCATGCCAGTATAAAGACTGTTGCACCGGGACATCCGCTTGCACCACCAGCAGTCTCGGCGCGCCTATGACAGTGAGCGAAGGGTCCTGCAAGGGTGACGCGGCCTGCGCTGGTTTCAGCGTGTTTGGCATCGCCCTTGAGAGTTGCAACGGCGCCAGAGCCTGCCTCAACTTGGGCAAGTACTCTTTTCGTACCAGTCCTGAGAACAGTGGCTTCAGGCTGATCGAACCAGGTGCGTGTAATGGTGACAACAGTTGCGAAAATCTTGGCCGCAACGTGAACGGCAACATAAGAATTGAGAAAGGGGCTTGCGATGGAACCAACGCATGCCTAAATCTTTCGAACCGTCCTGGTCAAAACAGATCACCCGTGGTGAAGAACGATGTAATGCTTGGACCGAGCGCATGCGATGGAGAGTCCGCTTGCGAAGACATCCACGCAGGCAATAACAAATTCCCTGGAGGCGTCGCCATCAACAAGAATGGCTGCAAAGGAGACAACGTGTGCAAGGGTATTGCCAATGACAATCTATCGATCAGCGACATCGTCATCGAGGAGGGTGTCTGCAATGCGGATAATGGCGAGAGCTGTGAGGACTGCGTGATTGCACAACCGTGTACTCCTGCTTCGCTGACATACACCATCGACGACGCGAGCGAGGACTGCCCCACCGCCAGCGCAGGTGGCTGCAGCTAAACATCTCAAATGCATTGTAACGTGTAATATATAATAATACAAAAAATTCAGAATTGCTCGGTTCCGGGAGAGGTGTGCGTGTGGTGCAGGAATGCGGAATAGAGTGGAGTGGAGCGGAGTGCTCTGTCTCGCTCTCTTTCTCCCTCCATAGAGAGAGAGAGAAAGAGAGAGACGGTGCTGTGCGAGTAGAGTATGAGATTCACGGGCGCAGTGCATACGCGTGCCTGCGACTACGATCGCATGAACGGGGTGGCGTCGAACCGCAACGAGAAGTGTTGCGGCCTGGCTACTGGATGGGCATCGATCGTATTATCCGAGAGAGGACCCCGACACAGTCATTTTGTCTTGTTGTATCCACGACTGAATGGATATGGCGTTCGGATCAGTCGATAAGCACGCTCTGCCTGTGTGTCCACCCGTTTGTGCGACACGAAGAGAAAATGAAAACAAATGACGAATCTCCTGTCATCTCGTTCACGCAGACGCGTTGTCAACCACATCGTCATTTTCACCCATCATCATCAGGAACCACCCACGCACTTTCGGAAGAAACAAACGAGCTGGATAATAGAATACTGGGACGCATCGTTCTGCTCTTGCGTATAGTACTCTCACTTGCCATACGTACATGCACAGAGCGAAGAGTGTGCTGGTGATTGTATCGCAACACGCCGTCGGACAACAGCATTCAAGGCCTCATCTCCCATAACCCATCAACGGAACACTTTCAGAAGACAATCCATCCATCCATCCATCCATCCCGACGTTCCATTCCACCAACACCCTCCACTCGAATCTCCATCTTTTCTGCTGTGGCAAGTGCAAAGAATCAGGGTTGTGAGAAGGACACCAACCAATCAACCAGGCGGAAAGAAGAAAAGCAGAATATTGCAACATGACGAGCATCTCCGCATCCACGAAGCACAGGATCGGCAAGAAGCCCGCGAAGGTGGGCATCGGCAAATCCGGCAGCAAGGCGGGAGCCAAGTCCAAGGCCTCCGGCGGAAAGCGCGGTGAGAGCGCCGCGTTGAAGCCATCGGCGCTGGCGACTGCCAAGGCCGTGGCGGACCTCAAGGCTTTGGACAATGCCGCGCGTCGCAACAAGATCAAGGATCTGTTCTGCGCCGCGATTGGAGAGGAGGTCGTTGTCGACAAGAGCAAGCCTCGCACGGCCAGCACGACGCGAAGCCGCGGTATGGCCGCTGCCGATGTCGCCGTGGCTTGCAAGGAGCTGGGCATTTCGTTCGTGCTGCGGGAGTGCGGTCTGCTCGATGAGATGCAGCGCACGCTGTTTCCGGAAGGCATCGAGGCGATGTTCGCGCGCACCAGCATTTCCGGCGGATTGAAGCCCAGCACATCGGCCGTGAGTCTCACCAGCCTCGACGAGACCACGATCACCAGCGCCGGATCGATGGGCACGGACAGCAAGCGCGGCAAGGCAACGCCTGCCAATGCCAGAGAAGGTGCCTTGCTCATCATCCGGGCGCTGTGCGAGAGGCTCGGCCAGAAGGTCGAACCGTTCGTTGTGGGCGCCTTCCTCGCGGCATCTCTGGACGAGTGTGGCAGCAACTCCAGCAGCGTGCGTGATGCGGCGGAGGACACATCGCGAACGCTCATCAAAACGGCGAGCCCGTGGGCCTTTGCCTGCCTCATCGCCCCGCTCATCATGCAGTCGTTGAAATCCAACGAATGGCGCGTCAAGTTCAATGCCCTCGATCGGTTGGCCCAGTGCGCGGAGACCGCCCCCGCGCAGGTCTGCAAAATGCTCCCCACGTTGATCCCCGCCGTGACGGATCAGGTTTGGGATACGAAGCAGCAGGTCACCAAGTCGGCCACGTCCGCTCTGCTCAAGATTTGCAAGACCAACACCAACCCGGACGTCGCGCCTGCCGTCCCGGCAGTCGTCAAGGCCATCTCGAAGCCGTCGGATACCGTCAAGGCCCTCGACGAGCTCATGGGAACGACCTTCGTCGTCAGCGTCGACGCCGCCACGCTGTCCATCCTGTGCCCCGTCCTCTCGCGCGCGCTCAAGGAAAAGCTGGCCATCCACAAGCGCGCCGCCTGCATCGTCATTTCCAATATGAGCCGTCTCGTCAGCGCGCCCGAAGATGTCGCACCGTTCGGTCCCCTGCTCGTGCCGGAATTGAAGAAGGTCGCCACGAACGTCCAGTTCGAGGAGATCCGTGACGAGGCCCTCAAGGCGCTCAAGAACCTCACGAAGGCTCTGGGTGACGCCTTCGAGGAGTCGCAGGAAGATAAGGCGCACGAGGCGGAGCAGGAACGCCTGCGCGTGGAAGACGAGCAGAAGAGGATACAGGACGAACGCGACGCGCAGGCCAAGCGCGATGCCGAACAGCAGAAGAAGGAAGATGAGGAGCGCAAACGTTTCAAGGAGGCCATGGATGCGCAGCGCGAATTGGATCGCATCGAAGCCGACAAGATCAAGAAGGCCAAGGAAGAGGAGGAAAAAAAGAAGGAAGCCGCCAAGCGCAGCACGAAGGGTGGAACTGGCAAGTGTCAAGGTTGCGGGCTCAAAAAGTGCAAGAAGACCTGCTTATTTTTTAAGGGATGATCATGATGCTCTGGAGTACTCGGGCTAACGAATAAGAATGAAGCCAATCAAGCAATCGATCAATGAACCAAGCAAGCAAGTAACGTCTGTGTGGTCATATTCTTTGTCTGTGTTTGTTTACTTCTTCTGTTCGACTCGAGGACACGGCAGTGTGATTTAATGCTGGCACTCTAGGAGGAAATGTCTATTGTTGACGTGCGTGTCCGAGTACGTTAAGAAATGCACTGCAACTGTGTTGTCATTAAAATGTGCAATTATTCCTCTATTCCATCCCATTCCATCGCACGCCCCCTCATTTCGCCTTGCGCTCCCGCCTTTTTTGAATGGAGAATTTGGACCGGAAGGAGTATCCCACCTTATCGGTCGCGATGTCGTCCAGCACCTCCTCCCAATCGCCCTTGGCATCGCGCTTCAGAAATCGTGCATTGTGCTTGTTTTTGAGCGACGTGACGATGGATTGGCAGAAGGTGCGCTTGTCGCCGTGGGCACACGATCGATACGCGTCGGCGTTGGTATCGATGACCTGCAGCAGCTTCTGGTTGCCGCTGAAGGTTTGGTAGGGGCGTCCGCGGCCCAGGAGGATGTCGTTGTATTTGGGGAAGGGGATTGCGGCAGTCTGCTTTTGTTGGTCGCAAGCACCTGCGCATTGCTCGCGTTCATCTTGTTCGGTCTGTGCCAAGTACTTGAGGAGCAGCCGGTTGTCCGGATTGCCGTCGTCCTGGATTGGCAGCACGTCGGACGGGATGCCGTAGCCTTGCAGGGTGTAGAGGCTTTCGACCTGCGAACCTAGATGGACGCGATGTCGCAATCTGGCCTCCTTGGGCAGCTTCATCATGAGCAAATTGATGAAAGGTTTGGCCTGTGGCAGGTTGTAGCAGATGTGGACGGCGGGAAGTCGAATCGGCAGGGATTGACCCAAGAGGGAGCACTTGGTGTAAAAGAGCTCCTGCAACGTGATGGTGATGGACGTGACGCCGGTGAGGTAGAGGATCATGACCATGCCCTTGCGCTGCGCTTCGGCGTTGTTGCGGAATGCCGATTCCATGATGAACCAGGAACCCCGCATGGAGCTGCGCAGGCTGTTCTGCCGGTGGTACTGCCCGTACGAAAAGAAGATGATGCGTCCCGCCCTGTCGGTCACGGATGGCAGGCACTGCAGGGAACCACCGTGGATGTGGTGCCGATCGGAGTCGGTGAGATCCTGCACCCCGATGTGCTTCACGAGCCGGTCCTGTCCGAAGAGATCGAGCTTGGTCGAATAGTACATGACCATGCGCCGAGCTGCGTAGACGGGATCGTAATTCTCCGCGCGCAGGAAGGACATGCGGAATGCCTGGTCGTTGACGTACTTGGGCGACATGAAGAGCGCCCTTTCGTAGGCCGGTTTGGACTTGATCGCAGACACGTGCTCGTCCATCTGGTGCAGCAGGCGGCGGTTGTGTTCCTCCGTTTCGTCGATGAGGTGGGGCATGCCGTGGATCTCGTCGTTGCCGATGTTGCGCTCTTCGACCGTGAGATCGTTGAGCTCCTTCGCGAGCACGCGGTCCGTCTCCGTGATCGTGGCTTTGTGCCTGCGAGGATTGTCGTCCGCCTCGGTCCAGCACGAGCCGTGCTTCATGCCCTGCGACGGAATCTTCGATGCTGCTGCTGCATCTTTCAATGTGACGGATTTGGGCAGGCACGAGGCGCTGGCCGCAGACGAAGGCACGGGTAAACAGCCGGCGCTGCAGCAAGCGGGAGATGACGAGGGCAGCAATGGCAGCACTTCGCCATGTTGGTGCGGATCGCGGCCGCGGGATTCCGCCGTGCGAAGTTCGTTGTCACCAGGGTCTTCCAAGGCTTGGCTTGCATCCAACGAAAGCAGATTGTGGCGATTCATGGATGTGTATGGGTTGGTGTGGGATGAGTAGTCATATGTGTGTTTGTTAGAAGTGTTATGATGAACTGCAATTGGTTTTATGAAGTGTGGAATTGCCTCTTTGTGTGCCAGCTGACCGCAAGGGAAGCCGGTGGTGACCAAACGGAACTCCAAAGAAGCCGCGTTGTCGTTGTTGGTTGTGGAGAAACGCTTCAGTTCGCGATTCAATTCAATCACGAATCCGATCCACTTCTGGTCGCACCGTATCAACAGTTTCACGATTCTTGGCGCCCACTATTGTTCTCCACCTCAGATGCCGCCATCGTCATCATCCCCATCATCACCACCGCCATTCCTCTTGGGCTGCTGCTGTCCCACGACGGAATCCTGCTGGTAGTACATTTCCAGCACCTGATCGCTGCTTGTGGCCTGTTCCGGATCCTTGTCGTCGCGCACGCGTTCGAACCTTGGGAATCGCAGGCCGATGCCGCGTCCTGGATCCGTCTTGCCCACTGCGCCCTTGTGCAATGATGATTTGGACAGGTCGGCGGCCTTGATCTCCCACACTTGGCACGCGTCGAACCAGACATCGCACGCCAAACCGTCAGCGACGTTGTACTGCGACGACTTTGTGTCAATCTTGCGCTGACTCAAGGCTTCCGACAGCGTCTTCAGATCTTCATCGGAGAATCCGGTTCCGATCTTGCAAACGGACTGGAATTCCTCGGACTCGACGTCGTAGCAGGCGAGGAGGTAGGCGCCGTAAACGCCCGTGCGCTTGCCTCGTCCGAAGTACGCTCCCAATGGCACAAGATCGAACGAATCGCCCAATCCGTCCAGATAGTCCTTCTTCAGCTTCAGCCAATTCAGCGATCGCCGAGATGGTTCGTAGACGTCGTCCAACGTCTTCACCATCAGACCTTCGCACTGTCCCTTCACTGCCTGGTCCAAAAAGTCTTGCAGTTGCGTCGTATCCAGCGCATCGTCGGCCTCTACTGTTGATGCTGCTGGTGTTGGTGTTGTGCCATCCGTGGTGGCGTCGTCATCGACATCGTCGTCTGCATTCTCCACCTTCGGTTCATCCTGCTTCGAGCCAAAGTCCATGCTCGTCGCGAATTGGAATTTGTGCATCACGGGGGCGAAATGCAGCTGCATCAAACGACGGCGTTCGTGCAGCGGGTGGCCGAGCAACGATTCGCCATTGAGGAACATCAGATCGAACGCCTGCACGATGATCTTCACCTTGGCCGTTGTCGCGGATTCCTCGGAGCGCTTGCGCGTCGAAAGGACCTGGAATGGCACCAGCTGCTGCGTTTCGGCATTGTACGCCACCACTTCGGCATCCAGCACGAATGAAGTTGTTGTAACAGATTCAGCCCCCACGTCGCTCTTGACTTCCTGCCTCTGCTTCTGTGCTGCATCCGCTGCCTCTTGCACCAGCAGCGGCACTTCTGGGTACTTGCCAGTCGTTTCCAGCAGGTTGCGCGAGAACACCTTGGTCTTGCCATCCAGCAGATGGATCTGCGCTCGTTCGCCGTCGTACTTGTACTCGCACGTGAATGGGCACCCCTCCAGGCGTTTCAGCACCTCCTGGATGGACCTGGTGGGCTTGGCAAGCATGGGCACGACTGGGATGCCTGGCTGGAAGGAGCAGGCCTGCGGCAAGTACCGCAATGGCGTGCTCAAGGCAGCATCCAGCAGAGCATCGTAGCTGGGAACCTGGCTGTACACCTGCTTAACGATAGCAACAGCCGCCTCCAACCGCTTCTCGATCGGTTGCGATACGTCATCGTACTGCTGGATGATGGCGGATGGCTTGGAAGCGGAAGACGAAGCGGAGTCTTCGCTGTTTTTATTGCTGTTGGTCTTCGTTTTCTCCTTGAATATGTCAGCCACCTTTTCGTCACCATCGTCGTCCTCTTCCATGTCACTACTGCTGTCCCCATACAGCTGCTCTGCTTTTGCGACATTCACCGTGTTGGGAACAGTGAAGGACATGGTGTGCGCAAGCGAAATGAGCACAGTGGATGCCGCCAAACCGATTCTCAACTTTCCCTGCAATCCACGGATGATGTACTTGGTCTCGGAACCCTTGGTGCACATGACGAGAAGCTTCTTGATGGCGTCAACCTTGAGCTTCTGGGAGGACGATCCTGTGATCTTGGCGATGGCACGGAAGACGGAGAGGACGTGATTGCAAGTCAACGGCTTTGGTTTGAAACCGAAGGACAGGGTGGACTGCTTGGATTTGTAGCCCATGGCGACGGTTCCCAAATCTCCATCGAGCTCGTACTTTTGCTTGACCTGTGATGGTTTGCTGCCGTAGGCCTCCGCGATGGCCTTGATGAGGATGGAATCACCGATGCCCAATTCGACGCATTCGTAGGCTGGCGCCACCGTGTTGCTGGCAAGGTAGAGGATGGTGTACAGATCGTGCTTGGCCTGTTCGGCTTGCTTTTGCTTCGACATCTTCTTTTTGATGGTGCCATTTCCCTTTGCGCTTGTTGTGTCCTTGTTGCCAATGTTGTTAGACAGCACGACGCGTCTCATGAGATCCGTGAGCAGGGCCTGGATGTCCAGCCGACCCGTGATGGCCTCGATCTTATCCAGCGTTTGCACGAGAGTGGAATAACGTAGCGGTGACGCTGTGTTGGCCTGATTCTGTTCGATATCCTCCAGGATGGCCTTGTTGGATGGAACCTTGGCTTCTCTGGCCCACTTCCTGGCCTGCTTCAACAGGCGCTCCTGCAATTTCTCCTCCTTCGTTTTTGGCTTTGCGTTATCATCGCCCATCTTTTCGTCCTTGTCGCTATCGCTGTCATTGGTGTTGCCGTCGCGAGTAGTTCCTCCTTGTGCTTCTGCTTCTGCTTCATCGACATCCACGTCCATGGCCTTGCCCTTGGCATCATCGTCTTCTTTTTTCACCTTGGTCTTCGCCGTTGCTTTTGCCGCTACCTTGGATTTGGTGTTGGAGTCTGCCGTTTCTTCTTTATCATCACGGTTGGCACGACGATGGCGTTTGTGAGTGTTGGTCCTTGTCTTTTTGTTTTTCGACTTGGCGATTGCATTTTCACCATCGCTGCCATCATCGCAGTACTCGTCATCAATCTTGTCGTCATCATCGTCGTTGCTGTTGCCATCGTCCTTGTAATCAGCGTCATCATCATCATCACCGTCGTCGTCGTTGTTGTTGTTGTTGTTGTCATCATCATCATCATCATCGTCATCCATGATGGCCAACTTACGTCTCTTGATGGCAAAGGATGTCAACTTGTTGTCATTGTTGTTGTTGGTTCCACCCTCGCTGTTGTTGTTGTCGCTATCCTCCAATTGCCTCTTGGCCGAGGATGCCTCATTGGTGTCCGAAGAAGTGTCTTCCTGCGTCTCCTTCGCTTTCTTGGGAGCGAACATGGACGTGATGGTCGTCTGTTTGGTCCCCTTGACCTTGAAGAACGAGTTCAACGTCGATTGCTTCGCTGTCTTGCCCATTGTGTTGAACGTTGTTGGTGTGTCTGTATTGGTATTGAGGATTGTGTACTCCGTTGTCACGATGTTGTGTGTGCGGCACAATGTAATGTGTCTGCAAGAAATGCGATATCCCCTTCAGATTGCTTAGTCGATCGTGTGAACGGATGAAGAGACCTGATTTGAAAAGGATTTGTGGAAACAAAGATGAAGGGGAAGAGAGGGAGAGGAAGACGCAAGAGAGGAACACAACAACAAATGCTGCCCGCAACACAAATTGAACCGTTGTGGCCGCCGTTCCTCCACCGTTGTTGGCAGCAAGTTCCTTTGTTCGATTTTGTTGGCTGCAAAGTTTTCATTTTTCAAATTCATGGTAGGAAACCTACGTACACGATGTACGATTCATTCGATCAACATCACACGAAACAAGAGATACAGATTTCTGTCTGCCCGTTGCTTCACCCAACTACAACGCAAACAACACCAACCAAATCACGATTTCTCAACAATCACCATTCTCAATGCCAATCGGTTGTTCGACCAAGTGCGGTTTGATGTGAGTTACGTGCCTTGAACGAGTGAGTATTTGCCGAGAGGCAGTTGTGATTGAGGAGTATTCTATAATATAATATTCTACAATCTATGATACCAAAAGGTCGTACCTATCCAACTGTTTGCACCATTGCTCGTGCAGTGCCAACCAAGGACTCTTCGAACCACTCCTAGTTAATCATCTACCATGAGAAAGAACAACGGCAACGGGGCATCCCGTTCGAGGTCTGCCTCCAAGTCGCGATCTCCCTCCAGATCTCGGTCCAGATCCCGATCCAGATCCATGTCGGTGGACGATGCTGAAATCGGCAGATCCTCGTCAGCTCCCAACAGCCCCCTACGATCTCAAAGTCCCATGCGAGAGCGCAAGGCAAGGGAACGATCTGGATCGGATGTTGGCATGCAGGATGCCCCAGATTCGAACGGCAGCAAGGCCAACGCAACGGCCAATGTCGTCCCGACGAACAGCTCGGTGGACAAGCTCCTGCTCGGCGGTCCCATGCTGGGCCTCAAGGAGGACGTGCGCAAACACCGCGGCAGCAACCGATCGGAGCAGTACCATCCGCACCGTCTGCAGTCGCCGTTGATCACGCCCAAGATCAAGGATGAGCGGTTCATTTTGTTGCCGCAGAAGCACGTTGTGACGGTGTTGGCATTGAAGACGGGTCAGATCGTTGCCACCTTGATTCCCAAGTACGTCAATCAGGACGACGACGACGACGACGTGCGCGAGAGTCTTGTGGAGAGCGTTTGCATGGGGTCCTTCGCGGCGCAGTCCTTGCCTGAAAACCACGCCGAGTCGTCATGCAACGGCAACAGGGGTGGTTCCCACAAGGGATCCGGTGCGGCCACGCCAAAGTCGAGTAAGAAATCCAAGCAGCAGGGTGGCAAGGGGAAGAACAGTGCCGGGTCGGAGGACATGGTCGTGGATCATCCAGCTTCCGATGATGTGGTGGTGGATCACACCACTGGTGATATGTCCATCGCACGCACGAGCAACAGCGGCAAGCACAACAGCAGGGGCAAGAGTAGCCGCAAGTACGGACGCGGTGGTTCCGATTCTGTCATTCTGAGGGATTATGTCGTCTTCGTCGGATGTCGCGATGGGTACTTGTACGAATTCTCTCTCAATGATCTCGTCGCAAGCAGACGCACGGGTCGATCCACCGTCGTGAACACCTCCAAACCCACGATCTCTTGCGGTCACTACCATCTCTCCACCAAGGATAACATCCTGCGCCTCATCCCCCGCCGTGTCTTCCGCATTGGCAACGACAACACGGCACCGGCATCGTTGATCCATCTGGCGTGCGCTCCTCGCATGGAGACTGCCGAGAAGCGTGGTGCTCTCGTCTATGCGCTCACCAGAGAACGCGACGGTACCGTCAACCCAAACATCAACAATCACATGCGGGAGCAGTCGAAGCGCAACGCGAATGGCGGCAAGCACAGCAACGGTCACGCGTTCAAAGCCAAGAGTGGCCCCACCTCCTTTCACGAAGTCCGGTTGCTGCAGATCGACATCCCGCCACCGGACCATACCAAGTCGCTCGGGTACAACACCAACCTTGCTAAACCCGAGTCCATCGATTTTGCCAACGACAAACAGATCCAGGTCTTGGACCATCTCACGTGCGAGTACGACGAATCCGAACAGTTCGGCAGCGAGATTCCGTTCGAGCTCACTGTCATCGCAAAGGCCAAGCGCGATCAACCCCACATGCGGGGTCTCTTCGTCGTCGTCGCACAGAGCACGCGCATTCGCATGTACTACGCCGAGCAGGACACGACGCACAGCTCCACGACCGGTGAAGGCCTCGTGGGAGTCAGCGTCCTCAAGCCCAACATATACATTCGGGCTCCCACACACCGCCCCTTCACCGCCATCACGGCCTCCGGCAACGAGCTCTCGTGCGGCTACAGCAACGGATCCATCAAGGTCTTTCACGACCTGTGGAACATGGTCGCGGCCTACTCCCTCGCGCGCAGAGCCAGGATGCGTCTCAACGCGGAAGGCCGCACCGGCAACTTCAAAATGCCCAAGCATCCCAGCTTGTCCACGACGACCCGACTGCATTGGCACGCCCACGCCGTGACGTGCATGTCCAACTTCCAGCAAGGTCAGTCGACCAGTCTGGGCAGCCAGACGAGCCACATCATCGACCCGCAGCTCTTTTCCGGCGGTGAAGAATCCACCATCGTCGAATGGCGCATCGGCACGGGATCCACCAAACCGGCCTCCTTCATGGCCCGCATCGCCATGTCGCCGTTGGCCAAGTTGATCGCCATCAACGATAAGGGCGATGTTTCCGCGAGGGCCAACAGCCTGCTGGCCGTGACGCGTGACAACACCATCCAGCTCATCACGTCGCACAACAACTCGGTGTCGTGGAAACTGCAAGGACTGTCCACCGCTCCCGAGGCACTGCCATCGTCGTCAGCCGGAGGCAAGAAGCGCTCCGCCTCCACACCGGCGGCCATCGCGCCCAAATCACTGTCACGCAAGGTCCACATCTCCATCGACCCAAGAAGCAACGCTGGTGCGAGGAAGAGGTACCCCACCGTCCTCCTCAGCGGCCTGCATGACACTCCGGGTGTCATCCATCGGTACGATCCGCACCGGCAGGCCATCACTGCATCCGTGGAAGTCGCGCCGTACAATCGCGTCAGCCGACTGGAATCGTACCATGAAGAACTGCCGGTCTCCTCCATCGTCCATCAGGCCGCGTCCGGCACCGACGTCGTCACAGTCGAAGAATGTGCCACCGAGAACAGCTACATCGGCGCCTGCAGCAGCGGCCACAACGGTTATCCCGGCGAATCGCGCGGCTGCGGTATCGTGACCAGCATCCACTTCTGGACGTACCGCTTGCCCACACAGCGGCAGCTAGCCCACGCCCCGATCGATCGCATAGCGTTGGTGTGCGATGCCATGATGACGTTCCCGCATGGTAAGAAGAATCGAATCAACGCGCTGGCGTTGTCTCAGGATGGAACGCAGGCATGCACCGTCAGCGCCGGTGAGAGTGCATTCCGAGTGTGGTCCAAGATCGTGGCGCCGCCCGCCTCCCACAACAAGGATGGCGGTTTCGACTCGTCTGGCAACGCCGTCGGTGGTCACCAATCTCCTCCCAAATACACGTGGACTTGCCGGTACCGCGTCGCGATTCCGGCTGGATTCAGCAACCACCTGACGGGCAAGGACGCCGTATCCTTCTCGTCGGACAATTCGGTGCTCGCAATCGGTTTCGGCAACATGGTGAGCATCTGGGACAACAACGCTATGCAGCTGCTCACCACGGTCCGTCATTTGGATCATTCCCTGCGGGACGTCGCGAAGATTGATTTCATCAACGTGGGGCTGATGAAGGATCTCATCCTCACCCAATCCACCGACGGTGTGTCGCTGCAGTCGCCTTTCATGCAGCAGCATACCTTCTCGTCGTGGAGCTACGTCGTGCGAGGCGACCAGCTGGGTTCATCCACCATCCAACCACAATCACGACCGAAAGGCAAGCAGAAGGATCTCATCATCACCGCGTCGCAATTCGTGAACTCCCACGACGCGGTCGCAATCGCCGTGCACAATCCAGCCACCGGCGCGAGCAGCGTGCAGCTGATCAATGCCTGGACTGGCAAATGCGGCATCCGGTTGCATCGCAACAAGCAGACCACGACATCCGAAGTGTCGCTGGGCGATGCGCGCATCGAGGGCGTCGTCGCGTACGATGGATCGACGAACAGCAACGAAGCATTGCGGGTCTACTGCCTCACGGCCGACGGCAACTTCGTGCTGATCCAGGAAAAACAGATGCAGAGCGACGCGTGGTATCCCGTGGTCGCACCTCGATCCAAGAACGGTGTCAAGCTCACTTTGCCATCGACCAACGAGAGCAAAAAGCGTCGCGCTGCAACCGATTACTTCGAGACGATCCAACCGCATCGCAAGAAAAGCACGCTGGATGTGTTTGCTGCGGCGGAAACCGGCGGTACATCCTCGCTGCTGTCATCGACCTTGCCGACGTTGAGCGGTGCCTTCGTGCGGTCGCTTGTCAAGCAGCTATTGCCGACGCGATGAAGATATTCGATTAGATCGAGTGGATTGCAGGTGGAATAGAGTAGTAGTGCTCGTGATATGACGAAGATACAAAGCAGAGTCGGAAAATGCACTGGAAGCGGCTGAAGTGCAGATACGATTCTATTCAACCCTATCTTCCTCGATATAGTAGGGATATTCATGCTTGGGCATTGCGAACCGCGCAAACCAAGGGTCTACAACCACAACACCAGTCGTGGCAAGAGTCTTTGTCGGAAAGAATGCGTGCAAAGGGAGTTCCGTTTGCCGAGAATTACATGCGGGTACAACAGACAAGTTTGCAGGAAGTGTGATCATCGAAGACAGTGCCTGCTCGGCACGAACACGTGCAGTGGTCTTGGCAACAGTGACAGTTCAACCAATGACATCATCATCAGAGAGCAGAAGTCTGCACGGCAGACACCACCTGCGAGAATTGCGCCCAAGGATCACTGTGTGATTTAGACACAGAAACTTTCGTAATCGACGACGCAACCGCGGATTGCCGTGGGCCATTCCAAACTGCCTGTGAAGTCGTCTAATCATCACATACACAACCACACATACTAGCATGCCTAGCTTGTACTCTGGCACCATGTTTCTATTTTGTTGTTGTCAAAGCAGAGCACTCTGTGACGATGATGCACACTCGCTTCGCTTGTGTCTTCTACACTGTCTCAGTGGCTAATCGAATCGAGGATACTGTCTTGGCGCCAAATGTCTCTTTGTTCTTGTTGTTCCTGTTGATGCTGCTGTTGCTGTCGATGTCGTTTTGTGCGGAATTGCGCACAGTGATCATCACCAATCATCACCACCACCAACACACAATCTGGAGTCAAGTTGGGAACGGTACTTGGCAAGTATGGGGACATCGATGAAGATCACAACGACAACAATAGCGACGGCGGTCCTGGCAATGGCGATATCAATGGCATCAAACACTCTACACTCACATTACGTACAAGTACGAAGAATGTGAGAGACTGTGCTGTCCTTCATGATCCGTTCCATCGAACGACATCATCACGATGGTCACAAAAGAAGACAGGCGAGATCCATTGTCATATGTAAGGCTGCTGGCATTCATGAGAACAAGGTCATTGGGTCATGCTGATGGTGATGGCGGTGATGATGATGGTGGCGCTTTGGAAAATGAATCATTCCCTGCAGTCCTCTGCGTTTCGCACCATTGATGGCCAGGCAGAGTCAATGATGGCAGATCCGTCTCATCCCAGATGATCAAATCCCAACACCCATGCACAGCCGTCGATGCACAACTTGCATCATCACTTCGCGCAGTTGCCCCAGTGGATCCAGTCGTACTCGTGATGGCATGACGAGATGCATCCCCAGTCCCCAGATGACGCCAGCAACAGCAACCCTGGTGCACCACCCTTGCTGATTCGTCAGTTGCTGGAAGCAGTGGCCAACAACACAAGTATTATATGATCTCTAGTATAATATTATGCTATTCTATATTTAATTATATTGTTACACTTGATGATGCGGCCACCCTCCTCGGCGACTCGTCATGTGTCTGTTCTCTAGAATATTCTAGTTTTGTGCAAAATTAGGGTACTTTAGTCCATCTGGTCGAAACGTTGCTCAGCGAAAGTTCGATCGCGATCCATCATGTTCGTTTTCGCGATGTCTGGGCGAACGTGTTGACACAGAGAGGTTCCGATGAGCAGCGCTGCTGCGCATTCCCACACATGCGCAACACGCTCACAACATTCACAACAGGGATTTCTGCAACAGGGACTTCCACAACAGCGAGGCTCACAAGTCAATACTCTATAATACCTCGAATAATATAATATTGTTGTTCTGGAATAGACCAGACCATTATCAAGCAGAGAGACAGAGAGAGATGAGCTCCCAGATCCAGATCTCGTTGCTGGATGGACGGTCCGGCAGCTCGGACTCCATGGCTGTGTCCACGGACATGAAGGTCTTCGACCTCATCCAGCTGGCAGTTGCGCTGTTTGGTTTGGATGGCAACGGCGAGCTGCTGCTCATCAAGGATGCCAAGCCGCTCAATCCCGCTTCGACGCTGCAGCAGGCCGGGGTGGGCGACGGCGATCTGCTGGCCGTGGCGGACAGACAATCCATCAGCAACAACAACAGCAGCAACAACAACCCGGCACCAGCGCCTGCCCCAGCTGCTGCAGGCGGTGGCTTGGACTTTTCCAACCTGCTCGGGGGTTCCGGCGCACCAGCTTCTGCTGCGAGCGGCGGTCTCAACTTCTCCAGCATCCTTGGCAACGCCAGTGGCAACGCAGCCGGCGCCAAAGACGATGGCAGCGACCGCATCCCGGTGTACTACGCGGGCATGACGCTTGACGATGCCATGTCCAACAACCCGCATCCCAACCAGATCGTTCAGCTGCTCAAGGGTCCCCATCCGCACCTGTTCAAGGAGCTCAATCATCACAATCCCACCTTGGCGCAGAGAATCCAATCGGCGACCTTCGACCAGGCCGTGCAGATCTGGAGAGAGTACACTGTCAAGACCGGCATCCAGAACGCCATGCGGCAGACCAAGCTCTTCCAGACGCAGCAGAGCATGACCAAACGGCTGCAGCAGAATCCCGACGACGCAGAAGCCAAGGACTACTTCCACAAGCAAGAGAAGCAGAAGGAGATCCAGCAGCAGTACTTCCAGGCCATGCAGGAATACCCCGAGAGCATGGGCAAGGTCCTCATGCTCTACATCGAGACGACCATCAACGGCCATTCCGTGCAGACCTTCGTGGACAGCGGCGCGCAGGTATCCGTCATGAGCAAATCCTGCGCGCGGCGGTGCGGCTTGCTGGATCTGGTCGACACGCGCTTCGCAGGCTTCGCTCTGGGCGTCGGCAAGGGCAAGATCTTGGGACGCGTGCACATTGCGCATCTCAAGATCCACAACGTCCATTTCCCGTGCACCATCACCGTGATGGACAGCGAAGGCCTGCCCTCGGCCGGTGCGACGCAGAAGGACATGGACTTCCTGCTGGGCTTGGACATGCTGAAGCGGCATCTGTGCACCATCGATCTGGCATCGGGCGTGCTGCGATTTCCGACGCAGAACATGGAAACGCCCTTCCTTCATGAGAAGGATCTGGATGAGAGCAAGGGCGGGACGAAGGGTTTCAACGCCGAGGAGGCCAACATGGAGCTGGAGAAGCAAATGCAGGAAGCGGAAAAGAAAGCCGCCGACGACGATGGTGATGGTGACGGCAAGCCTGACGGTGGCGACAAGAAGGGTGATGGCAGTGGCGATGACATGCAAACATCATGAATCCTCTCGTCGTAGAGCTCTGACGCTCTCTGACACGCCGGCCAGGGTTTGCGTATCTCTCCATGCTTTCCATACCATGCGGGGTGCACACATCACAAATGCGTAAACGGATACACTCTATGTACGTCCGGAAGCGTACTTGAATCGTCCTCTCCTCGTCCTCGTACTTCATGTCTACCATGGCATGGTAGATAAACTCAAAAGCCGTCATCAGGTCTATACTCCCTCTTCTAGACTCGCGGTGTGATTGTTCATTTTGTCTTCTCCAGATTTGGCGCCAATCGTGAAACAACACAGAACCTCGTCGTTGTCGCACAAACAAAGACCATTGACCATGGCGAAACACCGCCGCTGCGTGCTTGGGCTGCGAGGACGGGCTCTGATCCTGCTCTCCATCCTCTCCGCGTATCTCAGCATCCAATTCTCTGCAAAGACGGTGCCATCTCTCACTGATCCGCGAAATAGCAATGTTGCTGCTGCTGGTGAAGATGTGAGCAATGTTGGTGGTGGAGTCTTCGAGGCGAGTGCCCGTACCACAGCTTCGCTGGTAGGAAGCGCTCAGTCATGGCAAACGCAGCAGCAGCAGCAGGATGATGTAGCGATGGAAACAACTGCCGTCAGTGACTCACAACGAGCAGCATCCGCAACTTCGAATCCAGTCGCAGTCGCCACCAACGTAGAACCTGCCGATGCCGCATCTCTGCGAAGGAGAACCCCACGCAAGCGGCCATCAACGAGAGAGCTGCCTCGCAGCTGGCCAGAGCCGCAGGTTCTTCGCGATGTCGCCATCGATGGCACCGTCGTCGTCTTCATCACGACGTGTCCGTACATCCACTTCCTGGAGAACGCCATCGCATCGATGCAGAACATTGGTTACACCAACTACGTCATCGTCCCTTTGGATCGGCTCACCTTGAGCCGCGTCACGCAGCTGTGGCCCAACCACGTGGTCTCCGTGCCCGACGCTGCGCACAACGACGCGCCATTCCAAAGGCCGGCGAAGTTCAACACCAAAGAATTCCGACTCATCACGTCATCGCGTGCCATCGTCCTCAAGGCGTTTCTGTCCAGCACGGCCAACCTCAACATTCTCTACTGCGATGTCGACACGTACTGGCAATCCGATCGCACCATCCCGCGCTTCCAACGCATTCAGCAGCAGCATCCTGCAAGCGAGATGATCGCCATCGTCGATGCCAAGACCGTTCGGGATGGTTTGATTTGCAGCGGAATTCTCTACCTGCCAAAATTAACAACATCCTCATCACCTCGAATCCTCGACTTCCTTTCCATCTGGGATGCCTGGATCCTGACCAATCAATTCCTCAGCGATCAAGCGGCATTGTACAAGGCGTACGCCCAGATCGTGAAGGCGCAGCAACAGGAAGGCAACAGCTCCTCGTTCATTCATGTCCTCGCCAAAAATAACCCGCACTTCCCCACTGGCAAGGTGTACTTTGAAGTCATGACGCAGGAGCAGCGCAGCGATGTGTGCATCGTGCACAACAACTGGATCCGAGGTGCTGCCGCCAAACGCACGCGGTTCAGAGAGCATGGCATGTGGATTCTGCCGGGACGCGTGTACAAATTGCCGAATCGGGCAGAGTGCGGGATATGATTTGTTCAAGGTTGGGCGCGAGATATGCAGTCCGTGCTTACGGGGACTCTAGAGTAGTATGCTTGAGTAGAATAGAAAAACCATTGGGGGCATTGGCATGCTGTCGCAAACTAACAGGATGGCACCACGGGTTGTTTTGAGGTTGGTGGCCGTCCCTCGCTGTCTGACTTTGGGGGAGAAGCGACTGCTCCACTCGAAGCTCAACGGAATAGCTCGGGACACGCTGCTCGGCAGACAGTTCGTGGTTAGCAGAACTCAAGCCGCTCAATTTCGGTCTCCGTCCCTCTCGCATATCGCTCTTGATCTGCGTGTCACGCTTTTACAGCTCATCGCTACCCTCAGCAGCAGGTGCATCATCAGCGTCTTCCTCATCTTCCACATCGTCGGCAAAGTCCGTCACGTAGTTAATGACGCGACCAACTCCGCGAGGGAAGTCGTCACGAAGCTCCTTGGCCCAACCATCCTTGAGCAATGACAGTATCATCTCCAGTAGCTTGTCGGCAGTCGCCTTCTCCTGATCCAAGGAGAAGTTGCTCACGGTGATGTGGCTTCGTCCGTCCCACACCGCTACGATGTTGCCACCCTCGTACTCCGCGACGGCCATGGAACCGTCACCCATGAAGGTGTACCACTTCGATGAAAGGACCTCGCGATCCAGATCTTCGACGACATCTAGAACGACATTCATCAGGTCGGGAACCCTGCCCGCCTTCTTTTCGTTGCGCCACAGCTGATACACGGTCTGGCGTCCGATCGGGATTTGCATCTGGAATTGCTCCTGGCCCGGCATACTGTCGTAGTCGGTGTCAGCGAACTCCCTCGGCTTGTACTCGTCCTTGTCCTGGTAGTAGAACGCGCCGCTGCTGACTTCCTCCATCCAAAACTCAATATCTGAGAACTTGGCGTTCAGCTCCTCGGCGGATTTGGACATCTGCGCCGGAGACGCTTCATTGTCGACGGTCAGGATGGAGAACTCGGCGGTCACGGTGTCTTCGCCCTTGGCAAGGAACTCGAAGCGGGTCAACGGATCGACCTCGATGAACCGACGGGTGCGTTCGATGGCGTTGTGACGCCACCTTGCGTTGTCACGGTTGGACAAGACGGCCATCATGAGCTTGACGGATTCCTTCTGGAAGGATGTGCGTCGGTTGGCCCAGAAACTGGCGAAGATTTGGCCCATAACGTACGAAGCATTGTCATCGAGGATCGCTGCAGTCACAGTCAAACCGGATTCCATGAGATCTTCTCGCAGGTCATCCACAAGCTTGGTGCGGCATTCGTGTCGGTCCTTTTCATCAGCATCTTCCTCAGCAAGATCAGGACATTCGTACAGCTTCGTCACCTTCTCGAAGTGTCCGGTCTCCTCGGTCAATTTCGCCGACTTGCAGTCCTCCGATGCGAGTCCGCAGAAGATCAAGGCGACGCCACCCTTGGACAGCAGATTGCTGAAGGTGACTGCGTACAGCTCCTGCCACAGTTCGCTTGTCATGACCTCGGACAGCTTCGGCTGTACCGCGTTCTTTCCCTCGTCATTTGTGGCGTTGCAGTTGCGGCTGTGCCAGGCGAGATCAGGACCAATCAGCATGTGATCGCGATCCCACGAGTGGCTGCCGTACATTCCAGACACGATGATGCGGTACGATGATACGGTCCCCTTCTTGATGTCGTTGCCAGCACCGAGGGCCTTGACGATGAGACTGCGCGTGGAGTCCATGAGATCGAAGCGTCCCCACAGATGGATGTCCAGAGCAACGTAGTTGGCCTCTGGCCAGCGCCTGATGACGACGTACCCTTCGGCCAGAAGGATGATGGTCTTGGACTTTGCATCGTTGCTGCCGTGAGAGGCGTGCACACTGAAGCCTTGGTCATCCAAGACGCGCATGATCAGCGACGTGGCTTGGTCCAACGGCACAGCGACATTCTCAATGTCCACGATCATCAGCATGCCCTCGCTCTTTCCGTCGCGGATGCCTTGGGTTCTGATTTGATCTTCGATGGCGGCGTCCAGACGCGTGCACCCGCCATCCTTGACAGGGTCATTTGCCCTGAAGTCGTGCACCAGGTAGTGCGAGTTGGGGTAGTCCTTGAGGTCCGGGAGGAGGATGGTTTCCACGCCGTGATCGGTCAACGGCTGCGTGAACAAGTTGCGCTCGTTGCTACCAATGATCATGGCCTGGCCGCAGATCATGGGGCAGTCGTGGAAGTGAAACTCCATGCTGTAGTCCATGACGTTGGACATCCTGGGGAAGTAGCGTTCGTTCTTGACGAGGATGCCATCAGGTTTCACCAGCAGGGACATGGCCTCGAAGATATCGAGGTGGTCGCTGACGGTGAGGCTGGTGGCGGTCTCGGACAGGTCGATGATGACGAGGTCGAACGACGAGGTGTACTCGCGTGGTAGGAGGAGGAGAGACTTTCTGGCGTCGCCGAACCACCATTCGACGCGGTCGTCGTCGAAGTGCGGTTGGGTGTGGAACCACTTGAAGGAGGTTCGGACGACCTGCTGATCGAGCTCCAACCCGACCACGAGCTCGACGTCGGGATACTTCAAGACTTCGTGCAGGATCATCGAGTCCCCGCCGCCGATGAAGGCAACGCGCTTGACTTGGTCGAGGAACCGAGCCGGGTAGTGAACGCCGTACTCGTGATAGTGCGGTCTGTAGTTGTCGCAGATCTGGACCGTGTCATCCAGATCGAGGCAGAGGCAGCCATCCGGGATGTCGCCGCGCACGCGTCTCGAGTAGTTGATTGTCTGGTATTCTGATTGGATGGATTCGACTTCATCAAACTCCTTGAAGCCCATCATCTTGGAGATGTCGCAGGAGTTGTACCTGTAGAGGACGTCCGCGAGCTTGCCATCCAGCGACATGTACAGATCTCTGGATGTGCACTCGTCGTCCACGACGTTCGTGCAGGACAGCGGGTCGTGGTCTGGCATGGAAACCCTCGCGTTTGAGAGCGCGATGATGGCAGAGTCGACGAACTTGCTGACGATGTCCCATTCGATTTCCGGGACGAGCTGGGCTGGTCCCTCTCGCTTTTGCCGACCGCCGGTCTTGGCGTACGTCTCGCGTCCCAACCGAAGGAGGTTGGACCGCAAGACAGTGAGTCGTCGCAGCTGCTTCAAGATGTAGGGCTGGTTCATTTTGTCGGACTGCCAGGTGAGTTTGTACTTGAGCGCGCCACCGTTGACGTCCGTGGATTCTTGAGTCTCGTTGGCGTCCATGCCAAAGTCCTCCATCTCTTCGGGAGTCAGCGGAGGAACGACGTCGATCCGAAACTTCATCTTTGGATCTGAGAAATACCAAATCTGCGGGTAATCCTCGACGAATCCGTAGTCACGCAGGATTTCTGTGCCACGCATAGCAGATGACGTGGGGCGGTGTGAACCGTGTGTTGGTGGGGAATGGGCACGCAGATGTGTGGAGAGCATATTATGTGAGCAAAAGAGCGGGGGCATGATCGAACGCACGCATTTGTGGGCATGTCTGAACTGAACGCGCATACTCGCACGCAGACAGGGTTGGTTGCAGCACGATCACAACGAAGAGTCGCAGTCGCAATCAACTTCATGTTCGTGTCCATGCTCACCTGCAACACCGTAAATGTCCTGACGTCCTCCACAAGTCTCGCACATATTGAGCGTCATGTAGAGCTGCTCGCCAGCCTTGATGTCTCGCGTTGCGTGCACGGAATAGGCCCTGCCATCCGCTGAGGTGTCGATGTTGGTGTAGTCCCCATTGCGGTGGTTGTAGATATCCGCGAAGGGCACCAGCAGGTGGTTGTCACCTCGCGACACCAGGATGGCCGCTGCCAACCGACCGATGTCCGTGTCCTCGCCCTTGCAGTCCTTAAGGTAGTCTTCGTCGATCCATTCGATGGGCTCCATGGGTGGCAGCCCATCAAAGACGCCGGCTTCGCCGGACAGGACCTCCATGAGCAGGTCCTTGCCCTGGGGAGACCAGATGCTGGGAATCGCCAGCTCCTGCGGGCTGAATTCCTCCAGCGCCGCGAGGAAGTCGAGGTAGGGCTTGTGCGGCGAGTTGTCGGGATCCTTGAAGGCCTCCACCAGCTTCTCCACGCTCTCGCAAGGCAGGACCGTGTCCGGCGCAGGCCCCTCGGTGGGTCCATCCAGTTCTTCGAAGTAGGCGAGGATGTTCGGCACCGGGACGCTGGCCAGCATCTCGCCCTTGGGGATGTCCTTGGTGGCGAAGACGCCCAGCTTGGACTGCTTCAGCGGCTCCTGGATGATCTGCACGTTCTGCAGCTCGATGTTGACGAAGCCTCGCTTGGTGTTGCTGATCCAGTGGATCAGGCCGTCCACGGCGGTCATCATGGCATCCGCGGCGGCGTCGCTGGCCTGCGCCGATGCGACCGCCCCGTTGCCGGCCAGCAGGGCCTGCAGCAGCAGCAGGGACACCATTCCCATGGTCCGCAAGCCGCCCATGGTTGCTGCTGTCTTCCAGTTCCTCTGCTTGCAAGGATGCTGATCACTCGGCAGCCTCTGCGTCTTCTTCTCTCTGTCGCTCTCGATCTCTTCGTCTCTTCTTGCGATGCAATCGGGTGCGTGCAGAACAAGATTATGGAATGCCAACAGCAGGTGTTCTGGATCGCAGCTTGTGCGAGTGTCGGATGTGAGGATTCGGTTGCTGCTGTGTTCGCGGTTGACTGCGCTGCAACGCCTCTGTGCAGGAATGGCGGATGACTCCCTCGCACTTTGTGGAAAATGAGTTCCGGTGCGCGAAAGATCTCGTTTTCGAACCGTTGGATATGCTTTTGGGTGCAAAAAGACATACTTCATTGTCGTATGAGACCTGAAGACGGTTCACATGAAATCGTGATAGTGGCTCATGCGGAATTCGGACTCTCTTGTGTGTTGATTTTCTCCCTATTGTTCGCTTTTGGGAGAAGCGGTTATTAACAATATGGCTCTACTTTGGTGATTCAATGTCAGGCGAAGGACGCCAGTACAATGTGGGACATCGTCAGCATTGTTTCGTTGTGATGGAGGGGTTGTGTGGTTTGGGTACTCACAAAGTGTTCAGCAACTGGAGACATTCGGCTCTCTACTATTAGTATAATACGATATAGAGTATTATATACTTCAAGAACTCGATAGATATGGTGTATAACTACGGAGCCAATATGATGTGCGGCTTGCAGGAATACCAGGACAGTGATGATGATGATGATGATGGATACTGAAGGGAGGGCAGCCTGGTGCCATCCAGAATTGCATGAATCCACGTCGCGACGGATAGCAAGCCATGACAATATTGAACAGATGATGCATAATAATGGAGGTGGTTGTAAGGGTCATAATTTCATAACTGGTCAGCCTCGTTCACCCCGATTTCAAGTCACGACCAGAAGTCCCGTATCCAAATCTGCCCCCAAGACTAAATCAGTGCCTGTCAATCCATTGATTCCTTCCATGCATCACCATTTCTCTCCACGACCATTTTCCTCGTATCACCCTGTTCAGGGTTGTCATGTCATCATTTGCGGATTGTTAAGATAAGCATTATGTACATCCTATTATATTGTGGAGAGTATAGTATACTTTTCATACCATAGGATGAGTCACTGTGCTCTATTGTATTATCCCTTAACGACCCGGGTCCAACGCGTTCATTATATCCTTTTTTTTTCGGCCCGTGTTAAATTTTGAACGAGGTTTCCCTACCAGGAGCTACGACAGAAAGCTTTCTTTTTTAATCTAGTTCGGAACCATTCTTCTTATTCACACGGTTTTACTGGTAAAAAATTTCGTCAGCCCTGATCCTGACCATGGTATGTAGCCCAGTGTTGCTTGCAGATGTAGACATCACAGATGTTGCACATCCTTCTCACTCTTTTCGGTTTCACCCCTGCCTTTCCGTCTTTCTTTGCTTTCGCCTTCAAGAACGCACAGTATGTGCAGGTCCGCTGGCACCCTTCTCTCACGATGAGCTCCTTGTGGTCGCGATACTCTCCTGTCAGTCTCTTCAAACTCAGCCTTGGTGACTTTCTGCTCATTCTCGATGCTGTTCGGATCGATCTTGGCACTGGCCTTGATGGTGTGGTTGCCCGTGCCCTTGCCCTTGTTAACCTCGATTCATACATGACACCTTTCGCAACAAGCCGTTCAATCATCTGCAAACCAAATGCCTTGTGCTCCAATTGATGCTCCTTTTTGACCAGCATGTTGTGGGCGATCCAGGCATTCACCCTCAGGATGTCCAGCAGGTGAAACATCAGGGGCATCCACACTCGTCGGCATCGGAGATTCGGTCTGTAGTAGGCGATGAACTGATCGCACTTGTCCACGCCTCCCATCCAGTGATTGTAGTCGTCAATCATCTTCGGTATGTGAATCCTCGCGTTCCAATTGCTCCCCCACACTTGTTTGAGGTGAGACTTGTTCGTCTGGGTCTCCCTTGGCTTGTGGCGATCCTTCTGCACTGTCTCATTTCCGTAGTGGATGGTGCTGACCATCAAGACAACATTGTTGTCGACCCATCTTGTGATGACATGATCATCAGATTGTGTCCACAGATACAGCGAATTGAAGCGTCCATCCTCAATATCTTTCATCTCCTTCGGAGGGAAGCCACGACGATTCCGAGCAGTGCCAACGATTCCCAGCCCCATTCTCCTGGAGTTCTCAATCACAGTCTTTGTTGTGAAAAGATTATCCATTGCCACGACGTGCCCCAAATTTGGATCAAGAACAGCCATCAACTCTTGCACTGTGTTGTTGATCTTCGTTGTCTTATCCAGTCTTCCAGCAGGAAGGATATGGTACATGAACCCAGATGCAGAGCAGCACAGCGCGAAGAACTTGTATCCTTCTTTGATGGGCTTTTGCTTCATGCAATGGGTTTGGCTTGATTGGCCTTTGAAGCGTACCATCATCTCGTCAATGGAGCAGGCAAACCCTGGCTTTGTGCACACCTTCTGAGAGACCCGGTTGGTATGGTCCAGCAGAAGTTGGACCTTGGCATACCATGAGCGATCGGAAATGATCACAGGAGGCATCGAAGGTGGTGGTGGTGCAGGTTTGCAGGCTGCTCTGCTCTCGGACCCATGTAGGGCAACATTGTCAGAGAGGTCGGATAGCGTTGATGAAGATGTTGACGCATCAGCTGACGTTCCAGAAGTTGTGGCTGTCTGCGATGATGATCTGGTGCCGCGGCTCTGATCTGTTGGAGAGACATCATCATCCATATCGTCTGCAGATGTATCGCTGCTGTCAATTGAAGAATCTGACTGGCCATCCGAGTGTTCAGCCATTGCAGTGAGATGGATGTGATTCCAAATGACTTGGTATCGTGCTCTTGTCATGTATGTCATGAGCTCGTGAGAAGGAATGGAAATGGAAGCAGCTCTCCAGTAGTCCTTCTTTGCAGGGGCGCCGAAGAAGCCCATGTAGAAGTACATTGCAAGGAATATGTACAGTTCACATACTGTCACCAGTTCAGCCTTGGATCGACTGTTTCGAATATGATTGTTGGTGTGAAGCTGGATGCTCTCCACAAGAGTCTCAGGGAAGAAGATTTCCAAGATGCTCTCAATTGTGGTGGCAATATTTGGTAGTCCACGGAACTTGGGCTTGTGATTGCCCACAGGGAGTGGTGTGTAGTTGCTTCAATGGTTGCTGTTGATGTTGATGGTGTACTGACTGCCATCAACTGTTGCACGGGTGCCAATGCTTTCCTGGTTCCCAATGCTTCCTTCAGATGGGTCAGCTGTGATTGCAAAGTCAGTTGTGATGGTTCCATTCGATGGGCTGGCATCAGTTTTGATGCATGCAGTGTTGCTCTGATTGGATGCCGTGTCCATCTGTGTGGCCATACGCGTTGACATGCGTGTGGCCAAGTGCCCAGCAATGCCAGATGGATTGCTGACGATGCTCGTTCCATCCACTGCAGGTAGTGTGACGATGCCGGCATCAATTTTGCGATCCACTGCAGGTGGAATGATGATGCTGGCATCGATTTTGCCATCCACCGCAGGTGGAACGATGATGCTGCTCTTGTCATTGGTGTGCATGGTGGTTGATGAATGATTGGTTGTTGGCGGGTTGTCGTCGAGGCCCCTGAGGGTGGTTGAATCCAGAGGCAGCCATTTGCATGGAGGAGACCAATTCAACTTTGGAGAATCGTTGAGGAAAACCACATGCGGACGAGAGCTGGTGTAGGGGAGATCAGGCTCTGCGAAGAAGGACGGCTGGCTGCTGGTTGGTGTGGAAGGTGGCTCCTTGCGCTTGGCACGGGCGAACTTGACCATGATGGATGATCAGTGTGGTGATGTGATGATGTGATGTTGTGATGTTGTGATCTTTTGATTTTATGATGTGATGGGAAGGGGAGATGTGACGACAAAAATGGGATGGAGAGACCGAAATTGGGAGGGACGGGCTCGCCGAATCAATTTTTGCGACAGTCCCGCTGGCCAAAAAACGATTCACGAGTAGTTCAGGCTCTGATTGCGACACAAGCATCCTAACAACCCCATCGAAAGCGACACATGGCTGGATCGCCCATCTCTCAAGCTTTCTTCAGGTATGAAGAAAATGATATGTTACACGTAAACGTCGACGTCAAAATGGAGAATCCGTGAAATTTTTTTGCTATTTGGATTCACTATAGGCCCTGGGTCATGAAGGGATATAATATTATGCTGCATAGTATTCGCAAGTGTTGCTGTTGCCGTGAATGTGGATGTGAACGTATAGGGATGCCACAAACAACCCTGTGCTACTTGACACAACACACATAAGGGAGGAAGCACACAACAGAGCCCAATCGCCTACAACGTGAGGAATCAACGCACCACCGAAGCTGTCACAACATCACGACCCACACTGTTGGATACCATCGCAGTCTGATATCGACCAAAAGCGACGGCATCATGTCTGTCCACAGTGAGCACAAGCCATGTACTTGTGTTGTAAGAGCTATCTAAATATATCTAACCCTAATGGACAACATGCCACATAGCTTGCTAAAATGTCATGTTGTCCAATTCACAATTGGCAGGATGATACTTGACCTCGCTGAATGGGGCTGTATGCTTACACATCCACAGCTTCAGTTTCGCACATCTCTTGCTGCTTCACACATTCACAAATACATGTGTCTTGCCCAAGTGCAGTTTTCAACTGCCATATACCAGATGGATGTGTATGTTTGTACGTATGTGTTGCTCCTCACCATCCGCAGTTCATCTCCATACTATTCACTTTGCGTTGCCACTTTCCTGCTTCCCCCGTCTTCCTTTCTCCATTGGCTGTGCTGCTGGTGTCCACTCCTTTATTCATTGAATGCTCAACGTACCTATCCCAACTATTGCAGCATTCACTGCAATCGTTTGCTTGCCAATCATCTCATTGTCACTGCTTTGATGATACAAATGGCCATTGTAGCTTCCCACTCGCGCCTTCTTTGCTTCTGGGTATCGTTGATGCATTCCACATCTTCCTTTGCTTTCTTCTCAAGAGCCATCACTTCGTATGTCAGGTTGCAATTGTCATCCATAGTCCCTGTTTTGCAAGAGTGCTCTTCCATTGCCTCAACTTCAGCTTCTGCCATGTCCATTGCTCTCCACATCCTCCAAGATCTCTTCCAACCTTCCAACAAAGGCAGATCCTACCAGAAATGGTTCTTCAATGCTGACTTGAAAGTCAGATACTTCGTTGCAATGGCAGTGACATCGATGTAGTCGAACTTACAACTATTGAAACGGAGACGGTAGTTGGGTAAAAGTTTGTATCTAATGCAATGTTTGACGGATTGTGTCTGTTTCATGTTGCTTCGCTCCGATGTCCTTTTCTCTGTGTTGCACCTTTCGTGCTCGTTTCTGTGGCTGTTGTTGCTCGCTGCTGTTCATGACTCACTCGAGCCCTCGTGACTGGTTTCGCTCCAACAACAACAGCGAATATCAGATGGTCGTGGTGGCGCCGTGGCTTGCGGATCAACGGGCAACGCTTCGATGCCGGGCTCTAGCACTTCAGCCAATTGATCGAACGATGGCCTGGTGAGTCCGATGAAGTTGTAGAACTCCATGAAGTCGCCATGCTCTCAAATCAAAGACCAGAAAGATAGCACTTGATGATGGAAGATGCCGGAGCTGAGGTACCAACCCCTTCGCACACTTGTAGGCATGGTGTCGAGGATGCAGTGTGCCACAGCACACATGAGGAGGTGTTGCTGTGCAGCAAGATGCTCAAGAACGACAAGGATGATGGCAATCAAGGCAGCCTGGCGCTGACGATGATGGTGGGAAGATATGATCCGCTGGAGTTCATCAGATGATAAATACAGAGGTACACTAGGTGCATCTAAAGAAGGAGTTAAATTTCAACAGACAGTTGCGATGCAACGGGTGGGAACGAATAATCAATTTGCAGTAGAGCACATCGGATCAATCTGGTGTGAGCACAAAGTTTCCCTCTGATGTAGCCGTTGAGAACGAATTTTGGACTACCACGACTCGTCAGAGAGATTATGAAATTATGAACGGTCTCCGAGGAGCGTTCATATTCGCGGACAAGGAGTTCATAATTATTTCGATTGACGTTATGTCGACGTTGGCCCCCAATTCGACGAGGAGCCAAAAGGTATCTTGTGCCCTAAATGGAGCGATATGATTGGCCGAGAGGCCCAGATTATGAAATTATGACCCTTACAACCACCTCCAATGGTGCACATTCTCCCACAATAGTCCACGTCAATCAGAATCGCTGATGGCGAGGAGAGACAGACAGAGAGAGCGAGAGTAGACAATCCGCAAATTGTTTCGATACGTGTTCATTTGCAAGAGAGGCTGGTCCAACTCGTCATCTCCGGGGTTGTTTCTCCAGCCTTTGTGGAATCTTGAGTTGCTGCACTCCCGGCAGGTGGGTACGCAGAGAGGGAGAGGGAGGGAGAGGGAGAGGTGGAGCTTCATGCCTTGGTTGGGCGTATGTACGGCAGGAGCGTGGCCGCTGCGCAGAGACTTGGCGACAACTGCGCGTGTGCGCGCCAATCGTGCAATTGCGCTGGGGAGTTACTCATGATCCACGCCCAGGCCCAACGTATCATCAGATGTGAGTTGGCGATGTGACAAAGCGCCCATCTCGCAACATTGGTTTCCTCTTGACTCGATTGGGAGGCAATTCGTTGTCCACTCTCGCTCTGCTCTGCAATTCCGAGTACCTGTACGCATTTCGGCACTTTGCGGTTCTGAATCGACGTAACTTCGTCGGCAGGTACAGGCACCCGCCTTCGGCTCACTCCACGCACATTGATGTTTTGCAAACAGAGATCCAGTTCCGGGCCGCTGCGAAGAGGTGTGGCAGAGTATCGCGTGAAGAACGAATTCCAAAGAGATCTATTTTTGCCACCGACATCCGTTCTTCCGCGAAGTCGGATGGGACTTTCCACGTCTCAGACTCGTGAACGAGCCACATAATGCCGGTGTTGATTGACAGTTTCTTTGATGTCGTTGTGACATATCTGTGATATTCCGCACGACAAACCGTTCTTTTGTTCGCCAAGTTCGAACCACCAACACAAAACCAAACACGTCTTTGCATGCACTGTTGTGCTTGGATACGTCCGACGGGATTCATAGTGTGATTGTCACGCTGTGGACCATTGCCCATGCCACCCGTGCTATTGGTGCGCGCAAAGTTGCTCCGACGGTGTGCACCACCCACACCCGTTTCCAGTCGCTGCGTGCTGCTGTTTGTTCGCAGTTCCTTGTTGGCCACGAAATACACCTTGCCTCACCAATGGTTGTTGGGCCAAAGAGGGAGACCACGATCCCCAAAAGGCCCACCTGCGAATGACCACACGTTCCCAAACGCAGGAGCACAGAAGAGGATCAGACGGCGAAACCGCAAACGACCACACAATCCACCTTACAATACCTCCCACAATACTGAACACAAGAACAACGATAAAACGCATAAACAAAGCAAAGCAAAGGCCACAACAACACCATAAACAACAGCAGGAGGAACCATAACAGACAGACACAACCACCACGCACCATGCCGACAGGACATCATTCAAGACGATCATCCAGC
This sequence comes from Craspedostauros australis, assembly GCA_026770025.1. NCBI lineage: Eukaryota > Bacillariophyta > Bacillariophyceae > Mastogloiales > Achnanthaceae > Craspedostauros > Craspedostauros australis. The sequence goes on from JAMXDE010000023.1 coordinate 893,875, forward strand.
TGCGATCTGGATTTCACATCGCACAGAATCGCCACGGGAGATCTCAGCGAGCTCGAGTACGACGAACTGTCTTACGAGGAGATCGAGATCGAGGATTGGGACGGCGAGGCGGACATTGACGACGACCTCTATTCGTATGAGGAGTTCGAAGAGTACGACGAAGACGACGACGCGGCGACATTCGTGACGATCGAGGATGAGGGCGACTTCGGAGCGCTGTACACCATCTACGAAGTCGACAACGAGGATGTCTTCGATGATGATGATGGCGAAGTCTTGTGCGATGTCCCGCCCACGCCTGGTCGCACTGCGATCAAGGCAGCGGAAAGCAGCAACGATGCCACCGCGGTCATCTCGCCATCAACTGCGCAGCACCGAAGCCAAGACTCTTCCTCCAAGGCCATCGAGAACATGTCGCCGACTTCGGTCATCCCAACCACATCTAGCTTGGCTCCGCCGCCTGCACCCCAGCTACCACCTTGCCACGACACGGGCAGCTGTGACGACAGCAACAACGCGACGCCCAAGTCCGCCAACCAGCGCAAGAAGTGCCAAGGTCATAAGAACAGCACCAGCTGCTGCGATGATAACACCACGACACCGCCAGCGCCACCCCTCTTCACTTCTCGGGATTTCCGATCCCAAGCAACACACCAGCCATCCACAGCAGCAGCCCGTGCGGTGAGGAGGAGGTCGTTGGACAGCGAGTCCTTCGCCGACGCATCTGTCATGCGAAGGACATACGCAGATGATAGCCCGCATTCCTACCTCCTCATGTGTCTGCAAGATCAGCGGGGCAGCAGCGCTGCGCGAGGAACCTACCTGCGCAGGGGTTCGCTAGACAGCAACAGAGGCGGCATCAATCGCGTGATGCCTGTTGTTTGTTGAGAGGGGGCAATTCACAATGCTCTGATGGAATCCGCTGGGGGATTCCGATTCATGGTCGTAGATGCCAGTCGAAGCGAGGGAAGGGAAAGATCGGATCATGTGGAATTTAAACATGAGACAAACCAGCAACACTTGCGGGCCAATTTAACCACGCTACTCTAACACGCACAACGCCACAACATCGTAACACTATATCTGACTGCAAAAGCGTACCTCATCCTGACGACGAACGTATGTACGGTATTGTGTGCTATGTCAGCGCTGCTCGTGTGAGTCTGCGTGCATGTTCACACCAGCGGAACAGTCGTCTTTCTTGCCGTCCACGCGATCATTCGACCATGCCATCCTATACCACGCTATGCCATGTCATACCATGTGTAGCTGCGCGGCGGTTCCCAAGATGACAGAAACCCTGAGTCACTCTCCGGCCGCGGCCAGTTGCGTCCACCTCAGTGTATGGTAGGCACACATGCACTCGAGCAGCTCGACCATAAGTTTATCTTAAGCGGCCTGCGAAAGGTCCAACGCCGGCTTGACGTGGTTGCATTGTTCATTTTAAAGTGCGCTCCTGCTGTTGCACTCCGCACGATAGTCTCACACTCCAGGGCTCGGATACACCGTGTCCTCTCTCTCTCTATATATAGAGTCTACGCCGGAGATCAACCTGTGGCTATTGGCGATCTCACACAGTTCAGTCTGGCACTGATCGCACAGTGACTGGCGGAGCGTTTTGGAGAAACATTTCCTAATCAGATTTCATAGTATGCTATAAGAGATACCACAATAACTGTATTGAGACAACACCATAGGTACCAAAGACGAAGCTTGTTGAAACAAACATCATCCAACAAAATGGGACGGACTACTGGAGCAAACACCAACTACGAAAACTGACGAATCCAACAGACGAAGCAGCCGCAACATGATCACTCTCATGGACGAGAATGGCAGCAGAGCACACAGGAATCCATGCGACTCCGAGAATGTTCTAGTACTTGCGGAGATTCGACACCTCGAGCACTCGAATGGTGGAAACGGATAGCCTTCGATGCGAAATCCCCTGATCTGGAGAAAGCCAACGCTTGGACCAGCAGGCTGCGCAATGGCAGCAATAGGAGTAGTAGCAGAGCCCTCGGTCTCAGCATCAAAAGACCGCAAGCATCAGAGTCAGGGCATCTCGAAGAGTTGGGGCAGGCGCGACGAGCCAGCGGGGCTGGGCTCCATCAGCACAGCGCACAGTGCATCGGAGTTGGTTGTTGACCTGCCAGAGAGACACAAGGGCAGACCTTTCCACAGCTCGAGCTTCTCCGCTCCGCATACAAAGAGCAACAGACCGAAGATGGTATGACATCTTCAAGGAACGAAGGGATGGACGGCGCTGCTGCTAGTGATGAGGACACACTCTTGCAAACATGAGCCAGCACAGAGCGACACTTCCTCGAGTGGACAAAACGAATTTGAACGTGCAGGAGCACGGGTTGCAGCGAAGAAACACCTCCAAGGGAAGGGGACCCAGCTGGGTGCAAATATGCTCTGCCTGCGCATACAAGTCCCCCAACCCGTTTGTTGATGTGACGAAAGTGAGAAAAACAAGACAACAACTTGCGAGATGTGAATCGGAAGCTAGGAGCCGCCAATGAAAATCCCTCGAATGGACAGGCGCATGAGCAAGTACTCGCGCATTGTCAATAGCCCGTTTGATTGATTTATCCGAGCATCACGCTTCATTGGAGTTCAATTATCATTAGCGATACGTACGTGTCGTATTTGAGAAATCTTTCATTTTGGCTGCTTGTCTTAGTGGCCGGTGCGCCACAGGGTCACAATCGTCATGTTTCGGCAAACCACAAACCAGATGACCGCAGATGTCACACTTCCATAAGTAACTCCGAGGCGAGAAGCGCCCGAATAGCGAAGCATAGGCGTTCCTTGTGACCGACTCCCCATCCTTCATACTTGTTCGCCTGTACGTCCCCAACTGCGGCGCAGTAAATACAAATCTTGTTTATGTTTGACAAGGACACAAAGTTCGAACAACGAAGCGAACGCTAACATACCTACCGTTTCTCATTGACACACAATCCACTCACGCTGTTGTTAAGTATTCAACGTGGAACGCTTCACATGCGTGACATTGTGAGCAAAGTTCGTTCTGCGCTCGTTGGTCACGTTTCTCACGAGATGAGGAAACTCACAAATTGAATTCTGGTGTCGTCTTTGAGAACACAGGACAGACGAACAGAAACGACAACAAACCGAACAATGCGCAGTAAGCAACCTGATGACGGAAGAACATTAGCCGCATCCACATGCCCACATGCTCACATGCCCACATACCCACATGCCTCGATGGCAACACGACACATACAGAGGTGTGCAAATACGGAAATGCATGAATTGGATCAGCAACGATGCCCATTCGGAAGAAGCCAAGCGATGCCACACTTCCATCCATCGATCCATCCAATCAGCCCAATGTAGTCGATTATAATACATTTCAGCAGCTATCAGCATTGAACCAGCTTCGTCGGAGTCCACGCCGCTCATACAACGCTGCGACAGTATCAAAACGACATGTTGCGTGTCAAAATCATGACCAACAGCAACTTCTGCCGTGAACTGCAGATATGCACGAGAAACAATCGGCATCATGTGTTAGAAACCCTATGATCTTAGCCAAGGCAGAATGCCAGAGTTTGTGCAGCAACCTGTAGAGGTCGAGCTATTGGTTGATTGTTGTTGCAGTGAGTGAGTGTGTGTGTGTGTGAGGTTGTTTGATTGTTGTCCAAGTTGGGGTTTTATGATTAGATTTTATCGTATGATTGTTTCCTGCAATTTTTATTACGGTGCTATCGCGGCCCCCGTGTAAATTCCCGCAGTAATCACTTCCGACTTTTGGTTTTCCTTTTTGTATCCTCTCCGTAGTATACCGTGTTGATCCGGTGTCGTCCCACGAGATTTTTCGTCTTGTTGGTGTCGCAACGAGTCCAAACGTGTTGCACCAAAAGACGGACACTCTTCGAGTTTCTCCGATGTTCTTTTGAGTTTCCGAATTTCTCTCGTCATCGCACACAGAGAACATGACAGGATGTCCATTGCATTCCAACAATCATGTTCATTGGCGGCTCTCTCTGGCATGAGGTTGATGCCGGTGGAGCAACGGAGCAGACAGTACAGGTGGATGGAGAGGACTGCAACAGATGCGTGAGAGACTGAGAATAAGGGATCGGTCGGTTGCAACCGATATCCTCCCACTCCCATCGAATGCGTCTGCAAGCCAAGCAGGCAACACCGATTGACATGGAAGCCCACTGCGTCGGAAGCAGCAAACATCATGCTGCGTCAGCGGCGAAAGCACAATCGGCGGCCACGGATCCGAGTATCAACTTGGACGAGGTTGCATTCATGAGCAGATCGACGATTATCCCATCCCATGCCATACATGCATCATCCACCGATGTCAACTGCGCTGGCGTTGGTCGGAGGGTCGTTGCCACTATGCAGCACAAGACACCACGCAATCGCCAAGGCGCGCCCTCAAAGCAGAACCGGTACTGTGCCCACGCGATGCTCATCTGACTTCGCGTGGTTCATTCGAAGTACGCCTGCGCCATATCATTCTACTTCGTCCTCGATGGGTCAGCAATGTACTTGGTGGAAAGAAACAGGCGACAACCCAATGCGTCCAGCATCCAGCACCCTCGTCGTCTTTTCATGTCTCCATCCAACCATCAGTGGTGCCGATGCGAGGATTTTTGGGCTTTGCACACAGGTCAAGAACGACGCGTCGTGTCCGCAAATGCTGCTGTATGCCCAGGCGGGACTGCAGCATCAAAAACAATGGAGACTCTCGTCGTGAACTGGACCGCCGGTGCTCTTTGTGAATTGAACATGCTCACACCCGTCGGCGCACATAACACAGAGCGAACGTGAAACAAATGATCGAACAAACACACAGAATGAAGCTCAGACGAAGGCGCACACGTCGAATGCAGCCATGAATCGATCGGTGCATTTACCACAAGGATATGGTATGTACTCGCATGAGCGAAGAATGAGCCGCAAGGCCACGAGCAAGTTCCATGAATCGACTCATCCAGAGGACATGGTTGACAAGCATGTTTTGGTTCGTTGCACCAACAAGGATTCTTGTGATGACTGTGGTTCTCTTTGTTCTCTTTGTTCTCTTCATTTTTTCCATCAGCGTCGTCATTCTCCACATCCCTTTGGCGGAGAGATCGCAACACGTTGCTTCTCCACACCCCGATCGCGTGGGTTCATCGCACAGGTACTCGCACGAGTATCTCCCACGATGGATAGAACGCACCAGCGACGGTCGCGGCGAGTGTACGTCCAAAGATCGACAGACGAAGGAGCAAGCACAATAGAGCGCGGCGAGGTGCGCACCATCCATTCCACACTTCTCGATCCCGCGTGATGTGCCAATTGCGAACCACGAAATGATCATCATGGTGGTTGCTTCGCAACTTCACGGGTACGAGTACAGCGATTCGGTGGACACCCACGGACATACGAGTAAATGGCACTGTTCAATCACATGGCCCACAAAAGCAGACAGGGGCATTCCGCTCCGCTGCCCGAGACTGCCACCATGGCGATTTTTCAATACACCATCGCTGACACTGGGCTCATCCCGTGAGTTGCTTTTGGAGCAGCCCAGGATAACGAGAGAGCATTCTTGCAATGGCTTTGGTTCTCCTTCCGCACTCATTCTTCATTCACCAAAGAGGGTGCGGGCGAGGCTGTGGTTGGTGGCAACGAACTAGCACCAATTACTGCTCGAAGCTGGATTTGTGAACTTTTGAAGTGCATCTCAGGCAGACCGACAGCATCGTGAAGCACAGAATTGAGGTCTCGCAGATGCCATACTATGCCATGCCATACACCAACAGCACGATAAACCTTTAATAATGTAGTGCTTCAGAGTCCATACTCCCATGCCAGCGAGAAAATCCGTGCAGCAACATACGACCAACCAAGGAGAAATGTCGATTGAGCGCTAGTATGGACGTAGTATCCATAGATTTGGGTGAATGTCACGCTTTTCAACATTTCAAAGCATAGTATAATAGGTTTGAACAGGAAACACAGCTGTCTTTCGCAGAGACCCTTGCACGCCGCCTTCGTTGGAGTTGATCCTACCCCTTCCATTTGGCAGTGACCGCAGCCCCTACATGAAGCTTTCAGCTCCTTCAAAAGTCTCATTCAAGCACTCGGTGGCAAACTCGCCAAGATCGTGGCGCATGTTCGAGCATCATATTCGTGCATAGATCCGGACTACAACGCAAGAGCTGTTCCGAGCCTTTGCACATCTCGTCAATGATATCGTGGTTCATTATAATACATATTATATTAAAATAGAGTAATATTCTCCCGAGTAACTGCATGCTTTGTGACAAGCGCAAACGCACGAAATAGAAGCATCAGAGTCATGTCACGCCATCTCCATTTCATCCAACGGTTAGATCGAAGCTTGCGATGGTGGGTCATCGTCGAACAGTGTTGTGGGCTCGAAATCTGTCTCTGGCGGAAGCTCGAATTCTCCGCCGTTGATGTTGTTCGATGCTCGAGGGTCTGCGGCGACTGAGTCGAACAATTTGTCCAACCATGTATTCCCATACGTGTTGGTGATGCTGTTGGTTGTAGCAGTGACAGCTGGAGCGGTGATGCCGTTGGTGATCCCGTTGGTGCTGCTGTTGTTGCTGCTGCTCTTTGGGCCGCCGAGGTTGTCCCAGTTCTGTGCATTTTGCTTGTGCTCGCCAACACTGTCACCAAGATGCCCCACGGAACTGAACAGCTTGTAATCGTCAGCAACCGGGATGGTCTTTGGCACTCGTAGACTATGCAGTGGCGGGTTGATTCCAAAATTTTGCCCTAGTAGAGAATCGGTGTCACCCGTGTCTTCGAGTTCAAACGGGATGTCGAAACCCACGTTGCTCCAAGAACCCCGAAGCTGCTTGTCGAAGGACCTCGATGGCTGACCTTGTTGGTCGACCATGGGGTGGCGCAATTGCGACTCGGTCGAGCTCGTTTGGGCGCCACAATGAAGATTTGTCATTCGCGAGTGATTCATCTGGATAGCGTTCGTCACGGCTGGGTTGCTCGGCACGATATCGCAAGAGGCAAAGGCTTCGTCGCCATGCTGTATCGTCTTTTGGTTACCATGCGGCCACTGCTGATGAACATCAATTGGCAGAGAAGTCCGCAGTGGTATGCCTGATGTAACTTGCTGCAACCCAGGAGCTACGGCAGCTTTCTTGGCAATGGGTGGCAAGTGGGCTGGTTTCGTACCTGCCGTCTTAGCTGCAGCGGACTCTTCATTCTTGACTTGCTGTCTCGATCCACCCCGTTCCTTCGTTTGGTGGTCGCAATACTCGCAAAACTTAGCATCCTTGTTTTTGCACTTCTTGATCTTAGTGCGGATCATGTTGTGGCTGAGCGCTGGCGCACCGCGAGCGAAGAAAGGGTGGAAGTCTGTGGAGGAGAGTGGGCGTAGACGGCGAGAAAGCGAGCAAAGAGCAGAATAAGAGATGTACAAGAACCGAAGCAGGTATGTATGTATGTTAGCGAGAGATCTTGCGGGCGCTGCTGTCGCTTGCTATAGCGGCCAAGAGGTCTCTCAGATGAGTGCGATGCGCTTGGGGCATTGGTAGGTCCACGACGCGATACAGACGCTTCGTTTGGCAGAGAGCTTACATCGACGCCTCCGAGCCGTACTTACATGATCCGCGAACTGACTTGCCGCAGCAGGTGCGACAGGTGGTGAACCCCCAAAGATTGAGAGATCTCACGAAGCTCTTGTACTTGGATTGGTGGACGTACTTGGGCAGAATGAGCTTCAAGAAGAGATCGCGTTGATGGACCTTGAAGACGCGGCCACATGGCATCCAGGAGATGATGTTGGTGTTGTTGTCGTGCTCGGCATCCGAAAGCAGCTTGTGCAGGACCCAAGGAAACTGGAGTCGTCCGTCCTTGTAGGTCTTGGGAGCCTCAAGGTCGAACGTCTGGCCAACACTCCTGGAACTATGCATGCTCATGCTTTGGTTCTTCCTCTTTGCTCTTTGTGTGCCTGCAGATGGGAGATGGGCTCCTTGCCTTTGCTGCTGCTGAGGTTGCTGCTGAGGTTGCTGCTGAGGTTGCTGGTTTGTTGCGCAAATGCTTGTTAGATTTGTGTGGATATTGCCACGCTCGTCTGTTGTAGCATCTGCTGGTGTGGGCGAAGAAGAGCGTTTCCACTCTGGCATCAACTGTGCCCGCTGATGCTGCATGGTGTGGACGTACACGCGCATAGAGTATGGTAGGTATGGTGAGTGGCGTAGGTATGGGCACTATGCTTCTGTTGCGGCGTCTCGGTATGCAAGTACTGTTGCGAAAGTGGGGCTCAGATGACTGTGAAGACGAAGAAGGCTGCTGCTGCTGCTGCTGCTGCTGCTGATGATGATGTTGATTCTTGTGTCGGCGTTGTTATTTTATGATAGCGGTCAGTGACTTTGCCTGTGTACGAATGGTAACCGAAGTCGTCGCCGGAGACTTCAAGACAAAGTGCGTGCAGGGACTTCGATGGCTCGACGAGCGGTTTGGCCTGCCAGCGCTTCCCTTTCTCGTTGTACTAAACAGAGGGAGTGGTCGTGAAGCGGTACAACGAGGTTGGTGGATGAGAAACGTTATTTTGGTGTGTCTCTGCGGAGTCCTGGGAGAGATACAATTGAGAGGTGCGGCGAGAGGCAGGGAGGAGATTTTGAATGTCATTGAGCGCATTGGTGTATGCACGGTACCACACGGGTATGGCTTTTTGGAATGTGTAGATTGGTACGAGGAGTGCAGGAAGCGTGACCCTCAAGACAAAAGTCTAGCACGAGCACGTACCGCAAGTATGGCACATGTGGTAGCTCGTACGACTACTAGCATGCAGTTAACGGCGCACCGCTCGATACCGTGGTGGCCCCCAGCGTCTTGGTTTGTCGCTGTTCGGCGGGTTTGGCTTGCCTGTGCAATCTATTTGGTCGTGTTGTGTCAGCCACGGTCGAATTTGCAATGGTGCATTTGTCTTGTGTTGTGTGGTGCCTCTCCTTGGCGTTCCTGCTGGCTGGAGAGAGTAAATTCCACGTGTGTCTCTCTGTGCACTCACACAAGTTACGACTATAATGTGTCCGCGTACATGGTCGCCACACAGGCAAGATGTCCCCTCCCCACCAGCGCCAAGGGCCAAAGATTCCAGCCGGTCGCGAGAAATAAGACACGGAGCACACAGAGAGCGATGAACACAAGGCAAGAGAAGAGAAGAAAAAGAGGCGCGGCCCACATCCAAGCCATGCAACCAGAAAATGTCTCCGGAACAGCCCAACAAATCGAACGCCAACAACAACGGCCGAACGCGAGAAGTATGCAGACCCAACCAGATAAGTAGTGACGTCGGCATATCACGTTGATGAAACATTGTCTTCTCCAACGAGTTCGCCTTTGTTCCGCAAAGAGACAGCGACAACAGAACCAAATAACCAAGGAGCCAAACCAATAATTATGGCCAAGTCCGCGCGTCTCGCATTCTGCATACGTTGACTACATGAGAAAAGTTAGGTTTGGGGGCACTATGATTGGTCATCGCGTCACCTCCGAAGTATCGCGCTGAGCCAGCGATTTCGCTGGCTGCGTTCCACTCTCCCAATCCGAACACAACAGTCTTAAAATTTCTCATCTCTTTTGGTCACGTAAGCGAAGTCGTCCCCAACGCCGCTTCACTGTGGAACCTTATTGCGCGCAATGTACCTACGCACTCCAGCTCGTGCCCAAGATAGCTGAGAAATGTAACAATGGAGGAGAACAATCCACCAATAGAGTACGCGCAATCTACTCTACAATGCCCGACATGGTCAACTCCAGGCCACGTCGCTCCTGAACTATCTCTCCATGGAGACAGACAAGAATTGGATGAAGGGGTTGGGGCAACTCTGCGCCCAGACCATCCATACGCGATCTCCTCCGCCAATCATCTCAGCAGTCGGGATCCGAGTTGGGGTTGCGAATAGATGAAATTGTGACCGCTGCCTTTATGTCCTCGCCACGGCATGGGACTCTTGATCCACACTTGGATGGGATACTCTGGTAGATGTCTCTACCTGCTAGTTGATACATGTACAAACTGCATGGTACTCTGCTAAGATTTGCTCCTGTTGCTGAAGTCCTCATGCCTGCCCTCGCACTGTTCCCGCATCGCTCCATGGACATTGACGTTCAATTCCCATTCCATTTGAAGCGTCATGGGTACTATACACCCCGGTCTGTTCCGTTTCTTTTCATTCTTCATTCGTCTTCCTTGCTGTCATTGCGATGCAATATAGAATATTATACTATACAGTAGAGTATGGAACTTCACCTTTGCTACCACATCTAATATGCAATAATACTACTACGACTCTATTCCACTCCACTGATGCTTGGTGCAACTCACTCATCACCTTGGGCGCATAGTGGCATTTCCTCCTTGTCTCAACACTTGCAATCCATCTTAGACCTTTGCTGTTGTCGCTCATCCGAACATCACAGCAAATCTGGAACAATCGCGTTGCTGCTGCAGCTGTTACTTCTCTGCATGCAGTTGCTCTGGCGTAAAATAAGATTGAGGGAGTGCGAGTACAATCACGTCAGCTATGAGCTACTGTGTTCTACTCTGCTATGCCCGTTCTGCTTTGTTCTGCCACAGGTCCAACAGAGGAGTGTGTGCATGATGCGCCCCAAACCTATCGAAGGTAGCAAAAACGCACTACTGACTCGTCCTCAGGAGTGCCCCGCTCTTCTCTGCTCTGGTCTGCTATATCCAAGTTCGTGTTCTGAAAATGTTACCGCTACCTCGGTGTGTGCGTTCTTTGTGGGTGTTGCACAATTGTAGCGCGGGCCGACGTACATAGTGCTATGAGAGACAAAGGCAGACTGAGATGGTGATCGTCCTCGATTGAGGGGATGCGTGGTGGTCGCTGCAACTCAGCGACAAACGCAAAGATCACGCAAAACAATATGTCCGCTTCGCACACATATGGCATGACTATTGGTAAGAGTGCGAGTCGTAACTCATGCGCTGTGGATTCTTCAGTGCACGTCACCGTCGATGCAGAAAAGGTCCCCAACTCCGATAACACCAACGCAGAAATCCGACGCAATTTGATTCCACATGCTTCCATTGGGTTCCATCGTTCATTGATGCTCTCCTCATTGTTGGTACTTTTTTGTCAAACCATCGCATCACCACATCCGAGTTGTATTCTTTCGTTTGTCTTGTTTTTCTCACCATAGTTTTGCGCCAGATTTATCTTGACCGTCGCGGCGACACCACCAACCCCAGCCGCCTCTGACTTTTTCAGCCTTCGTCGTCGATGCGTGCTGAAGAGGTTCCGTTCTGTCGCCCTCCCACAATTGTCCCTGTTATGTTCGACGCCAATTCAGCGCCACTTCGCGACGTCGGCGGTCCGGTCCCGTGGCTGCTTCCGTCTCCATCCAGATTCGGATCGTGGGGCCTCTTGGTCCGAGCATGCGACGTGACCACTTCCGCGCTCTGGATACTCGCACACATTCCTGGCAGAGGCAGCGCGAATAGTTGCCTCTCGCTGCGATCCATTCCACCTCGCTTCAACCCGCGAACCCCTCCATCTGAGGACAAGTCGTATCACTTGTGCGGTCGTGGCGGTGGTTGCGAGATGTGGACGCGATACAGTACTCGCAGAGTATGTATTCCACGCTACACGTCCCCGTGAGATGCCTGCAGTACAAATCGTGCGCAGGTTAGAGTAGTTGTGCACCGCAAAAGGCAAAGACCAGAACAGCTCTTGGAACAGGCAAGAAGCGCATCACGCCACAGCAATCTACCACAGCTCGTACGTTGTGTACTCGCATGAGGTCCCTCCCAACTCGGCATTGACCTCAATGCGGATACAAGGGTTCGAGGTGGACAGGTATCCTGCTGCTTTATCTTCTCTGCTATGGCTCAGCCCATGAACATTCCTACAACTGTGCGGCTCCCCGAAACTGCGGTGGCTCGCCCGCCTACTTCTCGTGTTATCGATGCCATCTATTATATAATATTATACATACGACTCTGATGTCAATTGAGATAGTCACAGGCGACAGACTCTGCTCGTAGATGCAGTGCACAGTTTGTCTACTCGTGCTTTCTCATGCTCCACCAACGTTGTTTCTTCAGAATGCGATTAATGCCACGATAGTCGGGTTGCTCTCCCTTCGCTTTGATCGCCGCATCCGGACGACTGGAGTACCTTCGCGCAGAGGGCCATCCCCGCGCTGCAGCGTCACCTGATCCCAAGCGCGAGGCCCAACACGTGATCAAAATCGGAGAATACTGACATGCACAAACAGCCAAGGTTTGGTGGTACTTCAACAAACATCCATGGTATTTAAACAGACAGTCAATTCTCTTTCTTGCACAAACTGACGGGGCATTCTGTTAAGCCTGAGCAGACAATTCTGCACTGTTCGTTAATTGATGAAGGAGCCAAGAACAAGGAGTCGAGGCAGAAAAATGTCCGAGGAGAATGGGAGAAATAAGCCTGTTGGGGATGACGCATTTCGCCTCACAAGACCACGACATCGCATAACATCCATTCATGTTCTTTCACAAGACAAAGTGGCCTCTCTGTGTCGAGTTTGTGAGGTCATTCATCGCACCGCGCTCCGCTTGTGGCTTGTGCTACCGAGTTGAATTCGTGCGTCTCCGACCGCAGAGGCAATGGAGGAAGCATTTACCGCAAGTGGTGGAATCAACGCCGATCGTAGTTCATGCTCGTGCTCCGCTAGATACGACGTTGGATCCGTCCCTATGAGCTCTCCGGGAAACCGTACCAAACAGTGCCTGTTAGGCCGGTGCCGATAGCCGCTGTTCGGCTTATCCTATCTCGAGTGCGCGATGACGGTACGGATACGTTCGATCTTCCATGCGCCCCCCGACGACTTGTTGGTTGCTTCTCTGGAGGGACGGGAAGATCCCTTGCACAAGCGATAAAAAATGAACACCACGAGCGACTTCACAGCCGTCCCATTCAGTCCTCCCTCGCGGGTACAGTTGGATTTGTTTGCTTCTTGGATGTTGATTGCCTCTTCGAACCTACTACTATGGTGTAATGCTGTACCAGTCCTCGCACTTGTCCTTGTACAGGTTGCGGTGCTTTCCTTGGAATGAACACCCTTGCGTGTCCAAGTTGCGATGAGGATTCCGACATGATTGCCAGCGTCCTGCACCATCATACTCACACATGCAAAGGAGCCAACTATTCTCTCACACATACTCGTATGTAACATGTGCATGTAATTCGATACAAGAGGAGAGTGCCGCATCTACATTCACATCCACACTGACATCCACGTCCACACTGACATCCACATTCACATTGACCTTCACATCCATTTTCGCTTCCGTCATCACCATTTCCATTCGACGTTCTCAGCAACCTTCGCTGAGCAATACCACTTTGATTTCTAACAATGCCTTCCAGCGAATTGGGAAAGACTCTGACGAGCAGTTGGTATGGAAGCTTGATTCCCCTGAGTGATGCCAACATTAAGGTCGGCATCGACGTCACGGGGACGAACAAATCAAACATTAACGCATCGCTAACCGAAGAGTCGTCCATCTCCTACTCTTCCTTCGATGATCACCAGCACGGATACTGTTTCAACTTTGAAAGAGCCGGGCTCATCGGACGGGACACCGAAAAGCGGGTGCTGTCGAATGCCATCGATCAATTGCTCAAGAGGCAATCAGCCGATGCCCAGGGTGATGGAGATGGCAGAAGGAGCAGCACCCGCCGACCTTCTCAGCGGCAGCACCAAAGCCAAGCATCGAGCACAGCTCTTGGCAGCCTCAAGACGCTGTGCCTCCTCTCCGGACTGTCGGGAACCGGCAAGTCCGCCCTCGCAATGCACTACCGACAGCACTGCTTGGACAAGTTCGGCTTCTCCGTGTCCGGAAAATTCGATCTGCAGCAAATGGAGGAACCTTACGCGGGCATCAAGAGTGCGATGGGACAGTTGATGGGACAGATCAGGGCCCTTCCATCCGACGAGGATACCGATGCGACGACGGATGATCCACGAAGCCTGTCGGCGTTCCAGCAAGCCATGATCCTAGGCTTGTCGCCAAGCGAACTGAGGACTCTGCACAAGATCATCCCTGGGCTGTCGCAGGTGATCACTGGGAATTATGCCACCCACAATGGCAAGGCGCAGGACGGTGGCAGCGTCAGTGATGGCGACAGCGCCCATTTCCCAGCGGACGAAGACAGCATGGGCGAAAGCGCGAGCGTGCAGTATTGGAACGCCCGTGGTCTCGTCAGGCAATCGTCATGCACGAGCATGGCCAGCTCGGCGTCGGGCAGTGATGGGCGTACGCTGGCGATGGGAGCAGCGGGTGCGGTCACAGAAGGTTACCAGAACATTTCCGATCGGATCAAGCACGCATCCAAACGTTTTCTGCAGATCGTTTGCAAGCATGCCCCATTGGTGCTAGTCATGGACGACATCCAGTGGGCTGACAAGGCATCCCTCGATCTCATCCAAGCGTGGACCCTCGATAGCGAGGTTTCTTCGCTCATGATCATGGGCTGCTATAGATCGGATCATTTGGAGCACAACACCATGCTCCAGAACATGATCACAACGTTGGAGGAGTCCAAACGCGAACGAGCCATCCGCATCATCAACATCTCGATGAACGATCTGCCGTTGGGAAGCATCCGCGAGATCCTCATCGAGATCATCTTGCCAGACAACGACGTTGATGTCAATGGCCTTGCAGACATCGTCTATCGCAAGACAGGCGGGAACGTGTTCTTCATGAAGCAGTTCCTCGAGTCGTTGGTAGATCAAAGGCTGCTATCGTTTGATGTGGACGGTGGCATGAAGTGGGTGTGGGACGAAGGCAAGATCATCGCCGAATCATCGGCCACTGCGAACATCATTGATCTCATGAATCAGAAACTGCACCGCGTGGACGCCGCTCGCCATGTGCTCCCGGTCGCAGCATGCCTCGGTTCCACCTTCTCAAAGCGGAAGCTGATTGTCGTGATGCGAGCATTGTCCATCCACTCCGATCACAGCGCTTTCTTCAGGGACCTGCTGATGTCGAGTGATGATTCCCTGTCATCGGACTCATCTCAAGACCCGTCGCTGGCCCCAAAACGGCAGCAGCCACAGCAAGGTCGGCGCCAATCTGACCCTGCCTCAAGCTCCAACATCCGCAAGAGCCTCGATGTCTGCGAAAGAGAAGGTCTGATCGAACAGCACAACTACGAGTACAGCGATCAAGATTCTCGCCGACGACAACCACGAGGACGGCGAAAACAAAAGGAGCAGCAGCAGCAGCAGCAGCAAAGCTTCAGAAGCATGCAGACCAAGACGCAGCTCAAGCTGGCAGCCAGCGGAAATCGCGGCGATGCATGCACCTTCATTCACGACAAGATCCAAGAAGCGGCATTGGCGCTGCTTCCTGAAGAAAAGCTCTCCGAGCTGCGATTCAGGGTTGGAGACGTTCTACTTGCTTCGAGCACCGCAGACTACATGCGAGAAGATGAAGTCTACGCGACAGTTGGTCTCATCAATTCAAGACTCGACCTTGTTCCCACCAGCACGCAACAATCGGCCCGTCGCACGAGAATCGCCATGCTCAATGCCAAGGCAGGCCAGCTGGCTGTCGAGTGTGCGGCGTTCTCCCCGGCATTGGGATACTTCAAGACGGCGATCAAGCTGCTGCCTCCCGACCACTGGAAGTCCCACTTCCATGAGAGCCTCAACATCTACTCATCAGCAGCCGAGTGTGCGCACATCATCAAGGATTCCGATGAAAGGAACAGATACTGCTCCGCCATCCTGTCGTTGGATTGCCCCATCCTCGACAAGGTCAGGGCGTACCACATATCCACCGATGGGTTGTTGGCAGAGAAGCGGGCCGAGAGTACGGCGCAAGTCATCCCCATGATCCTCCAGTTGCTCGACCAGCTCGGTTGCAAACTTCCGAAGGGCACGTTTCGCAGGTCCATAAGATTTCTGCGCGGTCTCTTCAAGCTGAAGCGAGCGGCGTCGAAGTGGACCCTGCAAACGTTTCAAGACAAATCAACGCCGCCTGACGCGACGCAGGTTGCCATCACAGAGACGTTGGAGAAGCTGGCGTTGGTAGCATTCCTGATCCGTCCAGAACTTTTCCCCTTCTTTGCGTTGGAAACCACTGAGCGGACTCTGAAGTACGGCATCATGCCAAATTCGTCGACGGCTTTGGCAGCCCTCGCTGCGATCGTGGGGTATTTTATGGGCGATTTTGAGGCTTCACGAAACATCAGCGAGATCGCGCTGCAAATGACCGACCTTCCATCGAACCAGCACAGCAAATGCAGCGCGATGTTCACCATCAATGCTACCTGCCAGCATTGGATGAAGCCGCTCGGTAGCACAGTGGACGACTATTGGAGAGCGTACGAGCACGGAATGGCTTGCGGGGACGTCGATTTTGGGCTGAGGAGCGCGGCGGGCCATTTGCAGGGCTGCTTCTACGCGGGGAGGCCGCTGGATCAGCTGGACGAGGAGATGGCGAAGATGTCCAACATCATGAAAGACTTCCAGGAGCTGGAGCAGAGGGACTTCCTGAGCGCCAACTGGCAAGCCGTGCGGAATCTCCGAGGCCTATCCAGCAACGAAACCAAGGTGGTCGGTGAGTTGTTTGACGAAGATGCATTCTCCAAGCGACCGTCGGAGGATGTCGATGAATTCTCAGCCCTCATGTTCTTGGTGTACCGCCAGATCCTCGCCGTGTTTTTCGGTGACTACGAGCTGGGAGCCAAGACATCACTTGATGTCTTCGATGAGCAGGTTGACAAGTTCGCTGGGCTCAGCTACCTCCCGATTGGCGCGCGCTATGGAGGCATCTGCTGCTACGTCATGTGCCAAAGGAGCGGGAAGACTGCAAAAGCAAAACAGTATCGTAGACATGCTGATCGATGCCGCCAGATGTTGCGAAAGTGGAAGAAGTGGGGAAATCCGAACTGCGACCACGGCCTTGCCTTCTTGGATGCCGAACGCAAGATGGTGCAATCGAAGTACGATGCTGCCGTTGTCAGGTTCAATGATGCGATCAACTTGTCCAAGGCCATTGGCTTCACCCACGATCAAGCCTTGGCCAATGAGCGTCTTTCGGAATGCTTTATGAAGATGGGAATGAAGGGCGCTGCGCTATTGGCTCTGGACGAATCGGTGAGACTGTATGAAGTCTGGGGTGCGACAAGGAAAGTCCAGAAGTTGAGCTTGAGTTGCGAAAAGATGCGAGTGGCGACACCAAGTTGAACGACGGGAGTAGAAAAGCGCCGTGGTAGTGCTGTAGATGAGCAAGTACATATTATATATACATAGAGAGCGATAAATAGCAATGCAGGTTTCGCCTTACTCTCTGGAGGATGATTGTGGATGGCATTGTTGACTATCCTGAAGCAGCTTGCGCTCTCTGCCTCGCTCCCAGTCGTCGTTTGTGCACACCTGTTCCGTACAGACGAGCTGGGAGCACCAGTCTATCCCCGGGTATTCTTCTATTCCATCATTCTCAGTCCTGATGCGATCGAGGTGGCGAACGATGCAAGCACGATCTCAGCTTGTGCACTAGATGCTCCATGGTCCGGCCGACAACCAAAGCGGCCACCTGCAGGAAGCGGGCGACGAGTTGGCGAGTTGGGTATGCTGTCGCTTGAAAGGAGCTGTGTGCAAGGCTCCACTGCGGAGCAAACACGTGCACATCATTCGTTGGCTTTCCAGATGCTGCAGGTTGGATTGATGCTACCGGTTGGACCAAACCGCCAAATCGAGCGTGCATTTCTTGTTGCGGATGGCTGTCCATCGTGCCGCTGTGCTGAGATGATCCGACGCATCGAACATCGTTCAATGCATGCGTGAATGCGACGATCCCGTCCAAGCTGTAGATCCGTCCCTTGAGGTTGTACTTGTCCTTCAGCCGGCGCGCCTCCAGCCCCGACCTGTAACCGATGGTGCAGTACGTCACCACGACCATGGAGTCAGTGCGCGCTGGCGGGTGTTGCGCATTCTGCGACCCCGGCTGCATCCGCTCGAAATCTTCCAAGGAGATGGCATCGCGAATCATGGACACGGCTCGTTCGGGCTGTGTGCGAACGTCCACGAGCACCGTCCTGCATGCGATGCTGCCAGCATCATCCGCGGCAGCAGCCTGCGATGGAACACCGTTCCCGTAGTCCCCACTCAAGAAGTCGGACGATGACAATGCAGGGACTTCGGAGAACTTGGATTGGTAGAAGCCGCATGCCTTGCGGCACTTCCGAAGCTGCTCTGCGTCGTTGTCTGGTCCATCCATTGTCGTGGCTTGTTTGTGGTTCCCTGTGTCTGGTGAAGCAACCGGAGGACGACCTCGCGAGCAAATGATCAGTGTGCGGAATCACTGCCAGCAAAGAGACAAGTGCGGCCAACACCACAGTCCGGATGGGTGTTCTGTTCGTCACTATTTGGCCGTTTGTGATGTGGTGTCACGAATGAAGCAACGAATCGTGTCAAGGCGAATCTTCAAGTCGTGATTTGATTAGATCGATTCGTGGTCACGACTCAAATCACCACTTTTTCTTGTGATGCGACAAACGCAACTTCCGCACAGACGTGAAGCCCTGCGCCCAACAATCCCACAAAACAGACAGTCTCCAAAGTAAAGTGCGAACCAACAAGCACACACATCATACTGACACCACCGATCATGGACCAACAGCAGCAACGATTTCTCCAGGACGATGGGACGCCGCCGGCAGGCCCCGGAATCTTCATCATCGTATTCGTCACGATCTTCTTCTTGATCTGGAACAGCATTATGGCCATCAATGTCGTAGGCGCCATCTCGGGAGCTTTCCGAGGCAACTTCTCCGGTCTCCTCATCCTTGTTTGTCCGCATTGGCTGGCGGGTCTCATCATGCCAGTTTTCATATGCGGTATGCTTCTCGGGACCATCGGAACGGCAGTCGCATTGATCGTTCCCATTGGGATTCCGTACACTTGCGCGATCGTGTACTTCAACTGCGGATTCCACAATTGGCCGGATGCCGACAGCGACAGCGACGACAGCGACGACAATGAACAGCCAGTGGGTCACGTGCCCGAGAGCGACATCGAAGTCGTGCACAATGCAGATGATATGGACATCGAAATGGCCCAACCCGCAGTGGCGCCATCCGCGCCGTACGAGACTGATCCCATCCTGGAAAAACTCATTTTGAAAAAGGTCGTGAAGCACCAGCCATTCTCATGGACGACGTCCTTCACGACATCCTTCCGATCGCATCATCCAAAGACGGACATTGTTGCCTCATCGGTCGCAGAATCGACGATAAAAGACATGGCGCCGCACAAAGACACGGCGCCGAACAAGGACATGGCGCACAACCACATCTGTCAGCAGACGCATGAACCATCGGAACGCGTTTGCACCATCTGCCTGGAAGGATACAGCGTGGGCCAGTCCGTGGCATGGTCCAAGAATGAAGAGTGCCATCACGTGTTCCACACGGATTGCATCGCTTCCTGGCTGCGCAATAGGAATGGCGACTGTCCGGTATGCCGCAGGGCGTACTGATTGGAGGCGTATGAGCATCTGGTGAGGTGCCCCACCGTACGTCTACGACTACGAGCGTGGCAATTCAAGTTCGTTTTTGAGACGCAAGTGTTCCAGCTGTGGACAGGCACTTGTGGAGGTCGGCAGTCGATTGCGCAGTTCGTATTGAATGTGGAGCAGAATATTAATGTATATTACAATTTTGATTTGATATGATTCGTTTCGATTCACGTAGAACATGGCGCAGAGTATTCAAGTTGGTGATATCCCCCTGTCGCTGCGTGGCGATGTGTTGGCCATAGTCGTTGCTTGCGTTGGGATGGAGCCTCGTCGCGGTGGTAGGAGAAGTCTCATCATGCAATTGTCACCACCATGCGAGCAAGTGCGATGCGATCTGTGCGGTCGCACTTGGTTGCATCCCACTGCGCCATCGCACTGCGCCATCACACGGCAGCTCTACTCCATCTTTTC
This sequence comes from Craspedostauros australis, assembly GCA_026770025.1. Classification (NCBI taxonomy): domain Eukaryota; phylum Bacillariophyta; class Bacillariophyceae; order Mastogloiales; family Achnanthaceae; genus Craspedostauros; species Craspedostauros australis. The sequence goes on from JAMXDE010000023.1 coordinate 913,859, forward strand.
CAACATTTTGACGCGATCCAGAATTTCACGCTTCGATGTTTCCTGAATCTCACCCGCCATCATGAACTCGTCGAGCATGCCGTAGACCTTGTTGAAGTGAAAGACGATGTCGAGTTCGCAGACGTTGGAGAAGTAAGCATCGAGCAGTTCGACGAAGAGATGGATCGTTTCGAGGTAGCTCAATTCGTTGTCCTGCACGTCGACGGCGATCGTGAAGAAGAGACCGGCGTAGCGTCGGTAGATGAGCTTGTAGTTGTTGTATTCAATAAAGTTGGTGTACTTCTTGTCACGCGCCGTAACGAGCCTGTGGACCTCGGCTTCGACGCGGACCTTCTCCGCCTCCACCGTCGTGGCGCTGGACGCGTTGGTGGATGGCGGGATGTACCATTTGGACAAGCGCGTTTTGCCTTGCCGATTTTGCAGCAGGAAGAATCGGATCTGAAGACGAGAGAGAGGGCAAGCAGGCCAATGGATTGTGCATAATGTGGCATGTGCGGGAGGGGAGTGATCGTGTTGTCGAGTGTGCATAATAGGCAAGACAGCATGTCAGCATCGGTGTGAGTAGCTCGCATGGGTGTCAGTATCGTCATCTTCATGGTCATGAAAGGCTTCGTTTGTTGGCTGTTTGGTTCTTCGCTTGTCTGTCGCAATGAAGGTCGATGGGAACGAGGCAGGCTTGGACGGAACCAACCATGGCGTTTGGCGTCGGCCACAACTACCATGCCTACATCCGCAGAGCGAGCTTCAACCATGGTCCTCGCAATGGAAGGCGATCTGCGGATGTAGTCTGAGCTTCCTTGATCGCCAACATCACAAAAGCACAACGCCTTCCCCGTCATGGCATCTCCGCCCGTCTGGACACCATCAACGCAACTGTCCCGCCTTCTCCCTTGCTGTCTCGGCCACAGCACCACATCATGACGGCATCATGGAACGATGCAGCCCAACGCACCATTGCGAAATTGGAAGCTGTTCGAAGGACTGTGATCTATTGTATGATACTTGTACTCCTGTAACTACTATATGCAATAGCTGGTTTGGACACGATCAATGTCGTTGGATGCAAGTGTGGGTCTCTGTGATGTTCTCCCAGTGTTCTTCTTGCGCTTGCTCCACTGCTGTTGATAGCGATGTTGCGCTGCGGTTTGTGCTGAATGCATGTGTTGGCAATCTTGTTGCTGAGGACGGTGATTGCTGCGATGACCGCGCTTCGCCGCGAAACACCGTCGCCATGGTCAATTCCAGAAACCGCAGCGCTTTCGTGTCGGTTTGGTGTTGTTGGCAGCAGCTTCCGTTTGGTAACTCTTCTGACCGATAAAGTCGTTAAATAACGGTTTAGTCTAAACGAAATTAGATAGACCAGAGTCGGTGCGAGAAACTGTACTCTGCGCAGTTTTCGCCATTCCGACTGTCGGCACAATGGTGCAACATGCTGCATGCGGGAACACCTTCTCAATGCAATCCATACTAGCTTCACTCATTGCCGCTGAGTTCATTCATGCGAGCCAAACGCGGAGCCATGAACGTCTGCACGGCGAGGCGCACTTCCTGCGTGGCCGTTTCCCGTTTGCGTTCCGAATCCCCCTTCCACGCTGTCACGGCCGTCCTGCCTCGTGCCTTGCTGTAGGATTGCGACATCCTTTGCATCGCCGAAATATTGATCTCGTCCTTTGGCACGTGAAAATGGTTTGGCAGGACGCTGTCCCACATGATGTCTGGGAGCTGGTTGTAGTTCACGAAACGTCCCTTTCCTTTGCTTGCCGCGCGCTCGTATTCGGTCAAGGCGGATTCCGCCAGGCCGGCCTGGTGATGCAGTGGGCAGAGGCAGCGACGCGCCGCGAAACATCACGATGAGAGTGCGAGATTGAAAACGAAAGTGAGAAAGGAAATGAAGCGAATGAAATATACTGCAACACAGATCAACATCAGCTCTATCAACACGCCACGCGGATAGCTATAACGTACCAGATGCGCCGCACAGTATTCCTGCTTCGTCAAATCGGACGGTGACGCGCGCTGCGCGCTCTTCACAACCTGAAGCGTCCACTTGGATTGCCTGCCCATGGCCTGATGGGATGCGCACTTGACCTGCGCTCTCGCGGATTTGACGCCTCTCCAATATGACTGCATGACCTCAATGGAATCGCGGTAGACGAACACCCACGGCACGTCCGGCATCGCCTTCGTGAAAGCGGCGATATGCTGCGTGGAGATGGATTGAAACTTGACGTAGTATCGGTGGTTGGATGACATGGCGTTGGACGCTGCAACCTTCTTGCGTCCCATCATGTAAAACACATCCTGGATCAGTTGCGCGTGTTTGCCGTCATCGCAACGATGGGCATCGACGCATGCTCGCAACGCATCGATGGGTGGCCGGCTTTCGGACCAGACGCGTGATTCGGAATAGTCAGGAATGTCCGGTGATTTCTGCGACGTGACCATCAGATTGGATGTCAGAGTGGACCCACAACGTGATTGATGAAACACAACGCCAGTTGGTTGCTTCAGGCTGATGGTAGCGTGGCTGTCATCCTCTTCTTTCCCTGCGGTTGCCGCAGCGCCGTTTGCGTGGGAAGCGTCATGCGCTGATGCCTTCCGCGTCATATCCCACAGATCGACGGTCGTCATGGTTTCATCGCACAGCTCGGATTGGGTCATGAGATCACGGAACATGGGCACCTCGGAAGGATCATGTGCTTGCAACGACCAATCGATGTAGCAAAACACGCCTTGCACACCCCGGTAGCGCTTGGACATGTCGACATTTCCTGGATTTGCAGAAGTATCTCTATCGTGGCGCGTATCTGCGTCGACCGCACCCGGTGGAACATGGAGCTTGACCAGAGTCAGATCGCCTTGCAGAATAGCATCGACCTTGTTTCTGTATTTCGTGGGCGTGACAAAAAAGAAAATGGATTGAAGTTGAATCGGCGGCAGATCGATTGGTGGCAGTGTGAGCGGTCGTGTGGAGAATGAAACATGGATTCGAACTTTGCAGCGACAAGCGCATGCGTCGGCCATCGAAAATAACCGCCGGCTCGATTTGATAGCGATGCTCCATCCAATGATATGATGCACGTGTGCTGCATGCGTTCCGGAATCGCACCGCAGGGAAGTTCCGATCATCAACTCACGCTGGGAGATTGAGAAGGTTCTGGTTCCGCGATTTGCGATTGAAGCCGTTGCGTTGGCGACGCTGCGCACGCAAGCGCCCCGGATGCTCGCCGATCAGATCAACCTCCGACATCATGGAAGGCACGACGAAGTTGTGCCACATCGTCAACGTCATCAGGATGAAGATGGCGAGGTACATGGCGGTCTTGCTCCAGCTGGCCCACCAAGGACGCCGCGCGAAACCTGCGTCGTTGCTACTCCTGCCCTTCTTGCGGAGGTATCGAATCTCCTGCTGGATCTGGTTCGTCATCATGGTGGAATCTGTCGTTCAACGATAGAGAACGGTGCCGCTGATAGAGTCTGATGGGGTTTGGTGCTCTGCTCGTGTTGGATGGACCACAGCGATGCAAGCGATGGTTGCGTTGTGAGTGTGCGCAGTGTCTGATCTCTTCCACGTCTTGTTTTGCCAATGGCGCCCACCAATGCACGCCTTCCCTTTCTTTGAGCTTCTTTGTCGGCCAACGCAACGCATCCCGCTTTTGATCGTGTGTGTGCAGATCTTGTTTGCGTCGGTTTGCTTTGCTGTGGTCGACGTTCCGCGGGTCGTTGTGGCCATTCTTGGCGCCAACGCACGGAAATGCGTTCGGATACTATTTTGTGATTGGACTGGAATGATTCACCGGACTCCTCAATTGTTAATGTGCTCAAACTGGTCAAAGAAACGAAACGTGATCGACGTGTCTTTTCCGCGATCTTGATTCCCGGGTTCGTTTCTCTTTTGTCATCACATGGAACAACCTCGCACGTCTCGACGCACGTCTCCACTCCTGGGTTGATCAAGATGTGGTTGATGGATCTCGAGAGGGAGGCGTTCCGAAGAAGGACAATCTGGAGCAATCGTATCAAATCGAAGGTCGCCACCAACATCCTCATCCTCCTTTGTGACAGAACAAACAACTCCAAACCATCATGATCAAGAGGCAACGTCTCGCGTTGTGTCGCAAGCAAGCAATCAATCGTGCATGCTGGTGCGGCATCTACTCGCACCACGTACCTCCAGCATCAGGGTATGCGGAGAAGGAAGGAATGTTGCATTTGCGGCTCATTCGAGACACTTTTCCATGCCGTGTCTGGCAATTGGAGACCGTGAGCTGGCACACAGAAGTGTGCCTAATACGAAGTTTGGCATCAACCACGCTGTGATTGACAGCTGGTGCCAAACAAGATACCAGGCAGGGAAGCATACCCACTTCCCTCCGAATCGTCTTCACAAAGTTGCATCAAATCCGATCCTTCGATTGTCCCAAATGAGAAATTTGCTGTCGCGGTGTCCCACAGCAAGCCAGGATACGTATGTATGGTAGTGGAGTGGTTGAAGGTGTCAGGGTTGCGAGCCACCTGATCTCATTCCGGAGTGATCCAGGAAGGGGCTCTCCTCTTGGGCACAGAATCCAAGCGCCCTCCCCAGATGTTCTGCGCAGGTCCGCAATGGATCCTTGCTGATGGATGAGTTCCCTTTTCTCGTACACCGCAGTATGATCTCTACGTTGCTCATCGAGATGGTGTCAGTGATGTTGTATTGTCAGAACACGACAAGAGTACCATCACAGCCTCAACCACCGCGGACGGGAGGTTGAAGCGTGACAACAACAACAACAACAACAACAACAACAACGACAAACGCAAATCGAGAAATGGAGTTGTCCTTCTCACAATTTCAGTTTCGCAGCCCAACCAGGCCACGAAATAACCCAGCACAAGGACGCACAGCGGAACGCCGTGCATCCAAAAACAGGGTCATCTCCATCCAGACACTCGTCTAAGCACGCATCCTAGCACACACACCATACTGGTACGTATACTATTATACACGCCCTCACAGTAACAGCAACAATAACGATAACAGAAGCGACAACGAATACACACAAACATGACAGAGTGAGCGCAAAGGAAGCAGGCATGGAGCAAGGATGGGAGGACCATGGTGAAGACGCTGCCGACGATGACGCCAAGGTGATCGAAGAAAACGGCAGCGAGGAGTTCGAGCAAGGTCATGGTGAACGTCACCATAATCGCCATCATGTCCATGAACCCCATCGCCGACACCACCCGTACAATCAAGAGCCAGAGCGCACTCTATCCGAGCTCGACGAAGACCTCGTTGAAGACGAGGAGGATAAGTACAGCCACGTGCGCCACCTCATGTGCGGTGCGGGCATGATCCTAGGCTTCGTCTTTTGCTTCATTGAGCTTGGCGACGACCGCAAGATCAACCAAACCCTCGCCATCGCAGTTTGGATGGCAACCCTCTGGTTGACCGAGGTCATCCCTCTCGTCGTCACCGCGTTCCTGCCGATCATCCTGTTTCCACTCTTTGGCATCCTGAGCAGCGCCACAGTCACCGCACAGTACGCCAACAACACGATCTTCCTGTTCATCTCCGGCTTCCTCATGGCGCTGACCTTGCAGCGATGGAATCTGCACCGCCGGTTCTCCCTCAAGATCCTGTCCTGGTGCGGCGTCAACCCCGGCATCCTGGTCCTTGGCATCATGGGGGCCACGTTCATCCTCTCCATGTTCGTGTCAAACACCGCCACAAGTCTCATGATGGTGCCCAACGCCCTGTCCATCTGCAAGGCCCTCGAAGAATCCGGCACAGGATCCAACACCCGCGAAAGTCGTCGTTTCTCGACTGCCGTCATGCTGGGCATCGCCTACTCCGCCAACGTCGGTGGCATGGCATCTCTCATCGGCACCCCACCTAACCTCGTCTTCCAGAAGCAGCTGGCCGCCATCTTCCCCGATGCGCCCGAAATGACCTTCGCCGTCTGGCTCGGCTTTGGATTCCCCATCGCCTTCATCATGCTGCTCGTCATCTGGGGCTACCTGACCTTCACCTACCTTCGCGGTCTGGATATGGCATCCCGCGTCGATCCTGAAATCTTCAAGACCCAGTACACTAACCTCGGACCTTGGTCGTACGAGCAGATCGCAGTCACCGTCCTCTTCACTCTCGAGGCCTTCCTGTGGATCTTCCGCAAGGATCTGGAATTCGATGCTGTCACCATCGAGGGCTGGGCCAACATCTTCTCGGAGCCGAAGCACATCGCCGATGCCACCGTGGGCATGACGATCGCTGTCATCCTCTTCATCGCACCAGGTCGATCCGCGTACATGGCTGAAGACGCTCCTGGATACGAAAAGGAAGAGACCGAGGAAGAGAAGGCCAAGGCTACAAAGAAGGAAGAAGTGGCCGACGACAACGCACCGGCATCGAACGAGCAAGGATCGCAGTCCTCCAATCACCATCACCACCACCCTCGCCATCATCACCCCATGACGACGCTTCTCGATTGGAGGACCGCCAACACCATGCCGTACAACATCGTCTTCCTCTTCGGCGGTGGCTTCGCCCTTGCTAAGGGCTTCGTCGACAGCGGTCTGTCCGCTTACTTGGGCGAGGAGCTCAAGGGGCTCGATTCCTTGTCTACCGCCGGCATCGTGTTCATCGTCATCACCCTCATCATCTGGCTGACAGAGCTCACATCCAACACTGCGACCTCGAACATCATGATCCCAATCACTGCCTCTCTCGCCATCGCGCTCGAGACCAATCCGTACACTATCATGATTCCCGTCACCTTGGCATGCAGCTGCGCGTTCGCTCTGCCAATCGCCACTCCACCCAACATGGTCGTCTTCTCCACCGGACGCTTGCCGTTGCAAGAGATGAAGAAGGCTGGTTTGGTCCTCAATATCATCTCCTCTGTCGTCATCCTCGGCTCCGCCTTCACATTCATTCCGTGGGTGACTGGAGAGGACGCGGATGGATTCCCAGATTGGGCCTTCACCCCATCCACATGAAACCGCCTCTGGTGCCAAGAAGAGAGAGAGAGACAGAAAGAGAGAGAGAGAGAGAGACAGAGAGACGATGGACCATGGCCTCTCTCATGACTATGATCATGACCATTCACAACGGGTCATCTGCATGTGAACATCTGCATGTGAACATCTGCGTGTGTGCACGTGCTAGCTTCACTTCGGGAGTATGCCTCTCCACTTTGCCATACGAATACATACGATACGAGCTCTACACCACAAACGAGTAAGCATGCACATGGGAAGGGCCACCGGTTAGAGAGTATGGCCACCTGTGCATCCACTATCGACAGTAGTGTCACTAATCCACACTACATGTAATATTCTATAATACATCGAACAAGAACATCGCATTGTATTCAATCCAAGGGTACCTACTTCTGACCTACCTGGCCGAAAGCCATTCGCATGATGCATTTGTATGTGTGAAACACAACAGTCGGTGCGCATGCGCCAGTGCTCACAGAAAGTAGATGATGGTGCTGTGCTTTCCGGAGATCAGTCGGTGTTAACTCGCTTCAGTATCGTAGCCTCCCATGTTGCGATCGTTTGGACGAATGTCGCATCGTGATTCATATCTGATCCGTGACTTCTCAGATCTTGGATCCTTGGCACGAAATTGTTGGGGTTAGCGCAAGACAACGAGAAGACGATGAACACAACAGAGAAACTGGCGGCAACAGGCAACAACGAACACCATCCGCAACATTGGATCATTGATCATGAGACGCAGCATGCAGCGAATACAACCATAGCACGTGGACCATGAGCGGCGATGAAGCATTGAACACTGCAATCAAGAGGCGAGCGCAGGCATAGTCACAGAAAAGGCGGTCAAACGATGTCAATGAGGATGCCAGGCACTCTCATCTCCATCCACTTTGACGGATCGGTCCTGCAACGGCAATGATGCGGCAAGTTGGCGCCAAACCAATCCTTGGTGGCACATGCAAGGCGATTCATGGCACCTACTACTGTGCTGTTATATATTCATTGAATGTGATGGCGCCAACTCCGATAGCATTGGTTGGCATCAATGGAGCTCGCAAACACGCGAAATATATGGCAGACTTTGCCACCACCACCACCAACAACAACTAGTGGACGGCACTCGCAACAACGATCGCAGCAGCAACTACTACACCACAGCTGCAGCACCACCACCACACCACTCCATAAGGTGCAGCCAACTTCCAATGCTCACAAATCAATCATTTCATCATCTGCACATATACCAAACCAATCAATCAACCAGTCAATCAATCAATCAAGCTAAGTCCAGCCAACACCACACTCCAGATCCAGCCATCATACTAGTACAACACATCCAGGAGATCCTCCTGTTGCGAATTGCTGCCAAGCTCGACAGAACACCACACAGAAGGTGGCATTCCGATCACAAGCAAACAGGAAAGATCGAAGAGCGACAGACACAGACAGCCTCCAACATCTCGAGCCATCATGGTGTTCATCATGCAGAAGCGTGAGGTGGAGGCGCTGCTGCGTGGCGATCTTGGCTGCGAGAACTACCTCTTTGCTCTGGTGTACTACCTCATCATGGCATCCATCTTCGTTTTGTTGTACGAATTTGGGGTCTTGCAGGCGTACATCTCATTCCTGCTCACGGAGAAAGACTTCGTGCTGACAGTCCTCTTCGTCGCGAGCTTCGGGATCTTTCTCATGCTTGCCCTCCTCCAGGCGACAACCCTCTCCGTTCGCCCGCTCGAGGAGCTTCCACCGACAGATCCGGCATTCCTCGATCAAATCGCAGTCATCATCCCCTGCCACAACTCTGCCGATTGTCTCGCCGACACGTTGGAGCGAGCATTGCGGCACTTCAGACCCGACCAAATCTTCGTTGCCGACAACAACCGCAGCCCATGGCCGACGGACAACGCGCCGTTGATTTCGGAAGAATTCGGCGTCAATTACCGATACTTCCCCCATCCAGGCAAGACCAATGCGCTGTTCCAGATCGGCGCAGAACTGCTCGAGGAGTTCAACTACTTCCTTCTCCTGGACGATGACACGCTCCTCCCCAAGCATCTGTCGCTGGATGCCGGGGTCTTCAACTCCAATCGCAACGTCGCAGGCATGGGCCTCGGCATCCGCATCAAGGATCGCAGTTGTATTTCGCAGGTATTGGCGGATTGGGAGTACAAGTGCCTTTCCACACGCTGGTCCGTAGTGTCGCAGCTTGCAGGCACGGCGAAGATGGCACATGGGTAAGTGCGATGATGATCGCACACATGCTGTTGCAGTTCTCTAGCTGCTTCCCATCGCTCTGCTCTGCTCTTCTCGTCACCCTTGCGTTTCCTACAATGTCGACCCTTTCACGCACGTACGCATTCACTTGCACGCACTCACATCCAATACTCGTTTGCCTCCGCAATATGCTGCCGGTACACTGGATCTTATTACTAATTCACTCCATCATCGTATGGTACACATGCAGAATTGCCGTCCTGTACAGGGCAGAAGCATTCATGATCATATACGAAAAGAACCCCGCGAGAACCCGACTGCCTTTTGGTGAAGATGGCTGGTCTGGTATGATCGCTCGCCAGGAAGGCATGCAAATCATCCAAGATGCCCAGAACTATGTCGAAACGTTCGCCCCCAGCCGCCTCTTCTACAACTGCAGAGACTTGGGATGGACATCGCCATCCCAGCAAAATCAATCGTCAGCATCAGCATCCTCGACAACGCCCGCATGCATCTTGTCCAAATGCTGGCCAGGCTTGAATTTCCGCAATGCTAAGAATTCCGATTCCGCTGCTCCTTCCACACCGACAGTCGCCTCGACGCCAGGTTCGGCGTCTCTTCTCCACACCCCACAGGCAGCGCGCCAGAGCAATCAGATCTCAGGATACGATGCCACGAACATGTGGAAACAACGGGCCCTGCGCTGGTATCGCAACTACCCCAAACGCATACATCTCGAAATTGGATTGTGCTTCACGTACGACGCGGGCGGTTTATGGCGCAACATCTTCTACCGACTCTTCTTCATCTACTCCGTCCTTCTGGTCTACTGGTCCCTCTCCATCCCAATCACGCTCGTCACTCTGAGTATCGGGACAACCTCGTCACGACTTTTCGGGTACTACACGGTCTTGGTCTACCTGTGCGGCATCGGCTGCACGCTGCTGCAGAACTATGTGGTGTTCCGCAGACGACCTGATCTTCAGTTTTCATCATGGAAGGTCCCCATCCTGTTCCCGCTCTTCACGCTGTACATCGCGATCATGAGATGTTTCGGTGCTCTCGGCGGTATCTTGTACTACATCCCATTTCGCAACTTTCCAAGCAACGGGAGCAGGAACAAAAAGCAAGCTCAACGCCGCAAGTCATCCCGCCAGATTTCTCCGAGCCAAACCCTCTCAGACGACTTGGATCATACGGTTGGCACGTTGGATTCCAACGATGGGACCACCGATTCTCTGGGAATCTCCCCATCATTCATGATGCACCGCCGTGCCAAGCCCTCTTCGAGCCTCCGTCAATTCCCCTTCGATTGGTCGCCAGGATCCAACGTTGACGATGACTACGTCGGCAGAGCCAACCGACGCAAGTACCATACATCCCCAGTGAGTTTGGACGCCATCGCCAAGGGTTCAAGTCTTCTCACCAGAGGATTCGGAAGCGGAGATGCTATCTGCCTTGATGAATTTGACGATATTGCTCCAGACCTGGTCAACGCAGACAGCAGATGCAACAGCCGCAACGGTCGCAACCGTCGCAACGTCACATTCTCGGAGATCGTGGAGGTGGCAGGGGAGAAGCCAAGGGTGTTCCATGTTACCCAGCAAGATGGCTCGGTCAAACAGGTGTTCGGTTCGAAGAAGCTGAGCGGAGCAGGTGATGTGGGTGACGACGAAGATCGGCCAATGGGAGAACTCCATGGGATCCTCCACGCATCCACGGCCAACAGTGTACAAGATCACGCCAGTCTCGGCTCTGCGCTTCCCATGTCCCCGACGGCGGCTGCTTCGATCGTTGAAGCTCGTTTGGAAGAGCTCAGCACAGTTTCGTCGAGATATGACATCGAGCTCCCCACATCGCACCAGGAAGCCTCTTTTTCTCCACCTCCCGACGCCGTGAATGCAGGATCACATGATCTCATTGAGAGATTGTCACAGAAGCACCGACGCAAGGAGTCATTTTGGAGATTGGTCCGCATCCTCGTCGAGGTGCTGCGCCGGTACGATCCAGGCCTCCATGCACAGGCCAACGCGACTATTGATGACTGCGTTGCGAGATATCGGCAAGGGGATCCCTGCTACTTCCGGCTATCATCAGCAACCAAGAGCCGCCTCAAGCTCGTCATCCCACCTTCATACTGGAGGTTGGCACGACAAGAGCAAAACTGCTTCATGGGTCGAAGACTGCAAAGGCCAACCTCTGCCTCCATAGCAGTCCTACCTTCGTCATCGTCCATGGGTCGGAATATGTCAACAGACCCGCGCCATGATCGAGCCAGGTGCTCGGCGACGACGATCAAGCCCCTATCCTCCAGATCGATGGCCTTGGTACCGGGAAATCGTCAAGACATCCATTCTCGCATGGAACACGCTGGCGAAAATGCGATTGAAGTTGCTATCGTGTCGCCATCTGCAGCTCCAGCATGGAAGGATGATCGGCGCACCCACGATCGCGGCGATGATGGCTGCCACCATGTCGGTGACGAGGAGAGTTGCAAAGATCACAGCAATCCTTGGGATGCGAGCTTTGAGTCCAGCTCGAGCCATGACGTGAGATCTGATCTGGAAATGGCTGAAATGGAAACGAGCGGAAGAAGCAGCAGCAGCAACAGCAGTCGAACTAGCTATGACGGCAGCCACTCTGAAAGTACCGACTCTGATGGCGACATCTTTGAAAGCGACAGTGCCGATGATAGTGTGGCCGATGCATCACGCAGCTCGCACTTCCTGCAGCGTCTGGATGCGGAGGCTGATGATGCGTCCCCAGGCAACGCACACCATGCAAGAAGGAGTGACGTTTGAAGGGAACATTCGTAATCGGACTAGTAGAGATGCACTTGTAAGTGGACGTGGTGAGCGCTCGACGGCTCCCACGACCCATGTGATCACAGCAGCAATAGACGATGTGTTGTGTCTGTATCGTGTATTATGTGCATGACACGGCAGCAAGCACCACCACGCTGGCAGTTGGATCGAGGTTGGCACCAACCAGCGAAGAGAAGAAACTGCGCTAAGATTCCAGACCAGGAAGTGCCTGCCTTGCTTGTGCGACAATACCATCCCGAAGTGCATTTTCAAGGTTTGGCTTCAGTACCAAAGAAGAAACGCACGGAAATGAAGCAAGATCAACCCTGTTGAAGTATCTAGCTTCGGTTCCATCCAGTACTCTCGCTCAATTCTGTGCTGCGATGGGCTTAGCTGCATGTAGCTCAGCAGCGGTCCAACCGGATACGTTGACATCCCGGATTTCCCGCATGACTACATCAAGAAGGTCATCAACGAAGGGGTGGACAAGCACGAATGCAACGTCTACGAGGGACAGATCTTGACCTCATCACAGAAGTGCGATGCTCCGGCTGCACCTACTAATACAACACTGACGGCCCATGCCAGGAAATCTGCACGCGCGCTTGTTTGCCGTACGAAGATGAAGCCACGCAGAGATCAATGAAGGATACGGACAAGGGCTGGGGACTCGGTCAACCACCCTGCCCTCATGGTCGGGAATACAGCATAGACAACTCTCACTTTGACTTGCCAATAAGAACTAACCATAGTTACATGTATTTGACACCAGTCAGCGAGTCCTTCATAGTAGTTCGTGGTGTGACATCGAATCCTTTGGCGTCACCAAAATCGCAGAGCAGCAAAACAGGAAGTCGATTTTTTAGCAGAATCAAGGCAGGGTCAATAACAGCAGAGGAGAGCGGATTGGTGTCATCTCGGAGACAACCAGGAAGTAAAAAATGGAAGGCAGGAGCCATGGTGCATGAGATATGGTGTGCAATTCGCGCCATTCGTGTGCCTCCTTCCATCATTTGAGGCTACTGACGCTGTTGCTGCGCTTGTGCGATGACTTCATCCCACCAGGTTGCTTTCTCCAGAATTTGCCCTTGGGCGTTCCATTCGATTTCGGCGTGGTATCGATGGACCGACGATGATGGGAGGAAGACGTCGACAGGGTCGAGCTTATCATCTTCAACGATGCCGACAGCGTCGATCGTGCCTTGCGTAGCGATCCACGTTTCTTGTTGGTATCGGAGGGGTCGACCGTCGCGATTGGTGCGGGGGTCTTCTTCTTGCTGCTGTTTTTCGTTGGTGATGCCGTGATTTTAGCAGGCGCTTTCTTCAGCGATGACTTGCGTGGCACCTTCAAGGAGGTCATGGGCTTGGTCTTGCTGGAATCTTGGCTATGCACACCGATGCTGCTGTTGCTGTGATTGCCTTTGCTGTTCTTGGCATGAGCTCGGTCCTTTCTCAATTGATTGGATGCGGCAGAAGAAGACAACGATGGCAAAGATGTTCGGGTTTTGATACTTTGGCTGCCCGTCGAAGATATCGATGAGGATCGGATGGGTCCCTTCAGCAGAGAGGATGAAGGTGACGCTCCGGGCAATTTCAGAATAGATTTGGGAGTCGGCGGCGTGGAAATCGTCGGCATTTTCAGCATCTTCTTCTTGGACGACACTGGTGAGATGATGGGCGATTTCAGATTCTCGCTCATCGAGTGCAACCGCGAGGTATACTTAATCCCCGTCGCTGGTTGGGCATTCTTGTTGTTCTGTTTGCTCTTGGTCTTGACCTTGGTCTTGCCCATGGTACTTGTGACATCGGCGGTGGTGCTGTTGCCGGTCTCGTCTGAAGCTGGATTTGGAGCCAGACCAGTTTCAGTTGCGGTAGCGGCGTCTGCAGCTATGGCTGGATCAGCACCTGCATTCATGTTTGCGTTCACGTTTACGCTTGCTTTTACATTGCTCTTGCTTGCGACGTTAGCATCGATGTTGGCACTCCCATCCACATCACTATTTTTCTTCAAATCCGGGCTCACTGCTGCTGACGTGGCGACCGAGGTTGAGGATTTGGGTTGTTGGAGAGGTTGCGGGAGACTCGATTTCCTTCTCATGGCAGAAGCTTTGGATCTCAGCGGCCCTTGTGTTCGCTTCTGGTCCTTGTCGCTTTCGGAAGAGTCGATGCTGCTGGCAGTGCTCTGCCGTTGTTGTCTAGCTCTCCAATGATCGTTGCTGTTCCGACGGCTATCCGTGATGCTGATATCTTCAGCGTCGAGATCTTCGTCGATGTCGGTATCAGCATCATGACTGGCATTGTCTTTGTCTGTGAGCGCGCTCAGCAGGCTCAAGGTTGACATCCGCGGCGGTGGTACCTCGTCCAATATTTGCTGTGGCGGGAAATTTTGCGCCTCTACCTCCACCTTCGGCTGCGACTGTGACTGCGATTGTGCATGTGTATGTGGCTGCGCGTCTGCTAAGATAGTAGAGTTTGACGCAGATGCTCCCCAAGCGTTGGATTGAAATGTGTTTTGACCACTCGGTGGCTCAAGCTTGTTCCAAAGCTTGCCTGCTGCATTGGTACCGACGCCTTGAGAGGGCGTAGTTTGGACTGTCCGTAGGGGGTGGTCGGGTATTGCGCTTGGCAGCGCCAGTGGTAGCGACTGTCGCTGCGCAGCCGCTGCGTACGGTTGCGGTGGTGCAGGTGGTGGCTGCGGTGGCGTTTCGAGCATTGCGACAACAGGCGATATTTCCGTTAATTGCGGCACGGCAGCCGATCTCGTCATTTGGATCGCCGTGGCTGTCATCGTCGTCGTCGTCGCCACGCTCGTCGTGATTGTCCCCATCGCAGTCGTTTTGGCGATATTGGTTGTGCGGAAGGTTACATTGGGATTTGGCATCCTGGCTGCTGCAATGACGGCCCTTCGTGGTTGCGAGTTGTCCTCCCTCACTCCGTCCGGCTGTGAGTAGCCGTTGGATCGCTGCGATCTGGAGTGATTGCTGCTGAATTGCCGAACCGCCTGAGGTGCCATAGATACGGCAAACGGCCTTGTCGATCTGATCGGTGATCTGGCATGACCTGACAGACTCAGACGTGCTCGATTCTTCGAATGAGACTTGCTGTTTTCTGCCACCGGCTGCAACGGGCCTCCCATTGCAACAGTATTAACCTGCTGTGATGTGAGATCGACTGTCCTTGTCTGCCTCATGGATTGCGACGCGGGCATGGATGATGTCAACGAGCGTGAGGGTTGCTGCTGGGCTTCTGAGGAATTGTTGCGAGCGACGCCACGGATAGGAGTGCGGCTATGGTTCGATGCGCCAAGCGTTGCAGGACCAGGCGATAGCATGCGCGAACGGTCTCTGCGCAATGATCGCGAGCTGGCGGATCGGCTGTACGTCGGACGACCTCTCAAGGAATTCCTTGGGATGGACTGGTTCCGTGTGTGAGAAGATGACTGCATGCTGGACATGCTCCTCGTTTCATCGTCGTCGTGCGAAGATGATTTGTGGGTGTGCGATGACACTCTGTCTTCCTTGGTGATGATCCGCATGTTGTCGATCTGCGCCGTCGCACTCGTGGAAGATGCCGTCGTCGCCAACGTCCTGGCTGATCGGTTCGTGGCAAGGAAGCGTTCGCTGGACAAGGTGCTCCTCGAGGAACGCCGGCTTTCCGTCGCTTCCGGGTCCGGGATGGTGACGATGGCGGCACCTGACTCCGTGAGATCCGTGGTGCGACGCCCTCGCATCGAACGGAATGACTCGGTTCGCATCAACGACGCTCGTAGGTGGGACGAATGCGACGATCGCGCGGATTGGGCGGCAGAGTGTTCGTCGCGACCACGTGCTTTCGGGTCATGCCCTGACCAGTTGAGCGTATTGGGACCACCACCCGCGGCATTTTTGTTCTTTGCGCGTTGGGCCTGGAAGAATGCCAAGTCCGAACGCATCTGCGTCCGCACCTGCTCTCTCCTGGCTTGTAAGCTGGCGACCTCGGCAAGGACATGCGCGCGGACTTGGTTCTTCTTTTCGTTGAAGGATCCATCCTCGCGCTGCTGCTGTATGCGTCTCACACCGCGATCCATGGCGACCGCGACCGCCTGTGTCATGGCCTGCGCCTTGATAGTTCGACGCTGGTGGACTGACTTGGTGACGTCCACATCCCGCGGCATCGATGTGTTGGCAGCGCGCGCCGTATCCTCCACTCGCACTGGATCTGCGATACGGACGCTACGATTCGTCGCCCACATCCGTTCTTCCCTCAACGCCTTCACTTGGGCCTCCAGCATATCCATCCGTTTCATGGTCTCGAGACGTTCCTCCACCTGCTTGACAGCACCCATCACGGAGAATGCCTTGATCAGGGCATCACGTTCCTCCACTAACTCCTCCACACGTTTGTTGAGTATATTCACCTTCATCGTCATGAGATGATTCTCCCGTCTCAACTCCTCCATCTCTTCTTCATCGTCCTCGAGGTCCCCGCCTGTTGATTCGTCGTCATCCATGCTGATGTCCACGCTGTATCCCATGTTGTCACTTGGGGCGATGGAGACATCACCGATATCATCATCGTCGTCATCAGCCAGTTCATAACTTCCGTCGTGGATGAGATCATTCAATGGAATCTCTTTGGACTGATCGTCCATTTCATCCGCCAGCTCCTCGTCTTCATCCTCGTCAGTGTTGCTGCCGCTGCCTGTACTGGCGCTACTGTTATTGCTGCCACTGCGGCTAACGCTGTTGCTACCGCTGCTGCTGCTTTGGTCATTCTCATCTTCTTCCATGATATCATCCAAGTGATCATCGTGCAAATCATCATGCAAATCATCGGAGCTGTCATCGTTGTCTTCCTCATCTCCTTCCATGATATCATCCAAAAACTCATCATTAACTTCGTCATCCTCTTCTTCGGACGTGTATTGCAACGCGAGTTCCTCGTCGCTGTAATCGCTGTCGGACTTGGTGGGATTGAAAGTATCGTCGTCGCTCGACACGTACTGCGGCGGCTGCGGCACGCTGTCGGATCCGGTCGACACATCGTGGCCGCTGTCATCATCGAGGAGCATGTCGCTGCTGATGGAATCGTCGAACCGATCCTCCATGAAGTCATCTCGCTCGCGTGACGCGCGTGACACCTGCATGGCCAACGTGAGGGCGACGCGACACATGTCGACGGGGTTCTGCTTGAGCACGATATCCATGGCCGATCCGCGCACCGACGTGCCGAAGGCCAGGAACAGCGCGATGGCACCATCCGTCGTGATGCGGTTGTCCTGCAAATTCAATTCCTGCAGCTGCGACGACGTCGCCGCGTCGCCCAAGCGACCCATGGCCGTGGCGCAGTCATTCTCCATAGCGTTCCTTGAAAGATCCAATCGTTCCAAGTGGCTGCGGCCCGTGCGGATGGTCTGCACGAGGATCTGCATGCGATCGGCGTCGAGGCCTATATTTTCCAATTTGAGGTACCGCAATCCGCTGAGGATACGCAGGGCGCCGCACAGGCCGCGGTCGGCAAAGTCCATGTCCGACAGCACGGGGCTGCCGGCAAAGACGATGGACTTGAGCTGCTTCTTGCCGTTGCGATGCATCTTTGTGGCCAATTCGAGCAAGCCGGCGCATGGCAGACGCGTGGAGATGACGGATCGGCGTCGGCTGCGGCCGGAGCTGCTGCGGCGCGATTGGCTGTCATCGTCCGTGTCGTTGCCATTCGCGTGCGTGAGAGTGACGGCGCCGAGGTGGGTCCATTGCAGCGTTTCCAAATTCTCGCATCGTGACAGGAAGCGGTTGGCGGATTGCACGGCGTGGGACACGGCGAGGGCGTCGATCTGGTTGCTCAATGAGAAATACTGCAGGGATGCGGCGGAAATCTGCTCCTGAAACGTGACGTCCATCATGATGAGACTGCGCGGATCGAGGTGGACGTTCTCCAGGATGAGCTTGCGGAAGCGCTGCTGCTGACCCAGGCATTTCCAGACCGTGAAGGGCAGGATGTTGTGCGACAAATCCAGGACCTCCACGGGGCTATTAGCATAGACCGAGACGAGATGATTGAGAGTGTCCTCGTCTGTTTTGGGTGGCGGGACGCCAGCGAATTCATCCATGTCGGGCAGGGCGACGATATCATGCATCGTGACGCTCCAAACGTCGCGTGCGTGGTCGGCCAGGAAGATGGTGAAGCATTCCAGAGCATCCATTTCGAATCTGAGCCCTCGCATGGAGATGACGTCCACGACGAGATTGGGAATGCGTTGCAGAGAGCGGAATTCCCGAGCAAAGGCGTCCACCATCGTGAGCGCCGTCTGCTTGTCGACCATGCTGGGCAACGTGATGGTGATCGTGGCCCTCGCAAAGTTTCGTCTGCGATGGAAGGAGGAGGACATGGCATGGTGGTGGTGGTTGCTGTGCGTGCTGCTGTCGTGGTCGCGAGTGTGCTGCCGCCGATGATGGCTGATCTCGGTGGCAGCAATGTCATCGCCCTCCGTCGTCGCTATCCTCGTGTTGCAGGTGGGCGGTGTGCCATCTTGGTGATTCCCAATGATCTCGACGGTCACGGGCATCTCAAATGGCTGGACCATGCTGCCATCTCCCGATGATCAGCGATGGAGCCGTTGCGTCAGTTCGTTTGTTGCGTCTGTTGCGTCGATTGGCGTCTGTTGCGTTGGTTGGGTATTAGAGAACGATAGACACTCGTGCTCAGCGAGGTGGTGTGCGTTGTGATATCAGTGATGCTGGTGCTCTGAGTTGTGTTGTCCTCTTTTTCTGTATACTCAAGTCAGAGAGAGAGAGAGCAATGCTATTCCGAGTGCGGGTTGCCGATGGATGGTGGTGGTCTGGGACGCTGCCTTTCGCTACAACTCCGCCTCTCTTTGATATTCCGTCTCTTAATAGAATACTATACTATACTTGACAGAAGTATCGCACTTGTCGGGTATGAGTGCGTACTCGTATGTATTGTATAGCAATATAATGTAAAAATACAATAGTATGTATGGTGTGGAGAGTTTGCAATGTGATGGAGAAATGTTGATGAAATGAAGTGAAGTGAAAAGACGTCTGCTGCGTTGGGTTGTGATGTGATGTGTTGTTTCGTCTTGTGGTGTTTCGTGTTGTGCTATGTGAAATCGAATGGAAAGTAATGACGGTTGGCGCGGTCCGATGACGTCCGTTTGGCTGGGCTCGTCCCTTGTCCCTCGTCACCTTGGCGGGCTGGCAGGCTGGCACGGTTTGCGCTGCTTCAGTGGCGGAGAGAGATGGTCGTGGTGTTGGTCGTGATGATGGTTGCGACGACGATCTCCTCCACGTTCAATGTGGGCGCAATTCGAGTGCAATGCAATTTGATGGGATAGGATGAGTAGCCTCGTTCTTCTGATTTTTGTGGCTGATGATGTTGATTCACCGTGGACGTGTTTATCGGTAATGGAGACAACTCCGCCCTTGTGTGATGGGAGTCGTTGGCTCGGTCTTTGGTTTTGGTCGTGATGCCAAGACTGTTACTCCGAGATGGCAACACAACACAAAACCGGTTCCAACAGAGAGGGTGGGAGGTGAAGCAGAGAGAGAGACACAAAAGCCAGAGATGCGGCAGCAGATGTCGGTGTCAATTTCAATGCGGATGTCTGCCACCAGATTTCAAAGGCCTGCCAACCAAGATGGAGTACGAATCCTTCCTTGGTCGACCACAGAGTGCCGGTATCGGTATTGTTGGGTGACGCTTGTTGATGATGGCGCAGAGTGATGCTTCACGCAAGTGGGGAGGACTGCCTCTCTCTCTGTTGATGATGTTGAGCGCGATACGGCGGTCTCCAATGCTCAAACTGGTGCACTCTTGCATGGTAGTACACGTATTACAAGAGCCAGAGTAACAATTGCGAAGGTCGGTATAGACAGCTTCGAAACATCAATCCAGACCAATCATTTCTCTGGACTCTCTCTCCCAAGACACGAGAGGGGTGGACGGCTCCTTCTCGTCGTTGTCCATGTCCATGATGGTGGCGCCTCGACAGTTGATGGACGCACAACAACACAAGAGAGATGACTTGGTGACACATGGAACGAGCCAGAGAGTGAGGACGTGTGACGACTTCTCTCCCTTCCCCGTGTATTTGTACCCCTGGGTGGTTACTTGTTTCTTTGCGCCGCTGTCACCATCGTTGTGGCCGCCATTTTGCCGCCATTTTGCCTTCCATCTGTCTTGTGCCCCTCTCGCGCGTATTCGAAGTTGTGTGAGACTTTTTCACCCACCGTTCGGATAAATCCATATCACGTGTGACGTCATCAGTACCTCGAAATCCACAACGGTTCAGTCGCTTCCGATGATTCGCCGGACAAGGCAATGCGGGCGTCTTTCAACACGCTTTGGCAGACGACTCATCCGACCATACGCAACAACAAAAACAAAGAACAACGCACAAACGCAGAATGCAACGAAAACGAACACACACAGCGAAAGGATCGACCATGGCGACGGCAGTGATGACAACAGGGGCAACCACGATGACCGCAACGGCTCTTTGCCAACGTTGATGGTTCACAGATACTCGCCCAAAAACCGCGGCAGGCGCGACATACTACACCCAATCATCAGTGTCAACATCAGCATTGTTCATTCCATTGACCCACTGCCCAAACATGAACATCATCACGGTCGCGTCAACGATCGCAAGGAGGAGACTGGTATTGCGGCAGTTGCCCTCGATCGCGTTTTCGCGATGCGTCGCCGTCGGTGGCAACAGCATCACGTTCGCTGATGCGACAATCGCGGCATGGAAACACGAACCGCAGACGCACATGCAGTACCACACGACGGCACCGCATTGCCAGGCCATCCGCCGACGACGCCGCAGGGTCAAGGAGGATCTGTCCTCGGCCGGCAGTTCCGGCGAAGGTGGCGTGCGCGAGAATCCATTGAAGCACGAACCCATCACGGATCCTTCGCAATTCCGACAATCCGCAGGACAGCTCATGCAAAAATTGGAGACGGCATTGCGACCCATGCAGGCGGTGAACGACGTCTTTGAGATTACCAGTACACCACCCAGCCTCTTTCGGATCGATCTGGCTCCCGTCCACGGGTCGTACATGTTGGAGTTCCACGTGGACGAGAGTACGATGGAATACACGAGTCCCATCAGCGGCAAGGTGTTGTACGTTCTGAGTGCCAAGACGGGAGAATGGGTCGGCATCGAAGACGGGCATGTCTTTGAGGGCATCCTCGTGGGCGATTTGATCCGCCAATGCAAAGGGCTGCCCAATCTGTGAGGAGGCAAGAGAATAGTGGTGTTTGGTAGCGTACAGTACCATAGCTCGTCAAGCATAATAGCACTCTACTATAGTATTCGACTCTCCTCGACTATATTCAATTCCATTCCCTTGTTCCGTTGCGCATGGCGTACTGCCCTGCGAGAATGTGTGTGAACAGGATACACATGCGCAAAGCTTCGGGCACGGATCGGCTAATTTCGGCCACCACATCGAACACCTGGAGCGGGAATTCAAAATTTGAACAGTATTGCTGCATGTGCTCGGACGCAGACATTCTGATACATCCAAGTTTGTTAGCGAATTCAATACCGATCGCAACGCACGGTGACATTCCATTG
Organism: Craspedostauros australis; assembly: GCA_026770025.1. Taxonomy (NCBI): domain Eukaryota; phylum Bacillariophyta; class Bacillariophyceae; order Mastogloiales; family Achnanthaceae; genus Craspedostauros; species Craspedostauros australis. The sequence continues at coordinate 935,447 of JAMXDE010000023.1, forward strand.
GATTGGGTGCCTGGCGCCAAACAGCAAGGTGTTGGCGTTTTGGACGAAGCCGACGATGCAGATACGGAAGGAACATGAGTATGACGCAGCTTCCAAGCAGATTGAGAGCAACGTTTGCATGCCGCATCAGTGGCGACGGACCATGAGTAAGGCCTCATGTTGCCGCAGCAGATGAATCTACTCCATTCTCCAATGGATCATGGCACTTGTTGTATGTGACTGTTTTCACACACAATCACGATTGCTCTTGGGCCCTCTCCAAAGAGAGAGCGGAATGCTTCGAGGTCAACCACGACCAAATGGCAGAGATGCTTTGCGCTTCCGTGACAACAACCCCTCCGATCCTTGCGGAATGACGGCATCATCTCCCACTGGGGTAGATCGTTCAGTGAGAGAACAGGATTGCCTTCACTGAAGCAATTGGCACGATCCATCACTGACGAATACTCTTCGCATCATGTCGGCGGACTTGATGCCCAAAAAGTGTTACCCACATACATTTCCCATGACCACTTGCCAAGAACGCAACCAAGAGCACAAAATTCGTTCTTTGCACCCATTCATACCGCCGCACTCCATTCTCTGTGGCGGGATGCGAGCCAGAACAAGGCGGCATGGAGTGGAGAGGGACATCCAGGATACCGATGGCACTGTTAGCACGACAAGGGGGACATTTGCCGAAATTTGTGGATGTCATCGCAAAATGTGAGCGCGGTGTGACCTCGTGTGTTTCGTTTATGTACATATTCCGACACGGATATATTCAATGGTCATTAATGTGACAGCGCGCCCAGGATCTCACATTTTCTGTCCGTTCCTATTCTTGGAAAATGCGCAAGTTTGCATGTCACGCTGTCACGCTTTCATGCCGAATCCATCAATGGAGACAAACAGAAAAGGAGAGGAAGCGGCATCCTTGACCTCTGCAATTGCCGCCGCGAAGTAAAGAACAAGGCGTACTCGTACGACCCAGTGTGGAGAGCAGAGCGAAAGTGGAGGGGGACTGGAGGGAGGTCGGAGGGAGAGCGACAGGAGATCAAAGCAGAAAAGAGCACAGCACAGCAGAAAAGAGAAGAGAAACGAAAGACGCGATCTGTTGGCGGCATCATGATCGATCGGTCATAGTGCGAAACCCATTGCAATCGATTGGAAGGAAGGTCTCTTCTTCTCTCTCTTTGCTCCCTCCAACTTGCTTCATCTGCATAGTACCACGTTGCGTTGCAAGGTCCGAGCAAGATGATGACAACGACACCAAATAGATGCAACGAAACGATTGGGCACCGAGCGCGCAGGATGAGCATCCTCGTGTTGATCCTGTGCCTGCATGGATGCTCGGCCACCATGATATTCCGCAATCGCATGATGCGCTGGTCCGAAGCCGAGCCTGAAGTGCAGAAGCACAAGCATGCAGGTCTGCGGCGACGAGATGCAATTGGGCGGCTGGAAGCGGAGGACGATGTCGATGTCGAGGAATACGACGATGAAGACGATGAAGACGATGATGATGACTACGACTACGACAGTGATGATGATGAAGATAGTGATGATGGTGACGATGATGGTGATGACGATGATGGTGATGACGATGATGAAGACAGTGATGACGATGACGACGACGATGATGATAGCAACGACAACGACGATAGCGACGACGACAGCGATGACGACGACAGCGATGACAGCGATAGCGACGATCATGATCGTACGCATGCCACCGCCACACATCGCAGAATAAGGCGTTCCACTTCCTTCGACGAATTTGCTCATGTGAGGACGAAGTCGAATCACGGTGCCGCCACCTACGAAAGGGCGGAACTGTTGGTTGAATCCAAGTCTCTCGGACGTGTGCCAACGTCCCAGCCGACCTACGATCCCATCGATCCCGTGGACCTCAACCCAACAACATCCTTCGACGAGACGGAGACGCCGACCACCGGTCCGACCAGAAGGCCAACCTCATCGCCGACCTCATCGCCGACCGCCAATCCAACATTGCGACCGACGAGGATCCCAACCTCATCGCCAACTCACATTCCGACAATAACACCAGTTCCATCGGATGACACTGAAAGCCCAACTGGATCTGACACGGCCAGTCCGACCTCGCTGGACGACACAGCCAGTCCTACTTCGCCGGGCGACACCGTCAGTCCGACCTCGTTGGATGATACGGCCAGTCCTACTTCGCCGGGCGACACCGTCAGTCCGACCTCGATGGATGATACGGCCAGTCCAACTTCGCTAGACGACACGGCTAGCCCCACCTCCTTGGATGACACAGCCAGTCCTACTTCGCCGGGCGACACCGTCAGTCCGACAGCGATGCCAACGATGGACGACACCATGCCAGTCACCCTCATGCCGACGCACGAATCCGCGCCGACGGCTGATCCGCACACCAATGCACCCACCGAAGGTGAATGCGTCGGCAAAGGCAAAGGCAAGGGCAAAGGCAAGGGTAGCAAGAGTTCCAAGACGTCGAAGACTTCCAAGAGTGACAAAGGCAAGGGCAAAGGCAAGGGAAGCAAGAGCCCAAAGAGTGATGGCAAAGGAAAAGGCAAGGGTAGCAAGAGCTCGAAGAGTGGTGATGGCAAAGGCAAGGGGAGCAAAGGCTCGAAGAGTGGTGATGGTAAAGGCAAAGGCAAAGGCAGCAAGAGCCCCAACAGCGATTCTGGCAAAGGCAAGGGGAGCAAGAGTTCCAAAAGCGATTCTGACGAAGGAAAAGGAAAAGGTAAAGGCAGCAAGACTTCCAAGAGCGATTCTGGCAAGGGAAAAGGCAAGGGCAAGGGCAGCAAAAGCTCGACAAGTGATGAAGGCAAAGGCAAAGGCGAGTGTGTGGAGCCCAGCGAAGACGGCAAGGGAAGCAAGAGCTCGAAGAGTGATGATGGCAAAGGCAAAGGCAAAGGTAGCAAGAGCTCGAAGAGTGATGATGGCAAAGGAAAAGGCAAAGGAAGCAAGAGCTCCAAGAGCGACTCTGGAAAGGGCAAAGGTAAGGGCGACAGTGACGGTAAAGGTGACTCGGGAAAAGGCAAGGGCAAAGGCAACGACGGTAAAGGAAGCAAGAGCCCGAAGAGCGATGATGGCAAAGGCAAGGGTAAGGGCGACAGTGACGATGGAAAGGGAAAAGGTAAAACAAGCAAGGGGAGCAAGAGCAGCAAGAGTTCCGACGATGGGAAAGGTGGCAAGGGTTACGACGCACCAAGTGCCACCAATTCACCCAGCGGCAAAGGGTACCAGGGCAAATACCCCTACAACTTTACGAAATCCAGCAAATCCTTTAAAGGTGCCAAGCACTACAAGGAAGACGAGAACGCGTATTTGTACCGAACCCACAGCCCAACCTTGTCACCCTTCGCGAACGGCGGAGATGAGGCCAACGCGATCACAGATGGCAATTCGGCCAACGCAACCGAAGACATTATGCCTTCGCCTGCGCCCAGCACCTTAGCCATCGATACTATGACCAGCGGACCTACAGGGCAGACTGACGCAGATGAGGGCAACGAGAATGTCGACCTTGGGTCGCATGCACCATCACTCCCTCCAACACGATCACCCTCGAAATCACCAACAGGTTCACCGTCTCGGATTCCAACGGGGTCGCCCACCAAAAGACCGACCAGGCTTCCATCCGTATCACCCACCGTATTGCCGACCGTCCTTGCGTCCCTTTCGCCCACAGGCCGGCCCACCTCAAGACCAACCAGGGACATCACGATCGAGCGCAACACAGATTCCACGAAGCGGCCATCCGGCTCGCCAGTGGCAAGGCCAACAAGGAGCCCATCGCGACGGCCATCGTTCGATTCCACCAAGAGACCAACGGCGCGCCCAAACGTGGAACCAACGGACAATCCAACCAGACGTCCGAACGTTGAGCCGACAGAGAATCCAACAAGACGTCCGAACGTGGAACCAACAGACAATCCAACCAGACGTCCGAACGTTGAGCCGACAGACAATCCAACAATACGTCCGAACGTGGAACCAACAGACAATCCAACCAGACGTCCGAACGTTGAGCCGACAGAGAATCCAACAACACGTCCGAACGTTGAGCCGACAGAACGCCCAACGGCACGACCAAATGTTGGCTCGACCAGCAGTCCAACGCAATCCATGTCGGCCACGCCGACCAGAACACCGTCGGCTGATTCCTCAGAGACGCCAACAGGCACGCCTGTCATAGTTTCAGCAGCACCAAGCACTACACCTAGCACTGAACCAAGTACGGCGCCAAGCACTGAGCCAACAAGTCTTCCGACAGGGTCACCAACCTCCATACCGACGGAAGCACCATCATCTACGCCGACGACATTGGCTCCAACGAACCTTCCCTTCATATGCGAAGCATTGCCAGCCGACGAGGCGTTGAAAGAAACATTGAATGACATCACACCTGAAACTCTCCTCGATGACCTCGACACTCCGCAAGGTCAGGCATTCGATTGGATGGTGTCGAATGATTTGGGGTCGGGCTTCGTCGACCCATGCACGTATGAAACGCTGAAGCAGCGATATGCGCTGATAACCCTCTTCTTTGCAACCGACGGGAACGGTTGGTCGGAAAGCCAGGGGTGGTTGACCAGCATCCCAGAGTGTAGTTGGGCGCTTCTTACCTGTGTCAATGGCAATGTGACATCATTGGATTTGGGTAAGTGGAGAAACTGAACTGGTACCATGTGCTGCGATGGAACTTGCGAGGTGTTCGTGTGCTGTAATGCCTGCCTTGTGAAGTTGTTATTCAATCAGAGCAATGCTCGATGTTGTGGGTCGCAGCCGTCAAACATTGAGACAGTAAAAGTTGCTCTGCTCTATTTGCCATGCATTCTCGTCTGAGAACGGAGTGTCTCACCCCATTGCTTCCACTTCTGGCTTCGCACACGCTTTCCATAATACACAACATGGGCGAGCCCATACCATACCTGCACCACGCACAATCCACACACACTCTCTCTATATATACTCGTATATACACATGTGCACTACCTATCAAACAGACCAAAACAACCTCGATGGCTCCATCCCAGATGAGCTCCAGGTGCTGGATATGATCGCCGAGCTCAACCTTTCCAACAATACGCTCAAGGGCACCATCTCATCTTTCCTCCCAAGCCTCGCGGGCCTCCAAACGTACGATGTCGCCTTCAACCAACTGACCGGCACCATCCCCACATTCTTGGGCGCCTTCTCAAATCTCCAAGAGCTCTCGCTCAACAACAACCAGCTCACGATGACAATTCCAACGCAGATCGGAAATGCGAAGGCCTTGGTGACGCTGCAATTGGACGATAATCTCTTGACCGGTGCGATCCCGTCCGAGCTTGGCCAATTGAGCGATACTCTGACGACGCTGTCAGTTGGGATCAACGACCTCAGAGGAGCCATCCCTCTCGAGTTGTACGACCTGACGTCTTTGATGGAAATGGTGCTGGAGGGCAACAGATTAACTGGCATCATCAGCACCAGCGTTGGCGATTTGGTAAGCCTGACGACCCTCGATCTTTCCAACAATCAGCTCGGTGGCAATCTGCCCATCACTCTGGGCAGGTTATCCAATCTGGTCACATTGGACTTGGCAAGCAACGATCTCATGGGAACGCTCCGGGATACTTTCGCTCCCTTCACCCAGCTGGAGACGATCGACCTGTCATCCAACGAGATCCAGGGTCCGCTGCCATCACGGCTGTTCGATTTGCCCAACATCCAGACCATCCTCCTGGACAGGAACAGGTTCGATGGCGTCATTCCGGAAAATCTTGGCAATGCGGAGCAGCTTCAGCAGCTCTTGCTGTCCTTCAACCTTCTTTCAGGAAACGTACCGGAAATCGACATTGGCAGTTTGGCGCAGCTGCAGAGCATCGAGCTGCGGAATAACCAGCTGACAGGAAGCATGGCGGCATCCATCTGCCGTCTGCGATCTCCTCGCTTTGGATCCTTGACCGAGCTGACATCGGACTGCTCCGGTCTGGCAAACCCTCGCATCGATTGCGACCTGCCATCCTGTTGCACGGCATGCTTTCCACTGCGTGTGTAAGTACAAGTACGGTAGGCAGTCTGTGCTCGATGCACACGCACGAACGCACGAGCGCAGCACAACACAACATGGTGCACGTCGAGATGGGAGAGGTCGATGTTCGAACCAAGGGAAAACGGATCGGGCCTTGCCTCAAAGTCAGCAGCGTGCACACCCACACACACTGTGTACATATCCACATTGATTGAGCAATGATTACGTGAACGAAGCACTACTCTATACATGTTTGCATTTTATACCTCCTTCTCTCCACGCGTACAAGTACGAGTAGGGGGATGGCTATTATTCTATTAAGTTTCATTTTCCATACCAAGGCGACTGCTTCGTGGCAAAGAAAAATACCGACCCATGCGGATGAGAATCAGGCGTAGCCATCGCCATTGCTATGATACAGCAAACCATGAGCGAGACCACTGGCCGCCGTTGCGCACATACTCATGGCAACCACCGAAGCCCTGACGCTGTTTTCATTGATCAAATTGAAATATTCATGGTTTAGTATTTACTGTTGTATTGGAGTGTCTGGTGCTGGCACGTCCTCGTACGGCATTACTCTATCACGGCCATTCTTTTTTCTTTGGCAGTCGTCGTGACAACAGCAGAGACACGGAGGATGCCCTTTCCCAATGCACCTGCTGTCCACGACCATTCTTCTTTTGTCTTTCTTGTTGTTCTCGATCCCCTCTCCTTCTCCCCCACAAAGATGGGGAGCGTCATGCAAATGGTGGCATGTTATCATACAATGCACGCTTCACTTAGCGTTCGGCAATCTTGCGGTACTTCAATGCCAAGTAGGCCATGTAGCGTGGCACGACGCCCAGCACGATGAGCATGCCGATATGGAACCCGAGCGTCGCTTCGACGTCCAGGAATTCCAACAAGTCATCCTTGGCTACGATGGTGCCGACGCCACCTGCGCATAGATCTTGCAGGTTGCCGCTGCCATCGCATCGCATGTCGCGGTCGAAAATGACGAAACGGGAGGCGTCGAAGGCGTACTTGAACGGGCTGAGGTACTTGGCCCATTCAACGAAAGCCGGAATATTCTCAACGTAGAATCCTCCCATGAGCATGGTGGTCAAGGTGAGGACGGTGGCGATGGTCAAGGCACGGTCCATGCGGTCGATGGAGGCTCCGATGAGAAGTCCCATCGACTCTCCGGCCACGACGGACAGGAGGGAGATCAGCGTGCTGGACAGAAAGACCGTGAACTTGGAGCTGATGCCGGCCATCCAGAAGGAGATGATCATGTAGAGGGTTGGCAGGATGAGTCGCGTGGGAGCTTCGCTGGTCGTCTTGGCAAGGAAGTAGGCGCTGAGGTGGTAGGACGAGCTGGCACGCTCCTTGGCGATGATGGCCTTCTCCATGGGGAACGCCATGAGGGCGCCGAACATACTGTCGAAGACCCAGTAGGTCATCGTGAAGAAGATGTAGGACGAGCGGTCGTGGACCGTCTCCTCCGTGTAGTCCAATCGAAACCACAACAGACCGGCAACAATACCAAGCACTGCGGACTTGATGAGGTTGAGGGGCGTGAAGATGGCCGTTCTGGAGTTCTTCATGGCGCGGTGCGTGAGGACGCGGTACTGGGTCATCCAGCTCGTGCCGTACTTGGATCCCTCCATGCCGGATCCCGAAGCTCCGTGGTCGGAGGCTCCGAGGGTGGATTCCCGCTTGGGCTCGTTCTGCACCTGGTCTTCGATCTGCTTGGAGACGACTTCGCCATCCCATGCAGCGATGAGCAGGTCGCGGTTGGTGACACCGGCGAGGTCGGTCGAGGCGGACTTTTGGGTGCTTTCGCGCGATCCGGCACCCACGTTGGAGCCCTTCTTGCGACGGCGCAGCGTCGCGCCCTGGTTCTCCTCGTCGTTGTCGTTGTTGCTGCCTTCCTCGCTTTGGTTGGGCGAGTCATTTTCGTCGAAGGTGGTGGTGACGAGGAAGGGGTTGGTGCCGTTGGCCTCCTCATCGACCTCGTCAGTGTTGTCGGCGACGAGCAGATCCATCCAGTGGTCGGCGAGGTTGTATCCCTCGGGGCATGCCATGCCTTGGTCCTTGAGGTAGGGGATGGACTTTTGCGGCGTGCCGAAGTAGACCACGTTTCCCGATGCCATCATGAGCAAGCGGTCGAAGCTGAGGAAGAGGCCCGAGCTGGGCTGGTGGATGCTGACGATGACCGTCTTGCGCTGGTAACGTGCCAGATTCTGCAGGATCTTGACCAGCGCGACGGCGTTGGTGGAGTCGAGCCCGGAGGTCGGCTCATCCAGCAGGAGGCAGGATGGGTTGGTGAGGAGCTCCGTGCCGATGTTGACGCGCTTCCTCTCTCCGCCGCTGAGCATTCCGATGGGAGAGTTCTGTACCTTGGTGAGGCGCAGCAGGCGGATGATGTTGTCCACCTTGTCGAGCTTCTGCTGCCTCGCCCATTCTTGCGGCAGACGCAGGAAGGCCGTGTAGGCGAGCTGGTCGCGCACGCTGAGGTCGTTGAAGAAGATATCCTGCTGTCGGACGTAGGCTACCTGCGAGACGAACCGCTTCATGGCGCTGCTGGAGTTGGACACCGGGCGGCCATTGACGGAGATGACTCCGCTCTCCAACGAGAGGCGGCCGCTGAGGGCGTTGAGCAGGGTGGTCTTGCCACTTCCGGACGGGCCCAAAAGCGCCAGCACCTCACCTGGGGCCGCGAAGGCGGAAACCTGGTTGAGAATGACCTTGGAGGTCGGACCGGCCGAGGAGCGTCTGCCACCGGGGGCGTCGCCACCATCTTCGGCCTTCGCGGGACCTGCGATGGAGCTCCTCATGAGACCCGCCTGGTTGTCCTGCACCATCACGACCTTCTTCAATCGGCTCCAGCGCAGGATGATTGACGAATCTGGTGCTCCAGCGGCAGTCTCCGGTGCTGCAGCGGGGCCCTTGTTGGATGCCTCGTCGCTTGGGGCCGCGTCCGGGACGGCACGGTTCGATGCCTGCACCGGAATGACATCATCATGGTTGGTGGACCCAAAGATGATCTCTTCTTCTTGCACGGTGCCCACAATGTTCCCCAGGCCTTCGCTGTGTCGGATCTCGAGATCTTCGCCATCAGTGTGGGTGCTGATGTCGGCATTGGGGCTTGCGTCTTCCTCCATCGTTGAACTCATCTTGTCAGACCTTCGTTTGATTGTTTGTTTGATTGTTTGATTGCTTGTGATGTTGAGTGGTTGAGTGAGTGTTGGTTGGGTGAGTGAGTTTGTGCACGGAGGCAATCGTATTGGTATGGTAGATCGTTCTGGCACGGGCTACGAGTGTGTGCGATTCAGAAAGCGTCGTTGTTGTTGCTTCTGCGATTGTGGTTGTGATCGGTGATGGGCGCAAGGCGAATTCGGTGGATGCAACTCTGGTGATGTGAGGAATCAATGAGAAAGACAAGTTGAACACAGGCAAATCGTGGAGCCCCGTTGCCGTGGTGAGTTGTACGCGGGCCTGTGCACGATTGAGGGCACTTGGTTGGTGTTTGGACGATCGTGGGGTGACGGAGATGGTAATGACCCTGTTGTGACTGCGGCTTCTCTCGTCTTTCTCCTCTTTCCTTCTCTCTCCTCGGCACGTGGAGGTTTCGTGCAGAGGTTGGCGCGACAAGGCCACGCAAGAGCTCTTTCGGACGCTCCTGGCTTCGTTCTTGTCCGGATGCGTGTGCGACTTGCTTGGATGCAAGTATCACGCAACAGCGGGCCGCTCTCTGTTCCTCTCTGTTGCGTGTGGCACATCGCTTGTGTGCTGCAGAGTACGGTATTTCGCTTTCTGTGCGTGCCTGTTGGGCGCAGCGACAGTGGAATGGGGGTGGTGGTTACGGGAAGCACAAGTATTCTACGAACTGCACGATCGCAAGGGAGCACAAGAGCGTTGCATGCGCCCACATCGATGGGAAGAAGAACGTCTTTCCTGTTCCATGAGCGTGATGTGGACCGTGCAACAACAGAGCAGTTCCTACCGCTGACTTGGTGTGAAGGACTTTCTGTTGCGTGGTATTAGGGTACTAGAGGACTCTTCGCACTCTATTTCCGACAACTTTGTTGTCGTGGATTGTTTTGGCGCGCAAAGTCAAACACTTGCAAGCCGTGCCAAGCTGTTGACATGGTGAGCAACTGAAGGGCCTTTTGTCGAGTTCGTTTTGGGCAGCGGCTTCCTTACCTACTCCCCACGCTCGTCCATCATGTTTTGGTGAGTCATTTGACAAAGTCACATGCAACGAAACCGCCATGTCAACTTCGCATCGAGTTTGTCATTGGCGGGATTGCTGTTCTTGCAAGCCAGAGTTAGCCAGAGTATACATGTACAAAACTAGAGATGGATGTGCTGCTCAGAACTTGGTATCGACGCCTCTCGTTCAATGGCGCCCAAACATGGTGGCCCCAAGGTGTTGTGGTGAGCACTGCTCGTAGCTCGCAGAGTGGTACAACGTCGTCGAGCAGAGAGGCTCGATTGACAAACGAGTTGAAAATAGGGCAGAGTAAAGCCTTCTGCTCACAATGAGTCTGGTCACAACAGGTGTACTTGCAGCACCGGCCACTGTTGCAGAAGTGGGTGCATTTTGTGTCAAGTCACCATGATTCTCGTCTTCGACAGTCGCTGTCATTTGAGGTCCTCCACGCAGTGGCCTCTATGGTCCTTTTTCGCGCGCTGTGGTACCGACACTCAACTCTATTCTATTCCACTCTGCAATACACAGTATATTATGCCACACTATATTTTACAATATGTAGTCGTATGTGTACTCGTAGCTGTGGCCGTCTTGGCTCCAGCACAGTGAAGTATGACTACTCACAATCGAAGACGTTTTGCAAGATCCAAGAGAGTTGGACCGGGAGTTGCGGTGATCTATTCATTCGTGCCACAATTATCCAGGTGAAACCGTTAAAATGGTGTTACGATGCGAACACGGGTGTCGCTTGCTAATATGAGCAACCAACATTGGAGCAAAGCAATGCATGCGTACGATTCGATAAGCCTCATAATCTGCATCTGTATGGCTTTGCCACCTCTGTTTTGGGTTTCATGCGTGTATTGACTTGAAATGATTCCAACACAACACAACAGGACAGGTAACTTAGAGAAGGGAAATGAGCACTTGCGCAAAAATGTCTCCACCACCTCGATTCGACCGGCTACAATCAGAACAGAAGTCCGCCTAGATCCATGCCTGTTCCAAGCGATACAGAGAGTGCTTGCGCGCTCACCACCCATTATCATCCCGTCACACACACGCCGAATGGTGAATGTGGACAGCGTGTGTTATGCATGCGCTGCCTGCGGAGTATGGCGGTGACCAAACTGTTCAATCAGAAGTATCATACTGGAAATAGATAGCAAAGCAAGGCACGTTTGAGACAAAGAGTACCCGTGCGAGCTGCTCGAAGAGTTTCTTGCGTCACGCTAGTTGACTGTTTTCTGTTTATCGCACGAATTCTTTTGGGACCGCTCCTGGTCCGAATTCATGAAGGTCAAAGCTCTGGACGAGATGTGTGGTGGAGATGGACGTGCCGGGTCTGATGCCTGTATATTCGCATTGAGTGAAACTCAGCAGGGTGTCATCGCTTGAGTTTCTCCTTCCTATTCGTCTTGAATGCGTGGAAAGACAGGATTCTCCACCACCTTCAGCCACCCATTGTCGTAGAGTGTGTCGTAGCGAACGGAGCATATGAAAAGAACGGCCAGCATGCGATTGAGTTCACAAAGATCCTCCACAGCCAACATCTTCAAGTATCCAAGTTGCTCCGAAGTCGTGCATTCGCCGATGTCAACACTGTTCATGTTGGCTCTTGCATCGACCAAAAAGTCGTTCTCCAAGCTTGCCTGTTTCGCCGCCTCCATTAGGTAGATCTTTGCATTGTTTCCTGCCTCGCGAGAGTCGGACCGATACTTTTGTGCGATCTTCCTCTCATCCTCACCCGCCTTTCGCAATCCAGCAACGGGTTCAAGCACTGCTGCAGCCCTAGCTCTGTATGCGACAGCCAGGTTCTTTGCAGCCGCAATCTCGTCATAGACATCATCTTCGGGCTTGATATTCTCAGCAATCGCCTCGGCTTCCTTGGCAAGCACCTTGGCTTCCTTGGCACACCTCTCGGCTTCCCCGACACACTTCTTGGCCTGCCTGCCGAGCTTCTCGGCTTGCCTGGCCTTCTTCCTCAACTTGGTCTTGATCGACAGCTGCTTGTTTGCTTTGTCTCTGGCTTCCTTTGCTTCGGTCTTGGCGAGCTTCGATGCAGCGAAATTCTTCTTTGCTTTGGCGAAGTGGTCCAGTTCGTCCTCCATGCCGTTTCTTGCTTGCTTCTCCGAAGGCGCGGGGCCATCGACAAAGGCTTTCGCGCGCGTGTACCTGCCTACCGTGATCTGCACATTACCCCAGGTCTCAAATGCCGAGTCCTGGTATATGTTCACTTCATCCAAGAGCTTGAACTGTCGAACGTTCTGGGCGAACCTGTCGGAACCATTCGAGCTCTCGGTGGAAACTCTGAGCCCGAGTTTCTCGACAACGTCCAGAGCAGACTTAATTGAGTCCAATAGATCTTTCGGGATTGTCCCATGTTCGGTGCAAATGAATATTTTCTGCGATGTGCGATTTGCACGGCGATGAAAGGAAACGATGTTCGTTGCAAGAATCGCATGTTGCAGTGGATGGTGAGATATCGTCCAGCGCCCCCCAAACCCATCGATGTGGCTATCGACAAACACACCTCCCGGATCTCCGAAAATAGGATCACTTCACGATCCACGAATGCAACACCGTGGCCAGCACGCATCAACATTCACATCTGTGCAGCAATGATCGCTGCACGTCGACCTCATAGAATCATGTACTTACGTCGATACCGATTCTCAGCTCCGATCGAAGCTTCGACATGTCATCTTTGCCTCCCCCAGCTGCATATTCAAAGTTGAGGCCTTTCCCAAACACATCGAGGTTTTCCGTTCGCTCTTTTGTTGCTTCGAGTGCAGATGGACTGGCACGGAATGACACAGCGATCGATGCTGGCTGAGCACGACGAGCCATAGTGATGGATGGAGTCAATCCCACCGGAAATCCGTCAACGCTGGTGTTGCCACTGTCGTTCTGAATGCTGAACGCAGTCACCATGGCGAAGGCGAGAGAGGGGATAGAGAGGAGCTTCATCTTGATGGTTGGTTGGCTGAATGTTGGCTGATTGTTGGTGTTGGCTAGTTGATGTTGGATCGTTGAAGGTTGTTGGTTGATCGTGAACAACCGTTGGTGGCTCTCCGTGTGATTTCTCTCTGATTGCTCAGATTTTGATTTTGTGAGGACAAGGGATCTGCCCGAACGATCTCTGTTTTAGCCACATCATGTGCTCCTGTTTCGCAGGTCGTATGTACGCAACACGTGGGGACAGCCCTGTTTTCTGACCAATACGTGGTCTTCGGCCTCTGTTGTCGCCAAGCCATGACTACCGTCTGTATCTGCATGGCATGGCATGCCATAGCCATGATCACGGATGGGATAGCATAGCGAATGAATGCAAGATCATGTACTTTTTGCAAGATCATGTATGCGGTTTGGATGGCATGGGGCGTTTGCATAATAGATACAGGAAGGGCAACGATGATCACATGCTGCATAACGGATCAGTTCCGAGAAACATTTCATTCAGACTGACCTGCCGAGGCCGACCCATCCGCTGTGCAAGGATTGATCGTGTGGGTTTGATCTGCTGAGAGGAACATAGTCCGACAGTATCCTGGCGATGCTGCAGGAGCGTTTCTCTCTGTTGTGTCAGCTCCTGTGATGGGTCGATGTCGAGTCGACGTTGGATCCGTGTTGGAACTGAGAGGTATCATTGAGTGTTTGCGTGTTTGTGTGATGTTCCTTGAGGATGTGTGTGAATGAGGACAGCATGGTGGGTGGGTTTTTGCCAATGTCGTCGCTCACGTCACTGAAGGGTCAGTATCGCCAAGTCATCAACACAACACGCTCTTGTTTACCCCTGATCACGACAGCAGACTCGCTCACCGAAACAGGTTTGTGGAAACGCCGAGTCCCCAATCGCACACAACCGCGGTTGACCACAACCGCAGAGTCCGCGAGCACAGAGCAACAACAGGACACTTCGCAACACCAATCTTTTGTTACATTTCGTCGCCGCGCCATCAATAAATCTTCCGTCATCCAAAATGCGCCACAGAGATGCGCTCCTCCTGTTGCGAAAATCGAAAGAACAAGTCGACTGGAAAAATGATAACTGTCGACGCATCCGAACACCACTCAGATTCGGCAGTACACATCGCCCCTTCGTCGTCGCATAAATTCCAAACCACCAACAAAACCAAAATCACCAGCACGATGATCAAAACCCACCCACCATGCTGTCCTCATTCACACACATCCTGAAGGAACATCACACACACACACACAAACACGCAATGCTACCTCTCAGCCTCAACACAGTTCCAACATCGACTCGACATCGACCCATCACAGGAGCTGACACAACAGAGAGAAACGCTCCTGCAGCATCGCCAGGATACTGTCGGACTATGTTCCTCTCAGCAGATCAAACCCACACGATCAATCCTTGCACAGCGGATGGGTCGGCCTCGGCAGGTCAGTCTGAATGAAATGTTTCTCGGAACTGATCCGTTATGCAGCATGTGATCATCGTTGCCCTTCCTGTATCTATTATGCAAACGCCCCATGCCATCCAAACCGCATACATGATCTTGCAAAAAGTACATGATCTTGCATTCATTCGCTATGCTATCCCATCCGTGATCATGGCTATGGCATGCCATGCCATGCAGATACAGACGGTAGTCATGGCTTGGCGACAACAGAGGCCGAAGACCACGTATTGGTCAGAAAACAGGGCTGTCCCCACGTGTTGCGTACATACGACCTGCGAAACAGGAGCACATGATGTGGCTAAAACAGAGATCGTTCGGGCAGATCCCTTGTCCTCACAAAATCAAAATCTGAGCAATCAGAGAGAAATCACACGGAGAGCCACCAACGGTTGTTCACGATCAACCAACAACCTTCAACGATCCAACATCAACTAGCCAACACCAATAATCAGCCAACATTCAGCCAACCAACCATCAAGATGAAGCTCCTCTCTATCCCCTCTCTCGCCTTCGCCATGGTGACTGCGTTCAGCATTCAGAACGACAGTGGCAACACCAGCGTTGACGGATTTCCGGTGGGATTGACTCCATCCATCACTATGGCTCGTCGTGCTCAGCCAGCATCGATCGCTGTGTCATTCCGTGCCAGTCCATCTGCACTCAGAGCAACAGAATCCGCAGCAGCAGCGGCGGTCTCGGACAACCTCGGCAGTGGCGATGTTCATACAAGCTCAATCTTGCTGGATATTTGGGACGACGCCCAAGTACGTACATGATTCTATGAGGTCGACGTGCAGCGATCATTGCTGCGCAGATGTGAATGTTGATGAGCGCACTGGCCACGACGTTGCATTCGTGGATCGTGAAGTGATCTTATTTTCGGAGATCCGGGAGGTGTGTTTGCCGATGGCCACATCGATGGGTTTGGGGGGACGTCGAGCGATATCTCACCATCCACTGCAACATGCGATTCTTGCAACGAACATCCTTTCCTATTGATATGATATTTTTCCACTTATGTGCATGTTGTCAATGCAGGCGATTGTGCAGGCCATTCAACTGACACCAACTCCAAATACTGAAAGTAATGCGGTCAGCATATACTTGGGAAACCCTGACAATCGTCAGAAAGTCGAAACACTTGCCACAGAGTCATACGAGTTCGCAGCTGTGATCATGGAAGTGAAGCTCGAGTACGCCCCATTCTCCTTTGAACACATCAGGTTGAATCAAATTGGAGGAGACCTCAACCAGGCCAGCCAGGAACTCAGCAGCATCCTGGCCGCATCAGAGTATTCTCGTCTGATTGGGACGTTGCAGGACATTATTTATGACCTCACGCGTTATTTCATTGTCACTGACTCCAGGAATGTGCCAGAACCTACCAATTAGTAGAGCCGAGAGTATGCTCTCATATAACTTGCCATACTAGTCCATATTGGTGCAATCGCTGCCGTTCCTTTGCGATCCATCCAAGAGCATGCTACAAGGTTCACCGTGCTAACGTATTCCATTCTGTCTGTTCCATAACCCCACGTAGGAAAAGTGGCGTGTCCTCGCAACGCTCAGGGGTGACCGATCCTGCATTTGCCATGTTGTG
Source organism: Craspedostauros australis (assembly GCA_026770025.1). NCBI lineage: Eukaryota > Bacillariophyta > Bacillariophyceae > Mastogloiales > Achnanthaceae > Craspedostauros > Craspedostauros australis. The sequence continues at coordinate 951,691 of JAMXDE010000023.1, forward strand.
GGTTTGGGCATTTTTCTTGTTTACGACCTATCAACCTCCTTTTCTCCGTATAATCACGAACCACTAACTACCTGATTCTCTAATCTCCACATCTGTCATGACGATTATCCGCTTGCTCAAGCACCAGCTGCAGAGAAGTGGCCTCGCCACAGCCCCCGGGCTGCATCATAAAGTACTTTCCACCAGCCAAGGGCGTTTTGTTAGTGTCAGGTGCGTGAGTGGGGTCCCAATAAGTGATTACTCCATCCACATGAGTAACGTGCCCGCTGCATCGGTCGAGTACTTCATGATATAGTATTATATAATATGATATTATGGTTGATAGTATAATATTCTAGATTACATGCATGCACAAAATACACGAAAACAATAACGAGAGTGAGACGAAGATGATTCCAGCCATTACTCCTGTCTCTCAAGAGAGAGTATGCTCCTGCAATGATATGTAATATCATATAATACCATAGAGCATTGGATACATGCCAGCGTAGAGCTATAGTTGCTTCAGCCAATGAACACTTGTATCGAACGTATAATATCATATTGGTACTGACGTTTGGTGTTGGTGGTCGCCCTCGATACTCTCGGTAGTACATGTTAGCGACGTCAACTCTCCAGTTGTTGTCGTGTTGGTATGGGCGCAGAACTGCAGGATAGCATTCTAGGGACTTGTTAAGTTGTCGTAGAGTGGCCACCAGCTCTCATTGTTCTGGTCACAATCCATAGTGTACTGACGCCGTGAGTGATTTGCTTGCCTACGACTACTCTGCTCCAACGAGAGCACATTCACGATTGCTCTCCGGAGAGAGGTCTTTGTGGAATACGGCTACTCATGCCATGCTTCCAACCCTTTTTGTGGAAGAAACAAGCCAGTAATTTGCGCCCCGAGCAGAGATGCTGCAAAGTACTTGAATCGGTGCCTTCCACGTTGGCGCTGCTTTTCAGTATCTCTAACTTTGTTGTTATAGCATGGCAACCAATCATGTTTGACGCTGACACGGTTTGGAACAACATCGAAGCACAGAATCAGATCGCGTCGCAGAAACACGAACAAGTGGTCCTCTCATCCTTGGATGTGGAAGGCGCGCACAGTCTCCCATCATCACACACGCCAACACAACTCGCATGTGTTTGTACGAGTATAGCAGGCCGTAAGTCATGCCATGCATGAAACGAAGAATACAGAGCGCCTCCACGCTGATGCCGCCCCTCTTTTGGCTTGCACCGTCCAAAAGGTCGCGTGTGTGGCAATACGAGGTATGGGACGTACAGAGAGGCGCCGTCTTCGTTCTTGGCACCTGAGGTTGGAAAGCAAGGACCTTCGCCGCAGCACCATCCAACGCATCCATCCGAAGCGAAGCGATGCGATGCTGACTGGAAGCCATGCACAGAAACGAACACTTGAGGATGGAAACGGAACTCACAATCAACAAAGCATGACAAGAAAGAAAATCACAGCAACACGAACTGAGAACAACGGCAACAGCAACAGCAACAGCAACAGCAAAGGGTACAGGAATGACGTCGACGATGACAACCCAGTTGGACGTCGAGATGCAAGAGTCCGCAAGATCACAGCTGAATGCCCAACTCGGTTCGAATAGCGTTGCGGCTCCATCTTCCCACCAGGATATCGATGAATCGTCCACAAATTCCGAGGAAGAAGGGTTGGGGGTGCTGTCCGGATCTGGTCAGTTCTCTGTCGAGTCGTCGGACCAGCACACCAGCACGCGGATGGGCATCAAGCAACGGGCCGCCATTCACGAACGACGGACGCTGGCCAAGAAGGAGACCAGGATCATTTGGATGCTGCGTCTTTTCGTCGCCGTCGCTCTCATCTTCTTCGCCCTCAGCGCTTCCTTGAGCGTGTACTATGTCGTGTCCGACCAGGAGAACGACGACTTCCGAGAGCAGTTCAGCTTCCATGCAGCGCGTGTCATTGAAGCATTCAACATCGCCATCCAGGCCAAGTTTGCCGCGGTTGACAGTCTCTCGGTGACCTACACATCCCATGCTCTGTCCACTGGATCGACGTTCCCCAACGTCACGCTGCCGTACTTTGAGTACAGCGGAGCTGCCACGCGCATTGCTGGCGATGCGATCGTCGTATATTTCGCGCCATTGGTCATGCCCGAACAAACGGATGAATGGCTTTCCTACATTAACACTCAAGAGAACGAGATTCTGAGATCGATTCGGAACGAGCAGGCCGAGAAAGAGGTTCAGGATGAACTTTACGGACACCAGCAGATCCCGATTGGGTATGCAGAGGACTCGTCGGAGGACCACCTCATCCCGCCAGAGATTTGGAACCTGTCGGACGAATACAACAAAACCAAGGTACGCCCTCGTTGGTGTCTGTCCGTCTGGCTGGCTGTTACTCAGCTCCGCCATCCATCATATCTTGCGTCGAAGCTCAAGTTCGATCAGCATCGCAGATGGTCATGTCATGAACTTCTGCAGAGAGTGTGCAATCGTGTGGACGGTGATCGGCCTGTTTTGCACGATTCGAATGGATGTGTGTCGCTAACCCATTCTCTTGTATTCCTTCTCACGCGCTTTTCTCGGATGGGATGCACAACACTACTGCACACTTGCACCGTCCTCGTACAACACGGCCACACCATCACGCTTGCGCTGAGCAGTCGGATGGATACTTTTTCCCAGTATGGCAGGCGACGCCTCTGTTGCCGGAGAACGCGCAGAGCATCGGGTTGGATCTGGCCCATTCATCTTTTGCGGAGGACTCTCTTGGCGTCGTGCGCAACTATTCGCATGCGTCGTTTGACATAATGACTAACTTGGAAGATGTGGACGGCAACGACATGAGCGCAGCAGAGATGTACAATCTCTACCTCCAATTTGGGCAATACAGGCACAGCGCGGAAAGCTACAAGTCGGACCCGATGACATCGCTTTCATTTCCAGTGTTCGACACCTTCGGGCCAGACAGAAAGGTTACGGGTGCGCTCTTCACAACCATGTACTGGCGCTTGTTACTCCGCAACATATTCTCGGACAACGTCAAAGGGTTGCTTTGCGTGCTGAGCAATACGCAAGGACAGTTCGCGTCATATCAGATCGATGGATCCGACGCGACCTTCCTCGGCCTGGATGATTTCCACAGCGCCGAGTACGAAGAAATGTACGAGGAAATAGATGTCGCGCAGTACATGAGAAACAACGCGAGCGCGGAAACGAGGACGTTCACATCCGTCGATCTCAGCACCGCATTCATCAACTACAAGATCCGTGTATATCCAACGGATGGGTTTAAGGATGTGTACGTGACCAACGCTGCCCAAGTCGAAGCGATATCAATCGGATCGACCTTCATCGTGGCCATGATCATCTTCATCATCTACGATTGCTGCGTGGAACGGCGTCAACGCATCGTCTTGGACCGTGCCGTAAAGTCCACTGCGTTGGTGTCGACGCTGTTCCCCGAAAATGTCCGCGAGCGGGTCATTAACGATGGTGACAAGCGCAAGGGAAGAGGCAAAGGATTGGTGGGAGCTGCACCCCAGTCAAATCGGGTGGCCTTCAAGGCTTCCAACGTTTCTGCCAATCAGATGATCGGGGGGCCGCCGATCGCTGAGAAGTTCCCCGAAACCACCGTCTTCTTCGCCGATCTGGCAGGCTTCACCAAATGGAGCTCCAGCCGAGAACCGGAGCAGGTCTTCCAGCTTCTGGAGACCATGTTCAAGGCCTTTGATTCGATTGCGTTGAAATGTGGTGTTTTCAAAGTCGAGGTGAGTCCTGTCCATGTGATAAGTGGCTGGCAGCCTTTCTGTATTTGCGACTCTTCACTTTTGCTGGACATGACGAACTCGTTCTCACATCTCCAGAGAGAGCATCATTTCTATTTCTCTGGTTCGTGTGCGTTGTGAATGGTGAATTCCTTCTCGTTTCTCTTCTTCTCTGTGTCTTCTTGCTCTGTTGATTTGCAGACTATCGGAGATTGTTATATGGCCGCCACAGGCCTTCCAGGTAAGTGAACGGAGTCGCGTCGCCATGGATTGAAGGCCTTGATGTGATCGGGCCGCATTCTTTTCTGCGTGGTGATGGTGCATACTTTTTTCTCAACGAATTCCTCGCATGAATCTCCGTTACTCCGCTCTACTTGCAATCTCTGCGACCCCATGCTCTTCTATTATATATCCCTGCATTCGCAACACAACGACGCAGAACCACAAAAGGATCACGCTGTCCGGATGGCGCGGTTTGCTCGGGACTGTTTGCACAAGATCGCGCAGCTTGTTGACAATCTGGCCGAGCAGCTTGGGGACGACACTCGTAATTTGACCTTGCGAATTGGAATGCATTCTGGCGGTGTCACGGCCGGTGTGTTGCGCGGAGACAAGTCGCGATTCCAGCTGTTCGGCGACACCGTCAATACGGCTTCGCGTATGGAGAGCACCGGGATTCCCAGCCGCATTCAGGTATCCCAAACCACTGCGGATTCTTTGATATTGAACGGCAAGGAAAGGTGGTTGGAACCTCGAGACGAGAAGGTGTTTGCGAAAGGAAAGGGAGAGATGCAGACGTATTGGATTGATACGGAGAGCCGTTCGTCGTCTGGGAAATCCCGCAGCTTGACGGCATCAAACCTTGAGACGAGGCAACAGCCAACAACTGACGAAACATATTCGTCGGTATTGGTACCTGAGCAATCAGGATAGGGTGCATAGATTGGTACATGTGCATGCACAGCTCAAATGAGATCTACACGCTGCGCTCCGGGATCTATTGCCCAAGTTCCGTGAAGCACTACTTAATCGTTTTACATGTGCCGTGAAGCAGAGCCGAATGAGAATACGTTTGCAACTAAATCATAAGTTGCAGTTTGACGCATCAGAGGATGTACCATGCGTGCATAAGTATGTGCCATGAATAGGGTCGGAGATCTCACCCAACAGAATCATCGGTAAGACTTAGCACCGCCATTCGCTCTCATCTGTGCCACATGGTCACGATCGCCTCATCGGCAAACTGGCATCGTCGAATTGCGCGCGCTTAGCGGCATCCTCCTCACCAGACTTCCGAGCCTCGGCCTTGGCATCCGTCCAGGTCTTCAGGCTGGTGTTGACCAATCGAAGTACGAGCACTGTGCTTCCCGTAATGGAGCACGAATGAACCGGTGTTCATCCCACAAGCGCACCAGCAACGTCACAGCCATCGCCATGGCGCCTCATTTCGTTCTCGTAATGTTATGGCACCACTCACTCAAGCATGCATTACCGCAACTGTCTTCGACGACTCTGCGTGAATGCAACACCGCTACGACTCGCCCAACGACCCTGGATACAGGATGGTCAGCACACCGACACGAATGGAATACAGGATGGACCCGAACGTGACGAAGAGAAAGACGAAGCCACCGATCTTGGACGACCGCGAATCATGCTTGAGATTCATGAGCTCATCTTTCGTGTGCGGCAGACAGCACACGAAGAGAATGCCGGACAATTGCAGGACGGTGGTGAGGATGGTGAGGTTGGTCATGCCGACGTAATCGCCTTGCTGGATGGTGGTTTTGGAGACATCCCAGATGTTGAGTAGGTTGGCCGAAATGGCCGAGCTCAAGGTGAGGGCGGAGTTGTTGACGGTCGTGAACATGGCGTACGAGGCGCCCTCGCTGCCCGTGGGACACAGATGCACCATCATGATGGTGGTGGGCAGGAATTGGATGCCGGCGATGAATTCGGCGAAGACGTCATCACCCAGGGCGAACCAGAAGGGCGGGATGCCGAAGGTGGTGCCCTCGATGAGGAGGAGCTGCAGGAAGGAGAGAAATCCGTTGAGCATGGTGCAGGCGATGTAGATGGTGCGCCAGCTCCACTTGATGAAGTAGTACTTGTAGGTGACGACGCCCACGTAGAGGAGAACGAGGCTGACGTTGAGGAGGATGTTGAGCTGGAAGGAGGTGAATCCCAACCCCGTGACAAGGAACTCCCTCCACGCGCCGTTGCCGACCTGCAGCACGTTGTAGATGTAGACGAAGGCCAGCGGTTGCCAGACGGCGCGTGAGCAGACCGTGTTCCATATCTCCGTGCATTGCTGGCGCACGGAGGGGATGGTGTGTTTGTGATGCGGCGGTTCGTTGTCCTCCGCGGCAAGGGGTGATCTGTCGTGGGCGGTATTGTTGGCGCTGGCCACGACGACCGTGGATTCCTGAAGGAACCAGATGAAGGGCAGCGTGCACAGAGGCAGCATGGTGAGAAGGAAGACGATGGCAGGCGCACCCATGGTCTTGTAGAGGATGGTGGAGAAGGGAGACGCGATCATGGACCCGAAGAAGCGGTAGGAGTAGCACGTGGACTGCGTGTTGCCTCTGGCATGGACCGGCTCGAGCTTGGCCTTCTCCGCCACGAGCGAGTCGCCCATGACATCCGCCATCCAGAATCCCGTCCCGAAGAGCAGGAGAGACGACGCCAGCTTGGGTATGGGCGGCGCCTCTGCAGGTGGGATGGGATGGCCGTCGTCATCGAACTGCTCGAAGGAGAGGTCTGAGGTCATGGAGAGCCAGAGCATCGCGGCCGAGGCCATGCACCAGCCGATGACCATGTATGATTTGCGGCGCTTCCCGCAGAAGGGGACGGTGTCGCTGAGGAAGCCGAAGAAGAGCTTGAAGCTGGCAGGCAAAGAGCGCACGGCGGACACCATGGTCTGCTGCGCCTCGGAGGCATGAATATCGCGGGGATACGCGTTGATGAAGGGACCCGACAGGCCCTGCAGCAGCCCCACCATGAAGTAGCACATGGGAATGGCAATGTTCTCCAATCGCAGCAGCTGGCAGGATCTGGGAATGGCGGGTGGGAAGAAGAAGTCGTGCAGGTAGGATTGCTCCTCTCGTGACAACTTGAGGATTTCCTGGTCGACGAAATGATCGAAGCCGAGGTCCGACTCATCTGTGTCTTCGCTGTTGACCATGGTCAGCGGTCGCAGCTCGATGTTCTCGCTTGTTCGAGAGTTGGCAGACGACGACTGGCTTTGCGTCTGGGACAGCGATCCAGCAGGCGTGATCACTTCTGCGCTCGCACCTCCCGTCTTGTCCAGGCTCAGGCTGTGCATCGTGCCTCTCCTTCTTCTGTTGCTGCTACTGTTGCTGCTATTGTTGCTGGTACTGTTGCTTGTGCCGGTTCGTCTGTTCCGAATGGTCCTTCCCCTGTGCTCGTAGTTGGATCGTCCACCACTTGCGCTGGCACTGGCACTGGCACTTGCACCTTGCGCTGTAGCTGTGTTGGCACTCTTTGTTGTAGCACTCCTGTGGATCGGCAGCAGACTGTTTTGCATTCGTTATGTTCTTCCTCTTGTGACGTCTACTCTCCTCGTACAGTGTTGAGGGTTGCCTCTCTCACTCTCTTTGTCTGTGTGTCTGGGATTCCATCAATGATGAAAAGAGTGACCAACAACCAGCAAGAAAACAACCACCAAGAAAGCAAGAAGACGCAAAAAAGTGCCGTGCCGTTGGCAAGAACAAGAAACGAACGGAAGCAACGGCTCTCAGGCGTCATTGTCGGTTCTTTTTGGACGAATTTTCCACGATCTCCACGATGGCGCGCCTCGCTGAGTATTCGAGTGGGTCAATGGGCGAACAACTTGCTTCATGATTTGACCAGTCCGATTGCTTGTCACGTAACATCAAAATCTTCCGAGAAATGATTCCAACGAGGATCTCCACGAGAGAGATCGCAATCTGCATCCAACAAGGGGGAGGGCATCACACGAGGACTCCAATGTGATCACAAGTATTATAATCACAATAATAATCATAAGCATTGATCATAATCCAACGACCATGGCATCGTCTCCTGACCAATCCGAATCGCCACAACAGCAACAAAAAGACGACAACGATGACAGCGAGAAACCCTTCGTCACGATCCACAAGACGCCCATCTACTTCGATGAAGATTGGAACGTCGGCATCGGTGGCGGATTGTGGACGACGGGAGCCGCGTGGATGCAGTACATTCAATCCCATCATGCGCTGCTGCGACGCAATCTGCGACGATCCACGCCACTGCGCGTTTTGGAATTGGGCAGCGGCAACGGATTGCTGGCCGTCTGCTTGGTCGCGATCGATGCATCCCTGTTTGAGACGATCGTCATTACAGATTTCGCCGATCATCTGCCGTTGATTCAGCACACGGTGGATCGCAACGCGCAGCATCTGCCAGCACACAAGTTCGTCGTGCAGGTGCATGAATGGGGCAAGTTCGATGGTGATGCGCCGCAAGGGACGTACGATGTTATCATTGGATCCGATGTGGCGTACCGCGACGAGTTGCACGATCCCTTGATTGCGTCGTTGGTGCAGTTTGCCAATGCCGATACCATCATACTGTTGGGGGCCACGATGCACGATACGCGACCCATCTTCTTCCGCAAGCTGCATCAGAATGGATTTCAATACGAGCGCATCGCGGATCATCATTTGCCGATTCCATTTCGCGGTATGTCATTTGGGCTGTTTGTCATTCAGAAGAGGGAGCAGAAGTCGGCATAGCTCGTAGAGGCGGTGGCAACATGATGCGACCCATCAAATGCTGGCCGTACGAGCTTGATGTCGTAAATGCAGCATAATGGAGTTGAACCAAGCGTGTGGCGCATGCACATACTCTGCGACTACACACAAAACAAGAACGTAAAATACGACATTTCAGGTCAGAAACTCATTGAGCTACGTCACCCACCGCATGTCACCTATTACACCGCAGCTTGCCCTTCCCCGTCCGACAGCCATTTCTGCGCCGTCTGGTGAGCACTTCTGTAGGAAGGATTCTTGAGCAACGGCGGCGTCAATCCATCTTGGAAGCACGGCAACGTCACGATGGAGATGCCCAACGCGCGCAGCTTTTCATTGCTCTGCGGCTGCATCGCATCCAACGACGTCACGGCCTGCAGGAAGGACGACATCAATCGTTGATCCGCAAACACCAACTGCGGATCGGAAATGAGATGCATGCCCATCGAATGGGGCGACGTGCCTTTCAAGATCGCCTTGTACATGCTCCCCACCAACTTGTACAATCCTTGGCGCGTGTGGTCGTCATCCACGCCCGACGACGCGCTGCGCAAGATCGCGATCACCAGCGCTGACAGCGAATCGACCGTCGGTCGCCATCGTGTCTGCTCCTGCTGCTGTATGGCCATCTGCCACGTCGAGATGGCGACATCACTGCGGCGAGATTTGCCTGCTGCACGAATAACCTCGCGGTACGACACATCGTTCGGCTCCATCGTCACGCATTGCTGGATTTCTTGCAGCACCTCTTGGGCACGTCCGACGTCACCGGCGTTGGCGCAGGATCGCAGAAGAGCGTTGTAGCATGCCAGGTCGGGCTGGGCGCCGACGGTCTTCATTTCTTGGAAGACCAGGAAGGCCTGCATGACTTCGTCGTCGTATCGTCGGCGTTTGTCCTTGTGTTGTTGCTGGGACAGGCTCACGATGAGCTCAGTGTACACCTCGATGGCCTTGGTCGCGTCGCCGGATTCTGCGCCCGTCTCATCCATCTTTGTGGCACCACTGCTATTGCTGCCGTTGTTGTTGCCGTTGCCGTTGCTGCTGATGTTCACGGGAAGTGGTGGTAACACAATGGATGGGTTCGGATCACTGACAATGGTCGGCTGCTGCGCAGTGTTGGTGCTTTCGGACTTGACCAATCGACTCGCGCTTGTCATCAACGACGTGTACATGACCTCGCTCGGTGCGATGCGGTACTTCTTCATGTATCGCAGCACGTCGATGGTTTCCGAGAGACGGCCGTCCTTCAGCAAGCAATCTGTCAAGCACCCGCATGTTATGGTGTTGGGATACACGCCGTAGTTGGGCATGGAGTAGAACAGCTTGATGGCCGTGTCCAACCGACCAGCCTTGCCACACGCGTTGATGGCCGCCGTCCACGCGCCCACCTCGTTGGGTAGGATCGTGCCCTTTGGGTCCTGCGCCTTCTGATCCATCATCATGCGCAGTCCTTTCAATGCGAGATCGCTACGACTGCACCGGCCGCACACGTCGATCAAAGCCGAATACGTCATGCCGTTCGGGCGGATGTTGCGCCGTTGCATCTCCTCCAGCAACGTGAATGCGACAGTGGGATCGTTGACGCCGCTGATGGCGTTGGCGCGACGTGCGACGGTGGCAATGAGGGTGGTGTAGGAGCGCGTGTCAGGCCACAGACGGCGGTTGCGATTTTGGAGCAGCGTCGTGTGCACGTCCATCGCTGCGTCGAGGTTTCCGGCCTTCTGGCATGCATCCAGCAGGGTGTTGTACGTGACGAGGTTGGTTTCCATCTTGGGAACGTCCACGCCGTCACCGGATTCCATTTGATCCATTAGATCCATCGCAGAATCCAGATCGCCCAGTTTGGCGTAACAGTTCATGAGGATGTTGGCTGCCTTGACGTCGGGCACGATTGTGTCAGTCTCTGCTGCTGCTGTTGCTGCTGCTGATATTGATACTGATGCCTTTGGTTGAGCGCGCGCTGTGGCCGCTGCTGCCAATGATGACGTTGATGCCGCGTCCATGGAAGATGGTGGCTGTGATGATGAGAAGAATTCCTTCTGCGTGCGCATCAGGTTCCACAACCGCAACGCAACTCTTGGTTTGCCATGCTGCACGGCACGCGACATGAGGGTGGAAAAGGTGACGAGCGTCGGCGATGGCACCGTGAAGGGCACATAGCCGCCCTTGTACGCGCGTTGCACCATCATGCCAGCCTTTCTCATCCTGACAAACATGCGCAGGGAACGCAGCAGATCGCCACCGTCACCAAAGGTCGCCATGGCAGCATTGCATTTGCGAATGGGAGGAAAGGACAGCGGCTTGGTTTGATGTGCCGTAATCTGTGTGGGCGCCAGATGGTGCGGTTCCGTCTGCAATCGATGCATTGCACGTCGCAGGAGTTCTTCGGTCTGCGTCGCGTCGTACCATCGGTCGCTCGATCGCACCTCTTCTCCTCGCAGACGCTTCCGTCGCTTCACAAACGGCTTTTGCTTGTACTGTCGAGGTTGTCGATTGCCTCTCGTATCCGTAGTATTCGGTCTTCCTTGCCTTCTGCCGTCGTTTTCCTTGTAGTTTCCATGCTTGCGATTGCCATTGCCTCTGCTGTTGCCTCTGTTGTTGCCCCTGTTATTGCTAACATTGTTGGACTGACCATTGTCATATGAGTTCCATCTGTTGCTGCTACTGCTGTCGCGGCCAGCTCTCGGTTCCACTTCATGCTGTGCAGTCATTTTGAGTGGCGATGTCATGCGGCGGCCTGACTTGGATCTGAATCGATCCAACGCTGTGTCAATGCCGCCCTTCCTGTTTTCGTCAATCCCATCTTGTAGTTGGAATGCCACTGTCCTTGATTGGGAATGGTGACGTGCAATGCGCTGCTGACTGTGCAGATTGGACGATGATACGGGTATTGAGGAATGCCTTGCAGCTGCCATTGTCGCTCTGAAAGAGAATGCGTCGGCCATCCAGCATAGCTGCGGCAGTATCACCATGCTGCAGACACACAGCACAACTCTCTGCATCGTGATCATCGGAAGCCGCCTCGTTGCGCGCCTCGGTGAGGAAGTCATGATGCCGTCCTGATGTGCTGTGTTTGACTACACTGTGCTTTACTGGTGTTCTGCTCTGTCGGACTCCATCCAATTCCAAATCCTACTACTGTGAACGAGACGGCGAGGGTGCGGATGATGCGATCCAAAGGAGGCGAAGCTGATGGAAATCCTCTCTGATGAGACGATGATGCCTGTCGAAGTCTCCGCTGTGAGAATGGTGCTCTGCAAGCCAGAGCTGGACCTCCAAGGTGGGGAACAATCGCAATTGACAGGTGGCAGTTGTGTACGAGCTACGAGTATTCGTCTGGTACAACGGCACCGCAAGTACACTGTCGCTGTTGCCTCTCTCTTGAGTTGCAGACTATCTTGATTTGTGCTCCCTCCTCAGCGTGAATACCATCAACTAATGCAGGTACGATCCATGGACTATCTGGAATAATATAATATGATAGTGTACAACGACAGCGACGACACCAATGTTGACGCCAACACATCAATGCCATGTGCCATGTGCTGTGTGTCATGTGTCGTCCGCCATCAACCACAACAAGCACAGAGATTCGAGAACAGATGGCGAAAACACACACACATCAAAAAGAAACGAGAAGAGAGAGATGCAAACGGTTTTTCCAAGTTTTTGTGGTGAATCTTGAAAGATGTCGTTCCTGGCCATCGTCTGGCCTTCGACAGAGTCAGGGATGTCCACAAGATGCACGACTGAAAATTGTGACGACAACCAACACAACCAACACCAACAAATCATCCACAAATGACAACAACCAACGACTAAAAAAGAGAACACCTCGCTCGTACTCACGGGCCTGCAGATCGTCACGCGGTGACGTCAAGTGGAGATCTTTGACGACATCCGTGTGGATCGTCCAGAGAGGCCTTTCCTTGCCGATAGGTACTCGCGCGGGCACCATGCCCGTAGTCGTAGTTGTACTCCACAACGGAGACTTTCAGGATGAGTGAAGCAACGAAGGCGACCATCCTGCCAGAACTCTCACGGACTTGGAAGTACCATCATGACGCAAACTATGAATCGGGTTCGACAGACAATCAGGATACGAGCACGACGGAACCAGCGAGCAAACGGTTGAAGCGGCTGACCGAAGATCGCAAAGAACCACAGCAACAGCAATCAACTGACGCAGCATCGTCACCATGCTACGAGATCCGATCCATCCCATCCAAAGGCGGCATCGGCATGTTCGCGACGCGCGGTATCGCATGCGGCGATCTCATCATCGCGCACGAACGTCCAATCGTGGCGGCGAGGCATCATCCCGTGTCGCGCAACTTCTGTTTTGCCTGCTGCGCACCTGTGGGATCCTTGCAGCAGCACGTTCAGGACGATGATGTGGACTTGCAATTTGAGACGTACTCCACCAAGGAGGATGGCACCAGCTGGTGTTCGGCCGCGTGCTACGCAGCATCGCGGGTGAGGCATGTTATGACTGCGCATGCCGACGGCGGCACGAACGCATCCAACAGTGGTGAGATGAAGAGAAAGATGGATGCGGCAACACCAAATCAACGACGAGGCGGCGACAGCAAAGTGGAGGAATTCATCCGGGCGTTGGATGTCCATGACAGCGATACGCACCCCCTGCTCTTCCGTTTGGCGTTCCATGCCATTATCCTCATCATCGCCACGCTTGTGAAGAAGGAATCGACAACAAATCTACCACCCAATGATGACGATGACGACGACGATGACGATGACGATGACGATCGACTCATTGTGGATGGGATCGCCATCCCTGGGCAATTCGAGCCTCTCTTATGGTGGAACGATTACGGATCCCATCCATTGTGGTGGAACATTGCTACCAAGACTCCCAACGCATTCAAACGAAGGTTGGTTCAACAGTTCTGCGACTGCCTTGCGCATGATCTTCCCGCCGCCAAGTCGATCTGCCAACGTCCCAACTCCATCGGTGCGCTATTGGGCATGCTGCAATGCAATGTCATGGAATTCGAATATCCATCGCCCAGCCAACAGTACCTTGAGATGATGCAGGAAGAACCACCCCACGATCCGCAACTCGCAGCAGGAGCAGGAGCAGCCTCCGTGATCGGATCGGGGTTGTATCCTTTGCTGACATTGGCGAATCATGATTGTGCGCCCAATGCATCGATCGAATTCTTACGAGAATCGAATCATGGATCGATGGTGGCATTGCGCAACATACGCGCAGGGGAGGAGATCACCATTACGTACGTGCCAAATGGAGGCGATTGCGTGGACGAAGGTGATGATGATGAAGATGGCGACATTGATGCCAGTGATCGATTTCGGTATTACCAACCAACGAGGACGTGGAAGTACTTGAATCAAGTGATGACGGGAGACGAAGACACAGACGAGGATAGTGATGGTGATGATGATGGAAATGAATATGAATATGATGAACACGATGAAGGCCATGCTGATGCTGAAGAGATGGGAGTGGAGGGGACTCCTGGTGATGATGATTCTCAACGATCAGACCGCGATGAGCCTACGAGAAAGAAAGCTGAAGAGGAGGAGGAGGATTCACTGAGTGCTGAAGGCAACGATTGGAAGCAACGGCAGGAGTGGCTGACAGCGTACGACTTCGAATGCTGCTGTCAACGTTGCAAAATGGAAGGCAACAAACACAACCAAAACCTCGAAACAGGACTTGACTCGAGCACGAGGTGTTTTGATGCCGCGAGTCGTCGTCCACGATAGCAAAGGGTAAGTCATATTACTCAACACATTGTTATGAACAGATAGCTATTTACTTCTCAAGTCAATTGGTTGGTTCCTCGTATTGATTCTCTGGGTTGCAATGCATCCGCCCATGATCAATCAATGCTTGTGTTGTTGCTGTTGTTGCTGCTATGACATAGACGTTCACCGCAGGTGAAGGGGTGAAATCCGAGGAGGGCAAACTTGGGTTACGAAGAGAAACAGGCCGGGAATGGATAGTAAAGAGACAGTGATCGTTTTTTGTTCCCCCACTCGTTCCAGAGCGTGGGTCGATCGTACATACACACAGCAGCGCTGGATGCCCTCCTCTTTTCCTCGGAACAACATTGGTATTGTTTTTTGTGCGTTTGCGCACACCTCATGCGAGCGTCGCGGATCTACAAGTCGACGATATCTGGCTGCTGGTGTTGCTGGCGCAAGTACGATTCAGGCATGCTGGCCGTTTGTGGGACATCCATGTCGGCATCCGCATAAGCAGTGTGGCTGCGCATGCTTTGGCTACGCATCGTCTGACTTCGCATGCTGACGCTGTTGTCATCCATGGTAGGTTCGATGTGGCCGCTGTTGTGTGGCGAGATATCATGGTCGCCATCATCGTCGGAATTGTCAAGGATCTCGTGGAGACTGTCGTTCGCGGCAAGACCGCGTTTGTTCTGGACGAGATCGTCGACATCGACATCGGTGTCGTCAATGTCGTTGTGTTCCTCGAAGATGTCATCCAGACTGTCGTTGACCGTGATGACATTGGTGTTGTCGCTGCGGTGGTGAGTGTTGCGCATGGTGTGATCATCATCGGTGTAGATGTCGACATCCATAAGCTCATCATTCTCGTTCTCGACGACGGCGACGTCGGTCGGTTGAGTCATGATGTGGCGGTCGGCATCTGCACCTTGGTCTTCCTCGTCTTCGATGTCGTTGTGGATGTCATCGTGAAGAGTGTTGTCGTCTTGCTGCTCTTCATTGAACAATTCGTCGTCCTTGTCAGCAACGACGTCGTCTCTCATGGATTCGTCGACGATGTCATCCATTTCGTTGTCATCAACGTCCTCATCATTGCTGTGGCCGATGCCGCGGCTGTTGATGTTGTTGTTGATGTATTCGGTCTTGTTGTTGGCGCCGGTTTGGGCGTCCATTTCATCCATGGACGACACGATCTCGGGCATGTCCAGGATGGATTCATCGTCATCAGCATCGCGTGGTTCGTTGCTGTCGTTCGACATCAAGGAAGTCTTCCGTTCTTCGTTGGAGCCGCCAGCGGCGAGGACAGTCGTGTCGGTGGATTGCACATCGAATTGCTCCCCATATTCCGGAGGGGTGGCATTGGGGTCCACTCCGGCTGCGGCAGCCGCGTTCTCGACGTCTCGGAATGCCTCGGAAGCGGTCTTCTTCGGGGATGGTATGAAAGTGATGTTGTCGCCTCTTGTGGCTTTGCAGATCTTGCACAGTGCGCTCTTGCAGCTGTGCACATTCATCGTGGAATGCTGGATGCCAAGATCCCTTGAGTTTGGTGCGACGAGGACATCGAGACCGTCGTCGTAACTGAGTGCATCCTCGTCGGTTTCCAGAGACAGGCTGTCGAGGGTCGGTGATCGCATCTGGTTGTTGGGGTCGTACCTGCTGTATTCGTTGATGGTGTCGAGGCCGGTGTCGAGACCGCTCTCAAGCTGATCGTCGCCACTGTCAGTGTCATCGTCGCCCATCGCACCGACCATGCCAGCAGCCATGCCGCCGGCCATCATGGCACTTCCCATACCACGGGTCAGGCCCGTGTCAAGTCCGTCACCCATGCCGTCGTCCATGCTGTCGTCCAGGCTTCTGTCGGCGTTCATGGGGGAGGAAGAGTAGAATCCGTCCATTCGGGTCTCGTGGCAGTGTTCGCAGTTGGTGGACAGGTAGCATGCTCCACCACGTGTGAAGTGGTACATGCCATCGTGGTAGGATCGTGGAGGGTCGCCTGTGCCGACGAGGACATAGTCTTGGTCGACAAGGAGCTGTCGATGGGCAACGACCACAGTTGACTTGCGCTTGCTGACCATGAGGAAACCGAAAAGAGCGAGGAGGAAGAGGGGGATGGCTAACGCAACTGCCAATCCGATACCGTCGTCGCTGTCATCGCCATCCCCTTCGTCTGTGTCGATACCGCGGGTGACGTTGCCCGAACCGAGTCCGCCATCGCCATCATCACCATCGGTGCTGTCGTCGCCGCCGCCGACGCTGCCTCGCGGAGGTGCCACCACAATGATGCCACCGCCGCCATCATCTGATGTGTTGGTGTCGGTGCCGTTGACGTCTGTGGAATTCGATCCGTCGTCGATGCTGTCAGTGGAGTTCCCTCCAGTACCATCGCCTCCGGATCCATCAGTGGAGTTTCCTCCGGTACCGTCACCGCCAGATCCATCCGTGGAGTTGCCTCCATTGCCGTCGCCACCAGAGCCATCGGTGGAGTTTCCTCCGTTTCCGTTGCCACCGGATCCATCCGTGGAGTTTCCTCCAGTGCCGTCGCCACCAGAACCATCGGTGGAGTTTCCTCCGTTTCCGTCACCGCCAGAGCCATCGGTGGAGTTGCCTCCGGATCCATCCGTGGAGTTACCTCCAGTACCATCGCCTCCGGATCCATCAGTAGAGTTGCCTCCAGTACCGTCACCGCCCGATCCATCCGTGGAGTTTCCTCCAGTACCATCGCCACCAGATCCATCAGTGGAGTTTCCAGCAGTACCGTCGCCTCCGGATCCATCCGTGGAGTTACCTCCATTGCCGTCGCCGCCAGAACCATCGGTGGAGTTGCCTCCAGTACCATCGCCTCCGGATCCATCGGTGGAGTTTCCTCCATTGCCGTCGCCACCAGAACCATCAGTGGAGTTGCCTCCGTTTCCGTCACCGCCAGAACCATCAGTGGAATTGCCTCCAGTACCGTCACCGCCAGAGCCATCGGTGGAGTTGCCTCCAGTACCGTCACCGCCGGATCCATCAGTGGAGTTACCTCCAGTACCATCGCCACCGGATCCATCGGTAGAATTGCCTCCGGATCCATCCGTGGAGTTTCCTCCAGTACCATCGCCACCAGATCCATCAGTGGAGTTGCCTCCGTTGCCTTCGCCTCCGGATCCATCCGTGGAGTTTCCTCCAGTACCATCGCCTCCGGATCCATCGGTGGAATTGCCTCCAGTGCCGTTGCCGCCAGAGCCATCGGTAGAATTGCCTCCAGATCCATCAGTAGAGTTGCCTCCAGAACCATTGCCGCCGGAGCCATCGGTGGAGTTGCTTCCGCTTCCGTTGCCGCCAGAACCATCAGTAGAGTTGCCTCCAGTACCATTGCCGCCGGATCCATCGGTGGAGTTGCCTCCGCTTCCGTTGCCGCCGGAGCCATCGGTAGAGTTGCCTCCATTGCCGTCGCCACCAGATCCATCGGTGGAGTTTCCTCCAGTACCATTGCCGCCGGAGCCATCGGTGGAGTTTCCTCCAGTACCATCGCCTCCGGATCCATCAGTGGAGTTCCCTCCATTGCCGTCACCGCCAGAGCCGTCGGTGGAGTTGCCTCCAGTACCATTGCCGCCGGATCCATCGGTGGAGTTGCCTCCGCTTCCGTTGCCGCCGGATCCATCCGTAGAGTTGCCTTCAGTGCCATTGCCGCCAGAGCCATCAGTAGAGTTGCCTCCAGAACCATTGCCGCCGGAGCCATCGGTGGAGTTGCTTCCGCTTCCGTTGCCGCCAGAACCATCAGTAGAGTTGCCTCCAGTACCATTGCCGCCGGATCCATCGGTGGAGTTGCCTCCGCTTCCGTTGCCGCCGGAGCCATCGGTAGAGTTGCCTCCATTGCCGTCGCCACCAGATCCATCGGTGGAGTTTCCTCCAGTACCATTGCCGCCGGAGCCATCGGTGGAGTTTCCTCCAGTACCATCGCCTCCGGATCCATCAGTGGAGTTCCCTCCATTGCCGTCACCGCCAGAGCCGTCGGTGGAGTTGCCTCCAGTACCATTGCCGCCGGATCCATCGGTGGAGTTGCCTCCGCTTCCGTTGCCGCCGGAGCCATCGGTAGAGTTGCCTCCAGTACCATTGCCACCGGAGCCATCTGTGGAGTTGCCTCCGCTTCCGTTGCCGCCGGATCCATCCGTAGAGTTGCCTTCAGTGCCATTGCCGCCAGAGCCATCAGTAGAGTTGCCTCCAGAACCATTGCCGCCGGAGCCATCGGTGGAGTTGCTTCCGCTTCCGTTGCCGCCAGAACCATCAGTAGAGTTGCCTCCAGTACCATTGCCGCCGGATCCATCGGTGGAGTTGCCTCCGCTTCCGTTGCCGCCGGAGCCATCGGTAGAGTTGCCTCCATTGCCGTCGCCACCAGATCCATCAGTAGAGTTTCCTCCAGTACCATTGCCGCCGGAGCCATCGGTAGAGTTGCCTCCGCTTCCGTTGCCGCCGGAGCCATCGGTGGAGTTGCCTCCGCTTCCGTCGCCACCAGATCCATCGGTGGAGTTGCCTCCAGTACCATTGCCGCCAGAACCATCGGTAGAGTTGCCTCCGGTGCCGTTGCCGCCAGAGCCATCGGTAGAGTTTCCTCCAGTACCGTCGCCTCCGGATCCATCGGTAGAGTTGCCTCCGCTTCCGTTGCCGCCAGATCCGTCGGTGGAGTTGCCTCCAGTGCCGTCGCCTCCGGAGCCATCGGTAGAGTTGCCTCCGTTTCCGTTGTTTCCATCACCACCAGATCCATCAGTGGAGTTTCCTCCAGTGCCATTGCCGCCGGAGCCATCGGTAGAGTTGCCTCCGTTTCCGTTGCCGCCAGAGCCATCAGTGGAGTTGCCTCCAGTACCATTGCCACCAGAACCATCGGTAGAGTTGCCTCCGTTTCCGTTGCCGCCAGAGCCATCGGTGGAGTTTCCTCCAGTACCATTGCCGCCGGAGCCATCGGTAGAGTTGCCTCCGGTGCCGTTGCCGCCAGAGCCATCGGTAGAGTTTCCTCCAGTACCGTCGCCTCCGGATCCATCGGTAGAGTTGCCTCCGCTTCCGTTGCCGCCAGATCCGTCGGTGGAGTTGCCTCCAGTGCCGTCGCCTCCGGAGCCATCGGTAGAGTTGCCTCCGTTTCCGTTGTTTCCATCACCACCAGATCCATCAGTGGAGTTTCCTCCAGTGCCATTGCCGCCGGAGCCATCGGTAGAGTTGCCTCCGTTTCCGTTGCCGCCAGAGCCATCGGTGGAGTTTCCTCCAGTACCATTGCCGCCGGAGCCATCGGTAGAGTTTCCTCCAGTACCATTGCCACCAGAACCATCGGTAGAGTTGCCTCCGTTGCCGTCGCCTCCGGATCCATCGGTAGAGTTGCCTCCGTTTCCGTTGTTTCCATCGCCACCAGATCCATCGGTGGAGTTTCCTCCGTTGCCTCCAGTACCGTCACCGCCAGATCCATCAGTCGAGTTGCCTCCATTGCCGTCGCCTCCGGATCCATCAGTCGAGTTGTCGCCGTCTGTACTATTCGTGTCGATGATAATGGTCAGATCGTCGCTGCTGTCATCGTCTCCTCCGACGATGGGACCGCCATTGATCGCCTCCTCGCGTGTTTCGCCCAGCCAGACGACGTTTTGCACGCCGAATCTATCAAGGACTTTCAAGGCCAGGCCGTCTTCAATGTAGATTTGGACGCTGTCGAGGATGTTGGCGAAGAATCTGCTGTTGTCTGTGAACTTGTCCGCAATGACTTGGATGGCGGCATGGATCACTTTACATTCATTCACGAGATCGTTGGTCATGTTGAAGTTGCAAGGGACTTTT
The DNA here is from genome assembly GCA_026770025.1 of Craspedostauros australis. Classification (NCBI taxonomy): domain Eukaryota; phylum Bacillariophyta; class Bacillariophyceae; order Mastogloiales; family Achnanthaceae; genus Craspedostauros; species Craspedostauros australis. The sequence goes on from JAMXDE010000023.1 coordinate 971,747, forward strand.
GTTTTCGTTGTAGTTGTTATTGGCGTTGTTTGTTCAAATCGGTGTCACAGGGCACGTGAATGAGATAGAAAATGGATTGTATCGTATGAATACGAGTCGACAGGTGTAGAATTGGGTGAGGAAACGTCCGTGGTATAACCCTTGGCAACAACAAACGCACATCAATCTCAGAAGACTCTCAACAAGCGAATCCTGTCCGTGCATCCCACATCACCAGCGCAGCACTTACTGTCTTCTTGGATGAAATCGAGGGAGGAGTACATGCGAAGGATCTCCAATTCACGATGATGCTGATGACTTGGACCACCACGCAGGTTGCGGGTGGCCGGTCTGAAGCACCATTGCTGCTTGGAATCGACGTAGACGAAGGATTCCAAACTCATCTCCTCCAGCACGTGGCGTGACACAGTTGCGCTGGTCTCGATGGCGTAGAAGTACTCCACATTGACGGCGATCCATTCTTCGATGTCGTCGCCGTCTGATTTGACGATGCAGTCAAACTCTTCTTCGATGTTGTCGACCCGGTCTCTAAGGAAACGTGTCGCGGGAAGTCCCGATGGACTCGTGGGCATGTCCGATGCTTGCTGCGCAAGCGCTGCGACGACGCATGTTGCCAACAGGAGGCACGCTTTGCCTGCGTTGCCCAACATGGTGAATCTCTCCGCCGTGGCCGTTGTCTCTGCTGTTGCTGTTGCCGTTCACGTTGCTTCTGCTCTTGCGTCCTTGTGCTGTGTCTGCAGTTGCAGTGTTTGCCGTCGTTGCTGCTATCACTGCCGTTGTTGCAAGTGCTCCTACGGTTCGTGCCGCTCTTTGGTATCGCTATTGTTCGCGATGCTCTTTTGACGGTCTCTCGCTGCAGTTGCGTACAGGTCCGAGTTTGTGATCCTCGCATGTCTGCGACCGAGAAGCGAGAAATTGTGAAGGCAATCGGTTTGTACACATATTCATGTCCGAGTATATTTATGTTCTAATATCGCTGAATAGGATCTACTTACGGCTTCACGACGTCACATCGTCGTCCGAATGTCCCAACGGTTACACTCCAGTTGTCCTTCCAGACCCTCAGTCTCGTCAAAAGACACAAAAGCGCAAGATCACGCACGCTATCGCGAACAACTCGCTGGTCGGAGTAGTGTGAGAACAGTTGTCACAATAGTCGAATGAACAACGTTGACATAACGTTCACATATACGACGGTTATGATTCCAGAAACAACTCGGAGTACTCTTGTAGAGATACCAATTCCAAATTGGTTCTTGTTTACTCAGTTTACGCGTACTGAAACATCCATCAGCAACACTCGCCAAACAAGACCCAACGGAGGCGCGCCGGTCGTCCCTACAATCCACCACACAAATGAAAATCAAGACTTCGACATTTCGAATTGCTACTAAAATACACATGATACTAAGGGAGACCACGGCTACGGCTACGACGACTCTTCTAGACCAGCTGCTGCCGGTTGTCCTTGTCTTCCTGCGGCTTCGAAACCGTTAGGTCGAAGACGCCGCTGCGCTTCGTTGACTGCGATGCGACTGATGCATCTTCGCTGCGCGGTGGACGTCCGCGCGATGCGGATCGTCCACGTCTGCGCGCGCTGGGCTTCGCCTTGCCGACGACGCTGCCGGGCTGCAGCGGTGTGGGGCGCAGAGATCGCGATCGGCTGCTGTCGCGGTTCTTGCTCACCGACTTGCTGCGGCGCTTGGACTTGCTGCGGGAGCGCGATATGCCACGGCGCGTCGACTTCGATCGGCGGCTGGCGCTGTCGGAGACGAGCTTGTCCTGCATGGAGGATGAGCCGGCCTTTCGTCGCTTGCGCTTGCGGCGCTTTCGGTTGAGATCGCGGAAGAAGAAGCCGAGGTAGGACTCTCCACGGCGGCGCTTTTTGCGTGCTCTCGCGAGGAAGATGGAGACGGACAGCGTCACGGCCATGAGCCCGATGAGCATGACGGCGAACTGTCCCACGTCGCTGAGCGACTGCCAGTCATAGGCCGATGCCTTGCCCTTGTGATGCTTCATGAAACACTTGTCGAGATGGAAGTTGTGCGGTTCATCGCAGCCTCCGTACCAGGTTGGAGCTGGCGAGAAGGTCGGCGGCATGGAGCCACCGTTGTACTGCACCCACGATCCTCCAAGGTCTGGCTTGAATACTTCGTACACATCGAGACGGTTGAGGAAGAGGGCGAGGCATCCACCGGCGGGGCAGAATCGGGTGGTACCGACGGCCACGCCGGTTGGATACTGAGAACGCCAGTAGTTGACATAGTTGTTGCACCGGGCGAGGTATCCGGCGGCGGAGTCCTCGTCGTGGAAGCGCGGTGCGTAGGCCAAAGTCATCTGCGGGCAGAAGCCTCCGCTGCCCGTGCCTGATGGTCCGCATCCGTACTTGGCGCGATCGCCGGCAGCGTGCATGGAGCAAGACGTGTAGAGACCGAGATCGTTTTGGGGAGAGTCGTAGTTCCAGGCGATGCCAAGCTCTTTGCACAAGTTATCGTAGAGGTAGGCCAATGCGGAGGATGTGTCCGCTTCGAATTGGAGCTTTGCGTGACCGTCCTCGTCGATGAAGACGAAGGCTGGCTTGATGTAAAGCGTACCGAAATCGAGCTTTCGTGCGACCTTGATGAGATCTCCCAGAGAAAGACCTCCCTGTGTTGCCGATGTGGCGAAAAGAAGCAGAGGAGGGTGGAAAATCATGGATAGAAGATGGTGAGCTTTCACATTGGCACAAACCAAAAGAGAACGGTACAATTCGCAATGCACAAAAACGTACCATGTTGTTGTTCGTCGTTCCCGTGTAAAAGATGGGGATATGTGCCGTATCCTTGTCGACGATCGACCCGACGGCGTTGCCGAGTTCCTCTCCGATCAACCAACCGTGATTGGTGCCGAACGAGGCGATGTAGGTTCCGTTACGGTCCGCGAGGTACTCAAAGTCGAACTGTTCCTGGAAGGAGTTGGTGGACTGCAGCTTGGAATCGGACGTTCTCGAGAGCGGGATGCCGAAGAAGGTTTCGCCCTCCTGCTTGCAGTCGGGTGGCAGATCCCAGCCATCCGTCATGTCGTGCTTCGCCATCTGCGCGTTGAAGGAATAGGCGTTGTGCTCGTAGCTGCTCCCGTCGTTGTCACCGCTGCCAGAGTAATCGAAGGAGATGGAATCGGTGGATGAGTAGAATCCCTGGACGGTGTCGTAGTTCTTCTCCATCATCTGTGCGTAGGTGGATTCGCTGGAGGTGAGACCACGCGAGGGAGAGAATGCCTTGGTGATGTTGGCACGGTCGAAGAAGAAGTATAGGTTTCCGAATCCCACGAGCTGCTTCTTTCCGCCGCGTCCTGGTGGGAAGGCCGCGTAACCGGAGGATCCGATGGGTGTACCGTAGGGGTACATGGCCTGCCAGACGGCGACCTCGAGGTTGGCCTTGTACATGTAGTCCTGCTGATGGTAGCCAGACCAGAACTTGACACCACGCGACATGGAGACGTGCGGATCGGTGTCGTGATCGTCCATGCAGGGTCCGCCACCGACGTTGTCCATGGCGGTGAAAAGATCGTCGAGGAACGTTTCGTAGTCGGAGTATGAGTCACCGTCCTGGTAATTCTCCACGACGGAGACGATGAGGGTGACGTCGCTGGATGGGACGGAACTATCGCTGCCGTCGTCGCCGGAGTGATGGCCGCCGCCACCCTTGAGGTACTCTGGGAAGATGGAGAAGGGTTCGAAGTTGATGTTCTGCATGGCTGAGTAGACCTGGTTGATGGAGGTACCACCGGAGTCGGGGTCCAGGTTACCAATTCGCAACAGCTCGGTATGTGAAGAGTCGATGTAACTGAGTATGGCAACGCATATGGATGAAAGGAAGTGAGATGGGGTGAGTGGATCCGTCAAGTGGAGCAACATGCATTCAACATGCATTCAACATGATGATACTTACGGCATCTTTCCAGAGTAATCAAAGGTCTTGTATCCGCCGCCGACGAGCCAACCATCCTCGTCCATGGACATGACGTAGTCGTAGTTGCGATCGATGATGTTCTCCATGGGGAACTGATCGCAGAGCTGGTAGGAGTATGGGTTTCCGTATGGCGTGTTGACGGAGAAGGAGATGCCAATGAAGGACAGACCATCCTGGGAGCAGTCCGAATCTCCGGAGTCATGCGATGGTGTCTCGCCGGATTCGCAGTCCTCGCCATAGATCCCGCACATGTCGGAAGCGCCGTAGTCTGCGTAGTCGTAGCAGCATCCTGTGAGCTGCGACGACAGTACACGGCTCTCGTTGTCTGGTGCATCGGCATCGATCTCGTTAAACAGCTTGTTCTGTCCTCGGAGTCCAGTCGAAGCATCCGACGATGATGAAGATGATGATGAGGAGGAGGACGATGAGGAGGAGGACTTGTACAGGGTGGCATCACCCGGTCGTTCTGGTGCATCGCTGTCTTCGGACTGCGAGAATCGTTGCCACGGTGCCTTGATGGGCTGCGCTTTGTTTGTGTCTGGTGCGTTGTTGGCATTGGTTGGTGAGATGGCGTCTCTGTCCACGTTGTCTGGGTTGATTCTGGCAGATCTGTAGGACTGCCCCTCGATGGGATGGCCGTTGTCATGGTACTTGTGCGTTCTACCGCTCTCATGTCTGGCTTTCACAATGCGAGATCTGTCAGCCAGCTTGGCCTCTGCCATCGTCGCCACCGTCCATGCGGTCGCCACCAGAGCCGTGGCTGTTGTGCCGAAGAACCTCATGTTGCTGTGCAATATGGAATGGCAGAGTGCAGGACTCTCTTCTGCTGCGTTCTGCTATGTTCTGGTGTGAAGCCTCCAAGAGTTGACCTGTCCGTCGATTCAAGCAACAGCGGCAACAGCGTGTGGATGCGCACCCAAAGCTTTCAATGAATGAATGAATGGATGGATGAATGAGTGTGGTGCTGTAAACTTCGATGAGAGGCGGAGCAACTCAGGATGCAGTTTGACGGAACCTCCAAGGATGTTGCCACGGCCGTCCTCTTCGATGCAAGGTCGCAACGGATGGCGTATGTATCGTCGTATGTATTGCCGAATGTATTGTCGTATGTGTTTGGCACCTTGCTGAATTCGTACGATTGGACTTCAGTAGAGTATAGCGGGGTGGCGTACTGCTGCGATGCGTGGCTTGATCTGAGTTCGGATCGGTATAGTATGATATAGTAAAGTATGGTGCAGTATGGCAGGTATGATCACGATGCAATGCGCAGTAGCGCAAGCTGATCAAGATGTTGTTGCGGACAATCAGTTGGATGGATGGATGGATGGATGGTTGAATGGATTCCAAGCACAGCTGATCGTGACACCAACAGCACTGGTAGCAGAGTGCGTGCGTAGAGTATTGATTGTGGTTGTGGCGTCCTATAATGGGATGTAACAGCAAACGTATGGCCGCTGATGATGGAACGCAATGCAACTCGGAGGCCAATGCTGAGGTGAGTCGCTTGGTTGCTTCTGTTCTTTGATGAGCGCTCTTGCTTTCTGTTTCGATACGATACAACTGATGGCGTCCGCTTCTCCCCTCTTTGTTGCCTTTGTTTTGATTTTGGTATCGGTGTTGTTGTTGTTGGTTGTCGTTGTTGTTGTTGACGATGTAGTTGTTGTTGTTGTTGTTGTTGGCAGTAGTGGTTGCGTTGTCGTTGTTGATGATGATACACACAAGCAGCATGGGTGGATGCTTCTCCTTGATACTCGTGCAACTGCTGCGTCGCGCCAACCTGCACGAACGTCCGTGATGTTGTTTACTCATACAGAGGATGGCAGTGGCGACTCTGTCGACCAAACAAGAACAACAGAGTAAACGAATTTTCAATGTCCGCCATGCGACGTTTTGGCGGATTTTGAACGGCGTATGCGACACGGCTTGCTCCTATTTTTATTCATATCCGAATACCTGTATAAATGGCCACAAAGCCGCGCAATGCGTCCCTGTTTCTCCGTGGTTGTGGAGGCAACGCCGGCCGTTACGAATTTGAACCGATGACATGCCGGAGCGTTACCAATCCTCCATTTTTCTGCTGGCGTTTGATCCATCGAGTCGATCAGTGTTGTCGTCTGGCCTTCTGTGCGAATCAACTCAACACAACGAACGATGACACACAACACATGAACAACAAGACAAGAGAGACGCACAAGAGAGCGGCGATGATGACGACGATGACAACAACGAGGAGAAAAGCCAATCCGTTTGCCGTTGCTCTTTGCGCGTCCCTCCACCTCTCAGCACGTATCCATCTCCTCCTCGATCTTGGGCCCACATTCTCAACGGCTCAATACGTGTGCATAGAGTAGCCGGCATATGGCAGTATAGTCGATGCCGCAGATAGATCCGTGCATCCAAGCGCACCAAGGCATCCATCCGCTGACGCATTGATCGATCCAAGAGAGACCAAGATTCGGTTGATGCAAACAGACGATTCAAGGCCCTCGATCCACACCACACGACTTGGGTTCCACGGTCATTGAGCGTCGCAGCTGTCATTGTGACCGCGAAACGCCCGACCAATCACATCACCGTTCCAACCACCGTTCCACTCACAAAACAAACCCACAAAACAAAACAAACACAAACACACCGAACAGCGCGAGCACTCGGCGAGTACCGAGAGGATACCAGACGAGTAGACGCTTGAAGAGACACGCACAGCAGCACATTATAGTCGTGCGAAGACTGCCGAACAATGGCGAAACGCAAAGCATCCGCGGAAGAGGAGGACAACGATGTCGAGAGCATCGATGAGGCCAACGACGAGACCGACGATGTGGATCCCGGCCTCGTCTCACCCGAGGGTGCTACCACGAGGGGTATGGGCTTGCGATCGGGACGCAAGAAGCGTCGCCGCAGTGCTGGCACCACGGGATTGACGCCGCCCAACACGGTCGCCAAGCGTGCGAGACGTGCCAGGGCGGCTGCGGATGTCAATCATGCTGTGGATGCCGTCGATGCTGTAGATGTGGAGGGAGAACCTCAGCAGCAGCAACAACAGGAGCAACAACAGCAGCAGCCAGAAGAAGCAGAGATGGAAGCAGGGGATGGCGAAGATGACACAGAGATGCCAGGTGATGATGATGATGATGATGTCAACATTGCCAACGATACAAACGATGCAAACCATACAAACGACAATCAAGATGCCAATACAGCAGAAGATGTGACCATGGAGGCTACAGCCACCACCATGGCCACCACGAATGACCAACCCATCGATGACTCCAACGGTGTCTCTAACGGGGATGAACAACCACAGCAGCAGCTTGCGCCAAACGATCATCAGCCGAATGGCACGGCGACGCACGACGAACAGCCAGCCGCCAAAATGGTGCAAAAGCTAAGGCTTCCGTCGCAGCACACGCCCGGCAATCTGCACGAAACGGAGAGAATAACCACATCCCTGCGAGACGCACCCAACCTAGAATCGACCCGCAAGTTCCTCTTCTCTTCCGTCAGCGCCGCCGCGTCCACCAATCTCGACGCACTGCCACCCACCACCAACGACGCCAAACTGCCTCACGCCCACACCAACGGGGATGCACCCTCCATCAGTTCCACGCAGGCGCCAATGCGCGATGGATCATCCACCATCAACCCAAACACGGCATCCTACACCAGCGGCAGCAACATCAATGAGGACGTCATGCACTTCAAACCCAACTTTGCGGACGACGATCTCAACGACGATCCTTATCAGCAGTATCGACCAGAGACGGAGTACGACGATTTCATCGACTTGCACCCCGTCGTCACGCGACTTGCCAATCCCCTCAGCTGGTTCGCCATCCTCCTCGCGCTGCAGGTCATTTTCCATGGCGTCTGGATCAACCCCATCCTCAGCAGCGTCATGACCTCCACCAACATCCTCCTCTACATCTACGGACACATCTTCCCGACGCCCAACCGAACGGTCATCGAGGTCTCACCACTGCCGCCGCCAGCACCTACTCCTGAGATCGACGCAGCCGAGGAACCAATCCAAATCGAATGTCAATCATCCAACATCTTCAACCACATCGCCGAGCTCGACGACAGCCTCAAGCCCACAACGGCAAACCAAAACGCCATCCGACAGCGCGACGCCGCCCTCGATCAACGATTCGATGATCTCAGATTCCATGAGCACAACCTCCTGCAGCAGCAGCAATCATTGCAGGAGATTCACGCCCTCCTGACTCAGGCCTTGCAGACCCGCGATCCCACTGCGGCGCGTCATGTCATTGCCCACTTCGGCGTGCAACGGTGGCAGATCGTGGATACGTCCAGCATTCCGCTGTGGGATGTGGCGGATCCGCCGCAGTGTCCTGATGACGACGAACAAGACTCATTCGAGTTTGATGATGACGACGAAGATTATGAACAGGATATCGCAGCAGACGAAGCGTTCATCAGTCAGTTCGGGAGGGAAGGTGAACTCGTGTTGCAGGGTTACGACGCGGATCTGGAACAAGTGGACGATGACGACTATGACAATGATGAGGAGGAGGAAGCAGAGGATTCCAATGGACTTGTCATGGAAGATCTCGTCGATCCATCCATAGTCGACCGCAAGCTGCGAGAGTTGCGTTTGGTGGCACGCCAAACCGCATTGCAGATGCGTCGATCGCGTTCCATCCCAGGACAAATACGTGAGAGCGTCAAGCAATCCCTGGCGGAACTCGGTCTGATCGACTTGGTGGAGGAGGGCACTGTGGCGATTCATGCGGACATCGAACAAGACGACGACGGCGAGGAGGTCACGGGACTTGCATCGCCTGTGCCGGAGTATGTCTTTGCCAACATCACGGAGCTGGATGCCATGATCGAAGACCTCATCGATGTGCAACGTGCCGACCGTACCGGCGAGCTGGACTACGCTTCCATCCTCATGGGTGCCAAGGTCATCCGATCCGGTCCACGTGCGACCTCTTCGTCCTTGGTCGACACGCTGCCTGCCGGCAACCGACTCATGGCTCTAACGGGGTTGAAGTTCTACGGCTACGGTCCCGAGGCAGCGCTAGTGCCAACCTACCCGGTCCACAGCCCCGGCCAATGCTGGTCCTTCGTGCCAGACACCATGTCCAAGAAGCAACGACGCGAGATGCTGCTGTCCGGTTCCACCGAGGTCGAGTCGCAGTACAAGGGACAGTTCGGCACCCTCACCATCCAATTGGCACGCCCCATCCACGTGACGAGCATCGTCTTGGAGCACCCGCCCGTCACGGCGCAGCAAACCGCAATCCGCGACGTCCGCGTCATCGGTTACACTTCCCCAGATGCCACGGGCAAATCCTGGCACATCGGAGCCTTCTCCTTCACGCCATCCAACGGCGATCTGCAGGAGCTCCACGTGGCCACCATGATCGCCGACAGTCCGGTGCCGCCATTGCGATCCATCACGTTGGCCATCGACACGAACTGGGGCGGCGATTACACCTGCCTCTATCGATTCCGCGTGCACGGGACGCCGCCGTCCGAATGAGAAGGAGAGAAGAGTATTGTATAATACTTGACTTCAAGCATGCGCATGCAACATGTAACATAATATTATACTCGAATATAACGCAATCTCTAGCGTGCATACAGTTTTATTGATGTGCAATAGAGCAAGCGTGCACTCCTTGATGCTGTTTGTCGATGGCAGTGTTGCCCACAAGAGAAGAGAAGGTTGCTTGACACTCGTTCTTGGATACGGATCGAGAGACGATGGGGGGAGGAGGGAAGGAGCACGAGACCTTCTCTCGATTTTGCTCTCTGAACGGTATCTGGAATGAGGTTGAGAAAGAAAACAGCCTTCGCAGCCATGCGTAGTCGCAGGTTCACAGGAGGTGTGATCTTGAACGAGCCAAAATTGTTTCCCATCTGATCCGAGGAAGTCACGAACGCAAAACAGAATGCGGTTATTTTATCAATCGCTTCGAGAACAGTTAAGGTGACACTGTCCTGATGTGGTGCAGAAAGTGTTTCTTGCTCAGACGAGCACAAGGTCACGAAGCCGGTTGGCCGACTCGTGGATCCACCTTCTGCGTGTCATGTGATGTCGTGTCTCTCTTGGTTGCATTTCTTCTTCCTGTTCGGTATCCAGACGAGCCACATGATGTGAGGGTCACTGTTGCGATCAGGTCGCTATCACACTCTCCTCGTGTTGCCTGCGATTTCATGTTGCTGAAGCCGCGTCCTTGATTGCGATTGTGGTCGGTTTGCAGCTGATTGCAGAGGGTTCCGAGTTGTTTGTCATCAATCAATCCATTCCTCGAAATTGGCTCACAAAATCAAATCTGCATCAACTCGCAACCCTTTCGGTCAACGCGCGCACACCAACGCACACATACACATACCCCCAATCAACAACAACAAACACGCAATCATGGCTCCGAAGATCTGTCACGGGTTCCTCTGCACCTACCTCGCTTGCGACTTTGATGACATCAAGTGTCTGGCCCGCGAACAAACAGAGTTCCTCTGCATCACGCACGGATGCTGCATCGCCATCGATGATATGGACAACCACATGGGCATGGGCGTGGTGACAGATGAGAGCAAGGGAGAGATCTGCAAGATCGGGCTCGTATGCTGCAACCTTGGCCTCAAGACACCGCAGACCTGCATTGCCGGGACGGCGCACTGCCTGTGCATGAAGGAAGTTGTCAGTCTGCCATGTACCGAAGAGTACCTCAACGAGCCAGTCTGCGCCATCTGCTGCCTCTCCCTCGCACCCAACTGCGGCTGCTGCGTCGAAGCACCCAAGTGTCCTGCCATGGAACGCTAATTTTTGCGCAAATGCAGCGCCAAGCAAGAACAGAAGCCGCGTAGCAGTAGCAGCATCAGCAACAAATGACAAACAAACCTGTGGACAAGACAACCTAGACATCAATATCAGGCATCGTCGAGTCACATCAAGTCACAAGTCATTCTACTCAATACCGCTCGCAGGTCTGGATTCTTCGGAGAAATACGAGTATTGGATGGATCATGGTATGGTATGAGATGGGAGACGCAGTTCTCTGTGATCTCATGCTCTGATGCTGAGGTCATTCCGGGCAGTCCAGGCCCTGGATGGATGCACCAAGTGTGGTGCATTCATGCGCATCTTCTCCCTTGTACCAGTACACATCCTTCCGCTCCGGCCAATTCAACTCAAGTCAATTCAAGTCAACGACATCCAATCCTCTCCAATTCAGTGTTAACACAAAGTAAAGTGCAACATATCCACACATCGCCACTCAATAATCACAAGAACAGTGTCTTCGTTGTTGTTGTTTGTTTGTTGTGTGTGATGTACTATGAGTATTGCATGACGCGTACCATACGAAATGAACATCGGCGTCGTGGCGAGGTGGAGCGAAGACCACACCTGCGAGCTAAGAGCTGCGAGCCTCATGTCGTAACCAGCATCCACACAGCAGAGGCACCCGCGCACATCATACGACGCTTGCGGTCCATTTCGAGGAAAGCGAGATCGAGATGGATGGATGAATTTGATTGTGGAAGTAGCGGTAGATTATCTATTGTGGTAAATGTATTCTGTCGATATCTCATTCAAGATATATCGAAAATTGGCTGTCAGTGCAGTTTGGACGTACTTGTGAATGAATGTATGTCAGTTTTCGAACAACAGCACAATTTGAGGATAGAGAGATGACACTGACATCCACATCGAGATTTGCACCATCGGCCTCTACTGCTGCTGAGTGGACCTTAAGTTCCCGCGGGCCTGCATCACTGCGACATCGCGCTGCCTCTGTGTGAAGCGGGTCTTCATCCTTCCACCCGCCGCGGGGTATCGGTCTGTGCCTACTGCTGGTGATCGTGCGTTCCCACATTCGGTTGCTGCGTGGATGCCGTGCCATGGACCGCTGGGGAGCGGAATGCAGCCGAGGCATGAGAGGCAATCGAAAGCGGACAACGCTCATGCGCATCTCGCCGCGCTCTAATCCTCTCCTTTCGAACTGAATTCGTTTCAACGTTGAAGGAATGCCGTCGTCCAACAGAAAGTTATATGTGATGGGGTGGCACTGGATTTTGCACTCGCCGCAATATCCATAGCAGCATCCTTTTGCTCAATGCCATTACCTCGTTGCTGAGTGGTGAATCGAGAATAGCTCACCGAGTAGGGTATTTTGTTTGCCCACGCACCACCTCCCCTGCGTCTCAGGGACGTGTTTGGTTGGCAACCGAAAAAGGCGGCCCTTTCGTCGTTTCACTCGAGTTGGCAAATCACAAAGCGTCCTCCCACGAGCTCGAGCAGAAATAGACGGTCGCGTGGCATCAACTCGCCTGTATTGGGCAGGGGTCAGATTCAAGCGACGGACGAGAGTCGAAGAGAAACGTTTGGATGTGATGTTGCTGTTGTTGTGCTACTTTTACTTTACTGATGTTATTTGTATGGGGTTCGTTCTCTTGTGGACTTTATTCAACTGCGTTGTTGCTGTTGCGTCACGGACATCCAAATGTGTTCATGCTCTACGATGCCTGCATGTTGCATTTTTGTGTGTGTATGTATGTGTTTGTCGTCTGTTGGCTTTGCTTTTCCCTGCTTGCCTCCAGCGCACAGTGTCATGTACGAGTCGCGCTCGGACTGATGCTATTTCTAAGGGGCTTAGACTTCCTCAATGTCTGAAAGGATGTCATCGTTGAGCAGGCCATCGCCCAGGAGATCTCCGGTGGACGGTTCACCGAAGAGCTGTGCCACCTGCTGTGAGTCCAGGCTCGATCGCTGATGTTGCTTGCCATCGAGCGGCAAGGGAGCGAACATGTTGTCATCGAAGGCGCCGGCGAACTGGTGCTGCTTGGTGTGATGAGAAGTGAGCGCGGCGAATGCGGCCAGTGCTCCAAAGTTCAAAGGGGTGTTGTTGGCCTGTGGTTGCTGCTGCTGCTGCTCCTGTGACACATGGTCTGCGATGGTCTTGGAGAAGCTGCTTCTCAGCATCGGCATCTGGAGGAGACCAGAAGAAGTCACTGACTGTGTCATCATCTCCTGCTGCTGTGGTCTTTGCTGCTGCTGCTTCGTGTTGAAGCTCCCCTTGTTCATGTTCAAGGCACCCATTCGGATTGGCTCCACTGCAGCCGCAGCCGATGCGGATGGCACTGCGACTGGTGTTGGCGCTGATGGCATGTGCGGAGGCGCGGCGAAGAGGTTGGAGACATCCCGGTTCAAGTCAATCGGTGGCGGCACGTACGTGTCCTGCACGGCTGGCGTAGCGGGCATCTTGACGTTGTCCTCCTCCTTCATGTCCTTGAGCATGGCCTTGTTGGCTTGCACCAGCATCCTGGTGATCTCATTCTCATCGCTGGAGAAGAGGTTTTGCGAGACCTTGAGCATGTGCTCGTTCAATTCCTCTCCTGCGTTCTGCTGAATCTCCAATGGGCCTGGGGTGTTGGCCATGCGCTTGCGGACGGATTTGGCACGGGAGCTGGACTTGTAGTCCATGTGGAGCCTGTCTCGGAAGCTGCAATCGCGAGAAAGTGAATTGTTGATGGATTGGTTGGGTGCAACGGTGATTGTTGGCGTTGGGACAGGCAAGTTGGAAAGACATGGTGTTAGAGTCTGTGATGGTTGGTGTGGTTGCCGTGTGCACGATCGGTCACTTGATCACCTACTCCAGGTACACACAGGCACGGCACAGTACGCTATCATCAGCTGTCTAGATATTCGTGTTTCAAACATGACATGAAGCTTACCTTTGTCCGATTTTCTGCAAAGCAACAAGAGGGTTGAGACGAAGGAAAGGAAGAGAAAGGCAGGAAGGAAAGGGATGCAGACATGACAGGCGTGAGGTGATGATGCTTTTGGCTGGTGCTTCGCTCTGCTTCCGAAACTCTTATCGCCAACCACCGAAAAGGCCATCTCGCTTCGATTTCTTCGCTTTCACGACCAACAACAACAGAAGCAGTAGCGAGATGAACAGAGACAACGCCATGGACGATAACAACAGTGGAGACTCACCTCGCGGGCCCAATGATCTCCAACCTCGTACCATCCGCCGTTGGCAAACTTGACGAATCCACCCTCCGGGCTCTGCGCGCGGACGGTGTCAACGATGTGCCAGACGATGTTTGACTTCTCGTGCTTGGTGGATGCGGCACGGTATCTGTCGAGGCTGACATCGACGGTGAGGCGCATGCGGCGGTTGCCTGTGTGGTTTGAAAAAAGGTGTTGCAAGTGCAGTGCAAGGGAAGAAAACGGAAGAGGTTGGCGTCAGCACATGACGTGCGCGGAAGGCAAGGAGCCTGGGGCTCGCGACATCTTCAAGGAGCTGTGCTTTCCTTTGCCGAACACATGCGTCCAGCTGCAGCTGTGATCATCGTGATGATAGCACGTACCGACGTGTTCCCGAGCATCCTTGCCACGAGCGCAGATGACATCGAATGGACCGGGCTCGAACTCCGGCTTGAGCGGACGCCACTTGGTGCTGACCTTGGATCTCTTTGCGGTCTTGGCGCGGCTGGTCTTGGGGCCTGCCGAAGCAGACTTGGCTTCCATTACGGCGATAGAACTCATGGTGGAATGGAATGTATGAATTGAAGCTTGGCAATATGATGGGGTGGGACGTGGTGGAGCAGAATGTTATGCGACTTGATGGATAGGATGCAGTGTGAGCTGTAGTGGCGTGAAGTTGTGGCGGTTGTTGTTGAATGTTGTTGTTGGTCTTCTTGTGTCGATGTTGGTGTTGGTGTTCTTGCTTGTGAGGTTGTGGAGGTGAGGTCGGCAGTGAGGATGCTGGCGGTGGTGGTGCTGCTGTTGCTGCTGCTCTTGCTGTTGTGACTGCTGTCGCTGTTATCCCCCTGTTGTTGTTGTTGTTCTTGTTGTTCCTGTTGTCGTTGCCGCGGCGAAGCGACAACCATGCGGAAGCGTTGCTGGAAACTTCTCGCGCGTCGCGGTGTATCTGTTGTCGTGTCGTGGTGCCTAGTCGCCGCTGCTTCCCGGCTTCAGCATTTCTGCGTGGTGCTTCGCGTGGTCCACCAAGATGGATGTACCAACAATTAATCATCCGCCTGTGGCACTTTCCCTTGTTCCTTGCATACGGTGGAAACTGCCAAACCACGCACAGACAAACACACAACAGACAAAGTTCTGGGCGTAATTCTGCACAGGGGACACACAACACACAGAACGCCACGTTGTTTGGAAACGAGAACAGAACGCGCGCCATGTGTCCCGTTCGTGATAGTGCCAATAGCAGCGAAGCCGAATAATGTTTGGGCTATTGCTGGCACTGACATGGCTTTGAACTTCGCAAGCTTTGTACCTTTCACGATATCATGCTTATAAATGTGAATGTATGTATGTCGCATATTCTGTCGTAGATACGTCGCATTATCTCTTCACCAGCTTTCGATCTGTGACCATCCAGGCATCGTTCCGATCCCGAGTTTCTTTTTGAATCACATCACGAACAACATCATTTGAGACTTATTTAGATCCTACCAAAGAGAAACTTTGTCAGAACTTGAAGCATGTTTGTAATCGAATTTATCGTAAGAAAGAATGGACAAGTCAACTGAATCACGGGTTCCCTGCGTCATTCACGACTGACGAAAGCACTGAGTCACTGGTTCCGAGGCCACCGATTTTGGTTCCACGCAATCAATCCAACCAACAGATTTTCGCCGCAAAGCGAAACAACGACGAAGGCACTTTCGTCGCCTCGCAGCCACACGCGCAGTTTCGCAGAACATGAAAAACACGATCTTGCGAACTCACGCGCACCATCCAACAACGAGAGCGACGCCGACGTCAACATCAACATCGTTGAGTAGAGAGCAGTCCACATCATCACCAACATCTGCCAATCCATCACCTCTCTCTTGGACTACGCACTCCATCAGCGTTGTTGATTGCAAACAAAGGCAACAGAGATAGCTTGCATTCATTCTGCAAACAATACACATCACTTACGCTGAAGCATAGGGGCATCAAGCATCACCGACGCTCCATTGGTACCAACAGATTGCGCACTGACTCTTCGAAGGATTAACATCCTGACCAAACTGAATTCAGAGACCCCATCTGATTTCGTTTGATTTCATTGATTTCAACGCATCAAAACCCGACGATAGCGAGATAGGCAGATATTCTATAATCGTTGGAAGGAGACGAATCGACCCTCACAGTCTGAATCCACATCAAATCACAAGATGAAGCTCACATCCACCATCGCTCTGGTCGGCATCATGGCCGCCCCGGTGGTCGCCTTCGCACCATCACAGCAACGCACACGCCTGCAGCAAATGGCAAGATCGAGAACTAGCAACCCTGCCGCACCCGTCAATCCTGACACTGCCACAGCTCTCTTCATGTCCACGCGCAACCAAACGGGCAAGGACTTTTACCAGATTCTCGGCGTCGATCGCAATGCCGATGGTGCCACCATCAAGAGGGCCTACCGCCAATTGGCAAGGAAATTCCATCCAGGTGCGTTCTGCTCTTTGCAATTGCATTGAATTGCATGGTGCTATACTCTATGCGGGTATGAGTGCCAGCGCGGGTGGAAGCGGGGGAGTGTTTGTATTGGGGCACCTGTATGAGCGAGCGTGCTGTATTCCAGACTGTGCTTCATACTCTATTGCTGTTGCATGCCATCCCACTGCGCTTTTTTCGTTTCTTGCCTTTTTCCGTTCTGGTCCTCGTCTGGAGATGAGGAAGACGATCATGTACCCTCGAGTGGTACGATAGTCTGGAACGCAATTGCAACAGATCGCATGAGAGTGCTCCAGTGGAATCCAGATGCAGCACTCTTCCAATGATGCGCATTATCCAACCCCTCCAACCATTCACTCGCTCACGCATGCATCCATTCATTCTTTCTTTCATCAATTCCACCAATCGATCAATTCATCAATCCATCCTTATTCCCTCCCTCATCACAGATGCCAACCCCAACGAGGACACCACAGAGAAATTCCAGGAGGTCAACCGCGCCTACGAGGTCCTCACTGACCCCGATCTCAAGAAGAAGTACGACATGTTCGGTGAGCAGGGCATCGGAACTTCAGCGGCCTCCGACCAGCAGGCGGGATCGCCCTTCGGAGGTGGAGGCGGCTCGGGATTCGGACAGGAGGTCGACCTCGGAGACATCTTCGATTCCTTCTTCGGAGGCGGTGGCTCCGGCATGGGCGGCAACCGCGGAGGCCGCACGCGCGGACCCATCGTCGGTGACGACCTGCGCTTCGATCTCGAGATTGATTTCAAGACGGCCATCTTTGGAGGAGAGGAGAAGGTGCGCATCCGACACCTCGAAACATGCGACAGCTGTTCGGGAACCGGCGTCAAGCCAGGCAGCAAGGTCAGCACATGCGGAACGTGCCGTGGATCCGGTGTCACGGTGCAGGTCACGCGCACGCCGCTCGGGAACTTCCAGACCCAGCAGACGTGCCCCACCTGCCGCGGAACCGGTGAGATCGTCGAGGAGTACTGCGGCAGCTGCGGCGGACAGGGTCTCATCCAAAAGACCAAGCAGATCAAGGTCACCGTGCCACCAGGTGTGGAGAACGGCAACAAACTGCGGGTGCGCGAGGAGGGTGACGCCGGTCCCAACGGCGGACCCAAGGGAGATCTCTACATCTTCCTCAGCGTCAAGGAGGATCCCAATTTCCGTCGCGAGGGACCCGAAATTTACTCCGACGAGAGCATCAGCTACATCGACGCCATCCTGGGCAATTCCATCAAGACGCCAGTCGTCGATGGCGAGGTCACGATCAAAATCCCGCCCGGCACGCAACCGGGACAGGTCATGCGGCTCAAGGGCAACGGTGCGCCAAGGTTGAGCCGGCCTTCCGAGCGTGGAGATCATTACGTCACGATCAATGTCGAAATTCCAAAGGACTTGGGGGATGACGAGAAGAAGTTGATCCAGCAGCTCAAGGATCTGCAAGAGAGCAAGGCGAAGGGAGGCGCCAAGAAGGAGAAGAAGGGATTCTTTGGTCGCAAGGATTAGGAAGTTCCATTCAGAGAGAGAATGGTAGGACGCTGCAGCGCAACACGCAACGAGGTTGGGTGATGGAAGCATCAGCGTGATGAAAGAGCATAACGCCGAGACGATCGTTTGGATATAAAAGTTGAATGAGTGAATGAACGAATAACGCAGTAATAGGCAGGATCGGTTTTGTTCTTTTTCTTGCTCTTTGCGCAATCTTCGCCGTAGCGAGTAGTCTGTCATACTCTGACTACCTATTACGAGGGTGCTCGAAGAATGTATCGAGCTGCGGGTCGAGAGTATTCAGGCGCAGCGGGTACCATTCTTCAACACGCTGGATCCGGAGACAGTTATCCTATCCTGTTCCATCTTCGTCAAGTTGACTGTCACATCCGTATTATATGATACAGTGCTAATTGGCTTTACTTCACTTTGCTCGACTCTACTCTAATCCAAAGTATTATATTATGTTATATTCTGCTTCATTCCACTTCGCTGTGGTATTATATGATTCAATCGCCCTGCGTTGCATTGCATTGCATTCACCGCACCAACCGGAATGCCGCGCCCGTTTTATCGCGCACGACCTTGACCAGCGCCCCC
The DNA here is from genome assembly GCA_026770025.1 of Craspedostauros australis. Taxonomy (NCBI): domain Eukaryota; phylum Bacillariophyta; class Bacillariophyceae; order Mastogloiales; family Achnanthaceae; genus Craspedostauros; species Craspedostauros australis. Next base: position 990,246 of record JAMXDE010000023.1, read on the forward strand.
GAATGCGGCCGCAACGACGGAGTCTTGGTCCAATTGCCAATCTCCTTGGCGATATCGTCGGGTTGCACCCACGTATCGAAGTTTCCATCGGGCATGGATTTGCGATTGGCCGGCGTATCGATGGTGGTGGGCAGCACGCCGACGACGGACAGCGTGTCCAAGTAAGGCGCATGCTTGCGCACTGGCTGCATCGCCTTGCGCTTGGCCTTGGTGACGTTCGATTTGAGGGTCGTTTCGCCCACGGTGTAGACGACGTGATGCGCGGCCAGCTTGCTGATGCCGTAGCCCATCATTCCGGGCGTGGCGTTGAGCGCGGCCGTGGCCCCGATGATGACGAAGAGGCCGTCGGCGTTCATGTGCTGGTGCGCGGCAAAGTTGGCGGCGAGGGGTGGATGCAAATTGACCTGCAGCATCTGTTCGATGGATTCGGAGTAGTTGTGGGCGATGTCGCAGACCTCGTCATGGGTGTGGGTTGGATACGGCATCTTGGGATCCATCTGGAAGCCGCCGGCGGCGCAGACGATGACATCGAGCTTGGTGTCGTCGCCGTTGGATTTGAGGATGCCGGACAGGCCCTCCAACAGGCTGGTGGTCATGTGGCCCAATCCGGCATCGCCGGTGACCTGAACGAAACCGCCGTTGACTCCGTGTTTGGCAAGCTGGTCGTTTGTGGGAGCACCGCCGGAAGCATCCGCGGCCTTCCGCAGCCCTTTGGGAGCCACGACGTCCGCGCCGATCACGTTCATGTCGTACTGCTTCGACAAGGCCTGCGCAATGACGCGTCCCAGCGAGCCCGATGATCCCAGGACCAAGGCCGTCTTCTTATCCCTGTTGGGTTCATCGTCGGGGCTGTAGAATTTGGTGCTGAAGGACCGTCTCCTGGTGTTGCTGAGCGCGGGTATCCGTCCATCGTTGATTGCTCTGCAGGCATTCACCAGCGCTATCCTTCTCATCGATCCTGACAAGCGCGATGGCAAGGGTGCTGAAAGCAGCTTCCGAAGACCTGACGAGGACATCTTGAGGAGCAGCAACTGTGTTGGTGCTGAATGAATCGGCAGCAGCAGGGTACGATCTGCGAGTACGGGGTACTACTATGATGGACATCATCTTGCCTGCTCCGCCCACACTCGCCATGATGCCTCTCGCATCGAAAACGCGAACACAGATGATGAATGCAAACTGTTGGCTGGGATCATTCTGGATCGTTGTGTGGTCACGTTGGCCGCATCAGTAGTCGACCAGATCGAATGCTCGATTTCGGCACTCTGCTTTGTTTCAGTCCCAATTCAGGAAGTAGGTGGAGAAAATCGAAAATAGTCAGTGGATCCGAGCGCTCTATCCGCGCTTTTCGCACCTGAAATTCGGAGGCACCCAAGACCAAAAGCGCAGCGGAGTGAACAAGTAGAAAATGATCTGTGTTCTTCTGCGTCAAGTGCTCTCCTTCTCCTGCGTCCACATTGTTCTGTCTGCAGGTCTCTGTCTCAATCGGCGATCTCCATCAATTCCTCCATCTGGCTCGGGAAACATAACATTTCTCTCGGAAGCGGAGCGTCGCTGCCCGTCTGGGTGCTACGAAGTCCATGGAACATGTATTACACGATGACAGTGGAGGATAGTGGAGCAGAACAGGGTGGAGTGGATTGAAGCGGGGGACATGAATCTTCTCTGGCAGAAGGGAGTTGATCTTCCAATCATTCTCACAAAATGCATCTTCGGTCGCAGCAAAGCAGGCAAGGCAAGAAGAAGCAACTGCAACAGCATCATCTTCACCATAGATCGTACACGTGAGCCAACCAAGAGGACAAACACACACAAAGACGAGCACGATGGAGACCGAGAACCTCACAAACCGAGAGTTTGACGAGGGTTTCGGATCTTCACCGTTGTCATTCGCCATGCCAAGCCCCACGGCTTCTGCTGAGCAGCCAGCAGCACACACGTACAACAACAGTGATGCAACGCCTGCCCAACTGCCCAGTCGGAATACCACCACCACAGTCTCACCAGATGTGAACTCGATGCCGACTTCCAACTCATGCGCGCCCATCACATTCAACATGCATGTGAACGCGCACATCAATGTGACCATGACTGCGCCACCATTGAACAATGGCGCTGGCAATATAAACACCACATCTCCCAGGTCGCCGGAGATGGATGCTTATGGGATGCGCGGTCATGGATCGGATCCCTGCGAGGACACGCTGCAGTCCATCAACTGCGGATGGATGGATTTCCTCCAATCCGCTCGACGCATGCAGTCATTTTCGGCTGCGCTGCCACCAACACCCAACGTGATTGTATCACAAGCGTCAGCCGGTGCGATGCGTGACGAATACAAACTGATCAATCCACAGACGATCTCCAAGCCGGTGTCGGCATCGAGGATCCGCAAGCCAGCTTCCCCGGCACCATGCTGTTCGAGATCGATGTCCCGCGCCATCGATGACGGCGGCATCCGCAAGCACAAGTCCACCATCACAGAAACCGACCGCTTCCTGGCCAAGGAGCTCAACGACCTCACTGTCGAAGAACGCAACATTACTTACGAGGAGATCCACGGCCTGCCCCATCTCACCGACGAGACTGCGGAGTCCAACCGCGCCGTCCTCAAAGAGCTGGAAGCCTGCCTGAGGGACATACCACGCAAGCCCGCCTACGACAAGGCTCTCTTCCTCGCACCAAAGTACGTTCGGAACGAAGACTTCCGCATGGGATTCCTCAGGGCCGGTTGCTTCGATCCGCAACAGACTGCACACCGCATGGTTGCGTACTTCGAAACGAAGCAGAGCCTCTTCGGTCAGGATCTCATCGCCAGGGACATCGAGCTGCGCGACCTATCCGAGAAGGAACGTGAGCACCTTAACGGCGGTTCGCTGCAATGTATGCCTTCCATGCGGGACAAGGCGGGGCGGTTGATCTTCTTCTCGTACGGTCAGTTCCACAGGGAGATCGACATTGACACCTCCACGCGCTGCTCGTGGTTCATCCTGGAGACGGCCTTTCGCAACAACGTGGAAGCGCAGCGCAAGGGCTTGGTCGTCATCATCTACCTCACGGGCATCACGGAGCTGTCCCTCACCATCCAGGAGCTCTTTCTCACCAAATGCTCCAAGCTCAGCAGGGCCATGCCCCTCCGCCATGCCTCCGTTCATATCTGCTACAGCGTCCCGCAGGCCAAGCCCTTCGTCGGATTGCTCATGTTGAAGATGACCAAGGAGGCGAGGATGCGGTACCGCTGCCACTACGGTTCCCACACCGAGGTGCAGTACGAAATGCAATCGTACGGCATCCTGACCAGCACTCTGCCGGTCATGGAGGACGGCACACCGCGCAAGACCAAGCTGCTGGAATACCTTGTGCGCATAGAGGAGGAGGAGGAAGCGCGACACTCCATTGTCTCACCTGTGCACCCCAAATCCAACGACGTCCTGCTCGGTCGCGGACGGCCATACCAAACGCACAGCGGCAACCTGCGCCTCTCCCAGCTGATCGAGGATCATCTGGCCCCGTACCGCGCCTGTGGTCACGGTGGCAAAGGGCTCATGTGCACATCCATCGTGCAGATGGTGCACGATTTCGGTGGTCGATTTTTGAAACGCAACGACGAATGGGAGGTTGTATCGGATGCCATTGCCGAGACCAAGGTCAGCCATTCATTCCGATCCAAATTCAAATTGATTCGGCGCAAGGAGCAGAAGAACAAGAGGCGTGCGTGAACAGTCGTACTCGTGCTCTCATTGTGCAGGATGAGTGACAGTCTCCGATGAATGCGGTGAGAATGAACGCATTGTTAACATAGTATTACATGATCATATAATATGATATAATATGATATGATTCAATGCATACTTGCAGCACGAGCCTACCCCAGCTATACCCTATCCAAGATCCCTTCACTGCTCCACCCTGCCTTGATTTATTCCCTTTGGGAGACTTCACGTCATCGACATCCCTTTCAAGGCTTTGAAGGACATGCGATGGATCGGACTCGGGCCGTGCTTGTGCAACAGTTCCACATGGTCGGGCTTTTGGTACCCAAGGTTCTGATCGAATTGATAGTCGGGATACAGTTGGTGATAGTGCATCATGAGGTCATCATGCCGCACCTTGGCCAGTATCGACGCCAACGCGACCGTGTACACCTCCGCATCGGCCTTGACGAAGGGGCGGCACGGAACATCCGAATTCAACTTGGGCGATTTCTTGCCATCGACAATACTGTAGGCTTGCGCCGTATCGATCTCCAATTGATCCACGAGCCCATCGATGGATTCTCGAAAGCACTCCATCGTGGCCGACAGAATATTGGACTCATCGATCTGCTGCGCCGACTGCACGGCGATGTTGTAGGCGTAAACATCGGGATGATCCAGCACGTGCCGATAGATCTCGCGACGTTCTTGCGGCGACACCTGCTTGCTATCCTGCACGTTGGGCAACGGCACGTAATCCGACAACGGATCCGTGAGGATGCAGCACGTCGCCGCGACGACCGGTCCCGCGATGCCGCCGCGTCCCGATTCGTCGCTGCCCAGGATGGGAAAGAACTGTCGCTGCGTCTGCAATTCCAACTCTTCGGCGAGAGGACCGTTGTTGTTGCGGTGCCTGCGATTGTTGCGTTGCTGTGGGTTGCGACGGCTGCGCACGTCGAGATACGTCTGAGATCTTCGGCGCCGTGGTGGGCGTTGGAAGTGGAAGGAATCCGCCGGTTGGATGGAAGATATCAGAACAACGACCGCCAGTATCCGCGTGACATTGGTTTGCATTGATGACATCGTTCCGAGGGTACCGATCGCTGTCCTGATCTGTGATGTCGATGACGCTAAAATAGAGGCGACGATTGATGCTGCAAAGTGATGAACCTGGTGCCAATGCTTGCTGTTGTTCTTGTGCGCCACTCCACGTGCGACTGTAGGTATGGTACAATACACACAGCATCAGAATGAGTCGGAACAACAGAGAGTACCGAACGCCGATCTTGTTGACGGATTTGTTCTTTGGCATGTTGGTGGGAGTTTTGGTCTTGTTTACTGCCACGTGGAATGTGAGATTGGATTTAGTCTGTCCGTATACACGTTGTCTGGATCTTGTGCCGAAAAATCGATCTGGATTGTTCAGGTTTGTGGAGGCCACACAACAGTCCATCATGTCCAACGACCACACAAAGGAGAGCGAGGCCAACAAACAACAACAGAGTCCAAGAGAGAGAGAGAGAGAGAGAGAGAGAGAGAGACATCACCAACCTCCTCCGCCTCCTGCCCTTCACTTGAACCCTTCCCACCATTCGTCCCTCCCTCTTGACTTCATCTTCCAAGCGTAGCGTCCCATACTCGGACGAGCAGCGTGATCATGAGACAGAGACGCAAGCCATCGAAGCATCGTCGGAAGCTGGCATGCCTCGTGATCGTGGTGGCTCAGGTTTTGTCAAATCGCGAGTATTTGCACTCACAATCGCAGTCGCAATCATACAACTACAAGTACAACTACAAGCATAAGTACTGGCACTCGTATTGCGCTGAGGCATTTCAGGATCAATCAATACAGCATCATCATGGGCATCAGCATCAGCAGCAGCAGCAGCAGCAAAATGGCCAACAGCATCCACTTCCATGGCATGGTGCCACGAGGATGCATGCACTAGGTTCTGGCAGCTTCGAAGCTGACGGGAGCAGCTTCGAGGTGGATCAGGAGTACTTTCTGGAAGAGGAGGAATACTCCAAGCAAAAGCAGCAGCCCAGTGCTGCACAAACAACCACCGCGAAGCCCGACACTTCGGATCACAAAAAGAAGCTCGGTCCCCTGCAAAAAGAGGCGCTCGACCTCATCAAAGAAGGCCACAATGTCTTCATCACGGGCGTCGCCGGAACCGGCAAATCGTTGGTCCTCAAACGCGCAATCCGATGGATCAAGAAAACCTACGTCGCCAAGGAGTACGCCGCGTTGGGATCCACGGGACCGGCCGCGTTGGCGTTGGAAGGACAGACGATACACAGCTTCGCGGGCATTGGCATTCCGCGGAGCGTGGACGACTTTGACAAGGCAAGGTCTCGAGCCAAGATGTGGAAGGAACTGCAGATCATCGTCATCGACGAGGCCTCCATGATCTCGGGAGAATTCTTCGACCTCCTGTCGGAGCGCGTGTCGCGCGTCCGGGACGACCCACGGCCCATGGGCGGCATCCAGCTCGTCATCTGCGGTGACTTCTTGCAGCTGCCGCCCATTCCCGTGCGTCCCGATGACGCGCAGCAGATGCTGGATTCGTTGGAGCTCCTGCCCACGGAGGATCCCAACGATTACCTCTTCCTCAACCGGGGATTCCTCTTCCAATCGCACCAGTGGAAGGCGGCAGAGTTTCAGGTTGTGGAACTGGAGCGCGTCTACCGACAAAAGAGTTCGGGCTTCGTCAGCGTGCTCGATGAGATACGGCGAGGCCAGCTCACGCAGGAAGGCATGGATTTCTTGCGCATCAACTGCGGCCGTCCCCTGCCACCCAACCCCTACGGCATCCGACCAACCCTCCTGCATTCGCGCAACATTGACGTATCACGCGACAACCTCTCCGAATTGAGAAAGCTGCCTGGCCATTCCATCACGTACGACGCCGTCGACAGCGTCCAACCATACAAGGGCGTGGGGAAATGGGTCGAGAAGCAGCTCAAGGGCAACCAATTCTTCAACACCTGCGCCGCGGAGGCCCAGCTCGATCTCAAGATCGGGGCCCAGGTCATGCTGGTGCGCAACTACGGACCGCGTCGCATCGGCAACCGCGTCATCGGCCGCAACACGATCATGCTCGTCAACGGATCCAGGGGCACCGTGGTCGACTTCGTCAAGGTCGACAACGAGAAGGCCAAGGACGACCCCAACGTCCTCGGCAACGCCATCCCAGGCGTCTCCGTATACCCCGTCGTTCAATTCGTCAACGGCGCCAAGCGCACCATCCGTGGCAACACCTTCCAGACCAAGCTCATGGGCCTCGGCACCTGCACGCGCGAGGCCCTGCCGTTGCGCTTGGCGTGGGCCATCACGACGCACAAATCGCAGGGCCTCACCTTGGACTACGTCATTGCCGATCTCGGCGCCGTCTTTGCCGAAGCCCAAGCCTACGTGGCCATGAGCCGGGCTTCCGACGAGAGCGGGCTGGAGTTGCGCAACTTCTCGCCCAGGCGCATCCGGGCCAACCCCATCGCCCTGTCGTTTTATGAGGATCCCTTCAGAGACTTCGTCACGTGGGATGCCAGGACCGTCAAGCGGGAGGCCGAGGCGCCGAAGAAAGAACAGCCGCAGGTCGGGACGTTGCAAGGCAAGACGGTCGTCTTCTTGGGCAACCTCCGCACGATCTCACGCGCCAAGGCCGAGGCCATGGCTGAGCAGATGGGCGCCACGACACGTGCCAGCGTGACTCGCAATACTTCCATCCTGGTTGCCGCCAACAAGCTGCGCGGCGGCAAGCCCGCCACATCCAGCGCGACGTATCAGAAGGCGCTTCAATTGCAGAAGGATGGATTTCGGCTGCACATCCTGTCGGAATCGCAATTCGTGGAGCTCATCATGGCGTTAAAGTAAGTAGCATACTATACGGTATAGTATTACGCAAGTACCAGCATGTACACATGGTACTACGAGTACAACACTCCACGAGTCCTAGTACGTACGTGCAGGGAGGGACAGGGTTTTGCATTGTATCTAACTGTATGGTGTATTACTCTACCAGTGTATGAAGTACTCGGATGTCAATTTGTATTTGCGTGGCGTGATGCTGCTCAGTATCGGTATCGAGCGTACGTTGGCTGCATCATCATGGGCGACTGGTGCATGACCGGAGACGCAGGAGCACCATTGCCGTACACAACCATCATACCGGCATGTGCTACCTGCGGATGCGAGCGCATGATGGGCTTGCTTGCCTCGCGCGGCTTCGTCGCCTTTTGGATCTCGGCCAGCGGCGCGTTCTTGAGGATCAGCTTCGGCGGAATGGGCTTGGCCTTGAGCGGCATCTCCCGCTGCTCCTTGTGCTTCTTGTCCTGGGGCGAGTCCAATGTCTTGGTAATGTCTTCGAGATGAACCAACGAATGCACCGCCTTGTCAATCGGCGTCATGTTGTCATCGTCGCGGACGTCCAGGTCACGCACCTCCAACGGATCCATGGAGAGGCGCGGAGTCCCAGAGGAGGTTGGCGTGCCACATTCTGGTGCATCGATGGATGGAATGAACGGCACAAGGGCGTTCGCGACCACGTGCGGCTTCGAAGGTGTCTGGTAGGCACCGAGAATGCGGTCCGTCCTCTGCTGGAGCATCTCGTTGCGCGTGGGAGGCTGCGGCGCAAACTCGTCGAAACCGGCGACGCCGGTGGGGCTTGTCACAAACTGCGCAACGGCCTTGCAGGCCGTTGGGGTTTGCAATGGCGTCGGTACAAACGTGCCACTGTTGTGGTAGTTGGTTGGGCTCTTGACTGGCGGCGATGACAGCAGATCGAGCTGTGGCATGGACTTGCTGCGCTCTTGCACGCGCGACGCCGGGCCTTGGACTTGAGGCGGAGTCACCGCGCGTGCTGGTGACGACGCCGCAACGGGAGACATCACATCTGGCGTGCTCCTGCGCAGGGGCTGCGAGCGTGCAAAGTCCATTGACGCAGATTCTTCGTACATGTCGTTGTCGTAGAATCCGTCCGATGGGTTGGCCCGCATATTGAACGCAGATGGCCTTCCAAGTTCAAAGACCTTGGGCATATCCCAAAAGGAGAGTCCGTCGATGAGGAGGTCGAATTGGCGGAACCCCGGCTTGTCGAAGACGGGCGGAGAAGCAAAGGCGAGGATCTTGATTTCATGACCGCATTTCATGGTCCAGGAGGCCTCCATGGTGTCGGTCAATCGCGAGGATGCCTGGAAGAAGACCTCGACGCCATCCGCCATGATGAGCTGCTTGCCGCTGACGAGCGACCACACGAGGACGATGTCGTGCTCCTCGCCGCGACATTCGGGTCCCGTAAGACCTTGCTCGATGGATGGGCGGTGGGAGAATCCAAAGCGCCATCGCACACGACGCTTGGTGGCGGACACCCACTTGCCCGAGGCGGAGATCTGGCAGTCCACCTGGTACACTGGGTTGATGCGCATGTCGTATTTGGTCATGATGAGTGGTTTGTTTTGTTATGTTATGTTATGTTTTGAGTTCGTTGGTTGGTTGGTTGGTCGGTTGGGTACTTGGATGTGTTTGGCGTTATGCGTTGAAAGTCGAGTGGCAGATGGTGAGCGCGAAAGGCTGGATGGGCGGAGATCTGGCGATGGTTTGTTCGTTCGTTGGTTCGTTGGTTTGTTTGTTGGCTGGTTTTGTTCGATGTCAAGTTGAATTTATGAGAATGGAAGAGGCGGAAGGTGAGTGAGTGTGTGTGTGTTTGCTTTGCATCAACGACAAGACGAGATGGCGACCAGCAAGAGATGAAGCGGTTGGCCCTCTCTCCGCTCAACGCCACGCGATACGATGTACTCCAACCCAACACGATCACAATGCGACGTGTGGAGCTCTTGTGACAGGAGATGATGCGATTCAGATTTGGACCATCTTGTGTGTGATTGATGTGTCTGGTGTGTTTTGTGAGGATGATGCACTCCGACGAATCTTGTTTGGTAATGTGTGTATCCATGCCAGAAGGTAGACATATGTCTCACAGGCGTCGGGATGCGACACATATCATAGCAAAAAGACGCCCATCTGGATCGTGGAAGACAAAGAAGCGGCAGAAGACAAGGCGCCGGCCGACGCTTCAAATCCAATGGAGTGGTCGGAGTTGCGCCTTCCCAAACTCGTTCCAGAGTTGGACAGAACCGAACTCTCCAACCAAGACAGAGTACCACAGCGCACTCCGTTCTACCATACTGCATCATGTGGGGACGTACGTTTCGCACGAGGGCCGCACGCATACGTATCGCTTGTACCCTGACCAACTCTGGTTGCCATCGCACGTCAGTACTTGGAGATCGAGCGATGGAAGTCCGTTGCAAGGTAGTCGGCATCAATCCGTAACTCCCATCCGAACTCGGAGTGTATAGTACGATGGTACGCAGCGCGCGAAGTTGGGAGGTTTCGTTGTGAGTGCAATGGCTGCTGCCGCCATTGCTGCTGTAAAATCTGTCGACCCACAGTGCAACGCAGTGCAGTGCTCTGCTGTACTCCGCTGTATGGTACTTGTCTCGTAGAATAGGTAAGAGAACACATTGGATAGGGAAGCAAGGTACCGCCCTTTGTCGCTGCCGCGGATACAATCACCAAGAGAACAAAGACCCACATGGCCAGTTCGTTGCCCATACATACTGTACGTACGTACTCGTGCCACAGCCACACAAGTTCAGAGAAACCGCTGCGTACTCGGAGCGCAGTAACTCGTGGTCACTCACAAGGAGGACGCAACGGACGGATCCAATCTTGCAAGCAAGAAGAGGGATGGTGCTTGCACTCTCCGCGATCTGATCGAATGCGGCTCAGTGAATGCCGCGTTGCTGCGTGTGGCAGAAATGGCGATACAGGGCCACTAATGTGGAGTATGGCAGTCTCTCCACTTGTACCAGAGAGTACAAGTAATAGTACGAATAGCGGTAGACTGGCTGAGACAAAAGTGGCGCGAAACGACATCCTCACGAATAGTCCATGCAGTCGGACATGTGATGGGACTAACAAACTGTCGTTGAGTCCTACGATACGTACCGGAAACGATATGGAAGATATCTCAAGTACTATAAAATAGGAGCTGCAGGGTAAAATGGAACACACATTTGTCTGTCCGTGCCCTCGGAGAAAGGCGAATCGTGATCAATGTGTTCGCTTCGTATTCGAAAGTTGACGAACACAGACATGGATACCACCACAAACGAAGAACACCTCCTGATCGTATCCGCGCAGTGATTCATCCGATCGACGCCATCAGCCCAACCAACAGCATCAACAGCATCAACAGCATCAACAGCAGTCACAGCATCAAGAGCAACACGCGAACAACGATGAGCATGTCCAGCAATCAACCGGAAGGGTGAGTCGGCTGTTGATGCTGTGAATGCTGTCGGAGCGTGCTGTGCCCACACCCCGCTACTCGTACCTCTTACGTTCAGCCGAACACATAGAATGCCGCGGTGCCTTGCAGGCATAGATCGTCGGAAGGAAAGGACTGATGTGACGGGATGCTTTCTTCCTCGTTGCCTCCGCTTGGCTCGGATTGCATTGCATTGGAATATATTCCGTTGGATTGCATTGCATTGGAACATATTCCGTTGGATTGCATCCCGTTAGATTATATCGGCTGCAGCTGGGAGCACATCTATTGGTATGTTGTGTATCACACTTATGGTAACAGTGCGATCGTCACTGCGATAACAGCAGTTCCACCCCAGCTCCATCCCAGCTTCTCTGGCTCGCACTGGTTCTTTCCCTCTCTCATCATGAATTCGATCTCAACTTTCTCTCACACGCCCCTTACGGCATGCTTGAATCGATGTTCTCCACCCCAAGCACCTGTAGCGACGAGGCCACGCACAGGTGGATGCATCAGGTGGTCCGTGAGTTCACGATGGACGAATTCGCAAAGGCTCAAGATCTGATTGAATCGTATTCAGAAAGAGCTACCATCTCTTCCAACATGACAACAGAAAACGGCCACACTCTGCTCCATCTCGCATGCTATTTCGGAACCATGGGGATTCTCGAGTACTTAGTGAACTCTGATCGAATTGATGTCGACGTCAACATCCAAGATAAGCTAGGATACACACCATTCCATGTTGCGTGCCTGCGTGGCCACATGAGCATGGCTGAGTACCTGGTGGAATCAGATCAGTTTGATGTTGACGCCAACATTCAAAACAAGTCGGGAGACACTGCCTTCCATACTGCGTGCGGGAGTGATCGTATGGATTTAGTTCAGTACTTGGTACAGTCGGACCAACTCGACATCGATGCCACTGTCAAAAACAACCGCGGCGAGACAGCGCTCCATATCGCCTGTGAGCACAGAAGCAGAGAGATTGTTGCGTGCCTGCTAGAGTCTGGTCGAATGCCTATCACTCTGGACGACGACGATGGTAACACCTTGGTTCATTATGCATGTCGCTCCTATCGACATCATGTGCTGGAGTACTTGGTGCAATCCACTCATGTCGATGTCGATGCCTGCATCAACGAACACAACCACGGAGGCGAGACTCCTCTGCATAAAGCATGCACCAGCGGCGCCGTCAATGTAATCAGATACATGATGGAATCGGATGAGATCGGCGTCGACATCGACGTCAATGTTCGAAACAACAGTGGGAACACTCCGCTCCATTGTGCCTGTCGCCGTGGAGAAAAGGAGACCATCGCGTACTTATTGAAGTTAGATCAGATCGATGTTCGTCCTGAAGTCATTGGACCAAACCACGATGGCGACTCGTTGCTACATCTTGCGTGCCTTTCAGGCACAAGAGGCGCAATTTCGTGCCTGCTGGAGTCGGACCGCATCGACATCAACAGTATGCTTGGTATCAACAGTGACGCCGCCGCCACCAACGTCAACGTCAATGGTAGCATGCAAAACAACGACGGGGATACACCAATCCATCTCCTTCTAAAGGATTTGGAGCGTGAGGATGAGGCTGAGTATCTGATGAACCATGGTGCCATCCCCACCAGTATCTTCCTTCGCACCCAAAACAACGAAGGCAACACGCCATTCCATCTTGCGTGCTATCAGCCATTGTCATTCAAGCGCATCATTAGGCTGTTGATCGACTTCAACCAATTCAGCACCAACGCCAACATGGATGACATCTTCAACATCCAAAACATGTATTGGAGTACACCACTCCACATCGCTTGTCGGGAAGGGAAGCGAAAATTTATCGTGGACATCCTACAGTCACGCAAGGCTGATCTCAGCCTCGGCATTCAAAACAATGATGGTGACACACCCCTTCACGTCGCCTTCAACAGGGGCATATTCTTCACTACCAGCGATTTTGTATTCACCATCAGTAATTCCGCCAGGCTTGGTCACGTCTTCGACTTCATCCAACAACAAATCATTCCCACAACAAACCTCACCGATCTCTCCATTCAGCGCGACGACGACGACGACGACGATGGTGTTGTCAACGATACGGTTGGTGGTGATATGGACATCACCCAACGGTTGATGGAGATTGCTGCACCACTTGCGAACATCCAGAATTATGATGAGACGACGCTCCTCCATCTTGCATGCGCGGAGGGTCATGTGTCCGTCCTTCGGAATTTGATCGGATGTGACTCGGTGGATGCCACGTTGAGGCGCGACAACGGTGACACGGCATTGCACTGTATTTGCAGAGACGCAGACGGAAGTACAGACGGAAGGGCAGGCGCCGGCAGAATTACAGCTGCGAGTTTCATCGACGATGGTCAGATGCAAGTGGAGAAGATGAAGCTGATGATTGAATCGGAAAATGTGGAGGTGGATGTGAACATAACGAACGATGAAGGGGACACGGTGCTGCACTGCGCGGTTGAAGAAGACTGCTTGGAATTGGTCAAGTATCTGATGGCGCTTGATGCGATTGATCTGCACACACGAAACAAAAATGGAGACACGCCGCTTTGCTGTCTGCGCAAGAGGACGGCAAAATACTTGAAGTGGAAGGCAGCGGGCATCATCACTGCGCAAAGCCATGGTGTTGATAGTGCCATTGGCAATGCAGTGGCAGTTCGTGGGGCCCGCGCGGCATCCACGAGAAATGAGCCATTCGGCAAATGAGATTGCGATGATATTTTCGCGTCCTCTATGAGTGCTCGTATCGCAAGTTCACTACTCATATGACAGAAGCAACCGCATTGATCTTGTTGCAATCGAACTTATGGAGCAGGGCCATGTGCTCCAGTCGTACGAGCACTCAGGGCAGAGTAATAGAGGATGCGAATTTCAGTACATTGCATTATCGGCTTCAATGCCCTCTATTTAGTTTAAGCGCGCGAGTGATGCTTCGACATGACACCGGCATTGCCCATGATATCGCTGAGGCGTCCTTGCCGTTGCGGCTGCTTCTCTTGGTTGGTCTCAGTCTTGATATTTCGGCCGCTGGCGTATCCGCCCTGTCGATCCTTCGGGTCGATCTCCATACCAGCACCGTAGGCCTTCTCGACCTTGTTCTTGCGTTTTCGTTCGTCCAGCTCCTTGCGCAGCCAGTGCTCGGCGATGCTGAGCATCTTGGCGGGGTGGTTGTCGGCCTTGAGCTTTTTGTAGACCTCAAGGTCCTCCATCTTTCCTTGCCATCCGCAGTTTCCCGAGTCGGTGAGGTAAAACAGGTGGCTGGCCCAGTCGTCGAGGCCGTCGAAGATGTGGGTGGCGTAAAGGATGGTGGCACCGCGCTCGTCGGATTCGCGCACCAACCAGCGCAGGAGATCCTGACGCACGCAGACATCGAGGCTGGTCGTGACCTCGTCGAGCAGGAGGATCTTGAAGGGACGAATGAGCCCCAGCATGAGCTGCACGCGTCGGCGTTGGCCGTCGCTGAGCTGGTGCATGTGCCAGTTGAGGTCGATGCCGAGCAACTCGACGAGCTCGTCGCGGCGTTCGGGGTAGCTGGCCTGCAGCTTTTCCATCATCTTGTGGACGGCGATGTCGGCGGCGAGTGGGACGGCGGCACCCACGAAGGCGACGCTGCGCATGCCCCAGTCGCAGTCAAGGTAGGCGCGGTGGAAGTTGAGCTTGGTGTCGCGGAATGCGTTGAGTCCGAGGACCTTGATCTCCTGCTTGGTGAGGTGGCGTCCGGCAAGGATACGCATGAGGGTGGACTTTCCGGCTCCGTTGGCGCCGATGAGCAGGCATCGCGATCCGGTCTCCAGGTTCAGGTTCAACCCCTTCAGCACTGTCTTGCTCTCATCCACCATGGAGCTGCTGGTGGAGTACGCGAAGGTGAGGTCCGACACGACGATGGCATCCTTGCCGTAGTCCTCGATCTTTGGCAGTGGCTTTGGCGTGACTGGCTTCATGATTGTATTGCTATTGGATTGTGTGGGTGTGAGAGTAGCTGATGCTGATCCTGTTGTATGCTCGGTACCTTCGGAATGAGTGATCTTCTGACGCTTCGACATGCACTTTCAAGTATTATGCGCTCGTACTCGTAAGGTTGTTGATGGATGGCTGGATCGGTTGTGGATTTGCTGACTGGAGAGTTGCAGTTGTGAGAACGTCGGAATGATGCGTTCTGGTGCTGTTGGTTGCACGCGTTGCAGACGGAGAACCGCAAGCGTTCGTGCAATGCGAGCTGATGCGAAGAGGAAACACATCAAATCCAGAGAGATTCGCAAACGCATCGTCAGCAGAGCCATCAGAACAGACTCAGAAAAGAGAGGACACCAATCGGCGTCGTGGACATGGTCGTTGTTGTTGTGCTGTGTTGGTGGACGCACGGTGTGCTGAGACGATGTGACTCAGAACATGGTCATTTTTTGTGATGTGTTTGTTGCGTTTGTGCACGTTCTCATCACGACCGGACTGACGTATTTTGCAATGGTCGCGCGTGTCCAATTCCTAGTCATGCAAACGACTAGATCGATTAAATGGTCGTACTGATCGAGCCAACGTTCCTGAACGTGTCATCTCCAACCAATCCATCACGTGATGGTCTCGGAACACGAACTACCTACACTGCGCGATCCATCAGTCAACATGATGTGACAGAACACACACAACTCGATCAAATGCGCACAGAGAAACATCCGTTGAGCACATCAAGATTTGGAACATCTTTGCTCTGCTCGTGCCGTCTCTGGCGCATCAAGAGCATCAAGAGCATCAAGAGCATCACGTGCAGTATCTGTTCTTTCAAGCTGACACCCCCAGCACGTGACAATCGAGGAACGCAAGAGAAGAGCAACTCAGACTTCACGCAATACGAGTAGGAACATGCCAGACCCACAGGAAGAACCAGTAGACAGCACGAAGGCCGTGAAGGCCATCTTCGAGGATGCGACGGAAGAATTCGCGGAACAATTCAAGGACAAGGTCCGCGCACTGCACGAGCATTTCGACAAGGACAAGGATGGCTTTCTCAATCTGAAGGAGCTCGCGGCGTTGCAGCTCGCGACGGATGGTTCGCGTTTGACGGAGCAGAATTACCTGATGGCCTGCAAGGCCTTGGCATGCGATCCCAACAACGGGATTCCATTGCCAGCGCTGAAGGTCACGTACCTGGCAGAAGGGGCCAACATCGGTACGCTTGGCGCATGAGAGTTTGCGTTGGTGCGCTTGGAAAACAGATGGATGAACGTGGGCATGGCACGGTGGATAGGCGTACTCTATAGCAGAGCGCACTGCACTACTTTGCTCTACTCCAGTCGACTTTGGGACATGTCTCTCTTGCTTTTCGTCATCATCGCTGATCTCTCACCTTCATCGTTCGAAACAACTGCAACGTATTCCTATTCCAACTGCAATATCACGCAATGCAATACGATGGAACAATACAATTTGATGCATCGCAGAAAAGGACTATTACAAGGTGTTTCCAGACAAGATTCCAGAAGATGCCGATCACATTTTCGAGGCGGATTCTGCTGGCTTCGACATTTCGAGTTGATCACACTGCGGGGATGTATGGTAAGAGTAGCACGTGTTCATTGCGTGGCGCCACGCTGCACGGCAGAGTAGGCGAGAGCAGAAATATTTCTGCGGGTATTGCAAGCACATGCACGGCGGTGGAAATCGACAGACTTTCGGCGGTACACAATTACTGGAAGCGTTGCTTCAGATGCATTTAGAGAATTTGACAATTCAAGATTTTATTTGGAGACGGATAGTCATGCATGCAAGACGAGGATTGATCATGCTTGAGCAAAGGGAGGTAGGCACCAATATTCTTCGAAGCAAACTGCAAATGGACAAAGAGCAAGCCTCCATTTGCACAACAACAGGCGGACTGGGAAAGAGCACTGCTGCCACCATCACTGCGGGCGTGAATGGACCCAAGCAAATTGACGCCTTGGGTCGGAGTGTCTGCGATTCATCTTCGCAAAGCTCCGTCCGTTGGATTCTCTCGATCGATCCAGTCGAAGTTCAGTATCCTTCCCAACGTAGAAATACACTTTCGTGAAACACACCATGATATCTTACAATGTAATATAATACATAGTACGAGGAGGAATGAACTCTTAACGACCATAGAGAATGCAGGATTTCTCTATCGATATGCTCTGAAGGAGTGCAAATGGTGAAATAGAGTTGTTGATGAAGGCCCATTGCAACTCGATGGAAAGCAGCAACAACGTCCACCATGAATTCACGCAGTTGCCTTTGTGTCGTTGTCACGATCTTTCGGGTATCTTTCTTGCGTTGAATCGTGAGAATCAAATTTGGCGCAAAGTGCGTCACACCTTTTCCCACAGAGCCAATCTGTCAGGAGGGAAGATCCGCTCATGTTGTTGGCTCTTGGCGCGTGGACATCCTGCATCTCTCTCTCTCTGTACAAGCATCGATGTCGTCCACACTGTTGATCAAAAAGGACATAGAGCAGAGCACTCTGCCTACACTTCACGAGCATTCGTTCCTCAAGCTCAAGCCGTCGTGCCAATCCAATCAACCAGGGCCACATCACAAAAGCAACGAATGATACACGATGATGCTCGCCGCGACTTCCCTTCCACTGTTACTCTCCTTCCTCTGGACGACACCAGCGCAAGCATTCCTCGCCACATCTCCCTTCCAATCACCTGCTGCGTTGCACAGCGCCTTGCACCAACAAAAGAAGGGCGACCTCTCGCCGTTGCCCAAGGACATTTCGCCGTTCGAGAAATCGGCCTCCAAAGCACGTGACGTGCAAGGCGAATTCCGACAAATCGCGCAGCGTGCCTTGTGCAAGGCCTTGAAGGATGGCAACGGCCGCCTCTTCGAAATTGAATTCCCACCACTGCTCGGCGGCGATCAATCGAAATCGCAGTTCGATGATTTTGACAACGTGCAGGAGCTGAATCAAAATCGCGATTGGTGCATCCAGATGATGCCCGATTTCGTGGCGGCGATCGGCAGCCCGTGCGTGTGGTTCGTGCTGCCCGATTTGAAGGAGGTGGAATTGGCCAAGGAGGAGTGGACGGGACAGCGGTATCGGCAGGCCGCGCAGTTCACGAGCATCGAAGCCGGCACTCAATACCACACGGGCACAGACACGGCCTACGCCAAACCATGGGGCTCGTCGCTGGCATCGGGCATGAGCAGCCTGTTGGGTGGCGGCAAGGATTCGGGTCTGCTGGGCGACCAATCCACGTTGGACGAGCTGGCGACGCCCACCTTGCACATTGTGTGCCAACCCGGCAACGGCGGTCCCGTCGAGGATTGGGTCAACGTCGAGCTGATGCACCAAAATTCGGAGGCGTCGACCGTGGTCGTCAACGGCGCGTTAGATAAGGTGCGCGACGGATACTACGCGCCCTTCATCTTTCCGCGATTGGCCAAGACATTTCCGTTCTATCGGTCCTTCGATGCCGTCTTTTTCTTGAAGCCCGTCTCGGATAAGGGTGTGTACGGGTGGTTGTACCGCGTGTATCCTGAGCCATGGCAAGTGTACTTGCAGCGGCCGTTCCAGAAGAATGGCCAGATGTACGTCGAGGACGTCGTGGCTTTGGTGAGCGATACGAGACCGACGTACACGGAGTGCGTGCAGGCATTGTTGGCGGCCGCGTCCAAGGCATCGGCATAGAGCGGGAACCAAGACGCGAAGCACAAGTTCGTAGTACAATAGAATAGTATGGAGTGACAACATAACATATTACCATGGATGAGTGGTCCCTAGCACAACATTTAAAAGAGGCGTCCTGCTCAACTTGCAGCTGTGAAGTTCACCTCCTTCCTCGACCACGCCTTCTGCCAGAACCTCGACCTCGTCCACCACCTCTGCCTCGCCCTCGCCCTCGCCCCATCCGGACTGGCTTCAACCCCGTCACCTTCTCGGCCTCCATCGCCGACAATTCCGACTCCGCCTTGAGAATGGCCATGGCGTTGCCGCTGCGCTTGGCATCGGCCACCTTCTGACGCGCGGCCTGCATCTTGGCCTGCTTCGCATTGCGCTGCTGCTCCTGCTCCTGTTGCACGGACGCTTCGACGCACGCACGACATTTCGCCTTGTCGTTCTTCTTCCACTGCGTCTTGTTGTACTGCGCCATGCTGAGGTCCTTGTGGCACATGCTGCATTCGCGCGTCTCGTCGCTCGCCACGGCGTTCTTGGCGGCCGTCTCGCGCTCTGCCTGTTCCAGACGCTGCACGCAGTGCTTGCATTTCAACTTGGTGCCGTTCTTGCGATGGTTCTCCAGCTGGCGTTTGGAGAATTCGTCGCCCATCAAGCGTTTGCGATTGCAGAAGTCGCAGTCGAAGGAGCCGGCCCACGAGCTGGCGATGACGGGCGTCGACATCGTGTGTTCAGTATGGTACGTGTGGTTTGGATTCTGCTGAGTTGGGTTGGGTTGGGTTGGATTGCGCAAGAGGTCTGTGGGATGGAGTGGTCGGCACTCTTTGGAACTATTATTATGTTATGATGTGTTTGCGCGAAGAGATTCACCGCAGCCACACAAGTTGCCTGATTGAACGAATGAGCGATGTTTTTGCGTGTGCGAGTAGTCATTCGAGTGTAGAATTGTCAAAGTCTACACTCATACGACTACTCGAACTCGTACATTTGTTCATGAAATGCTACTCGTTTGTATCACACACGCACAAACAAAACAGCCACACATAATATTTTATATAGTAACAGTACTTCCCAAGGTCCAATGCTATTGCTATGCTCGATTACGCGATCCTTCCATCAGTACCGCGCCCCAAACGAGTCGGCAATGATGGCATCCACATTCGAAACTCGGATGTCGAACGGACGCGGCAATTTCTGCACCCACTCTTCAATGAACTGCGTGTCCTCTTCGTACTTGCGTTGCTTGTTGGTCATCTTCTTGCTGAGCGCCTTCTTGGTAGGTGTCTTCTTGCTGGGCGTCATCTCGGCGTTGTGGCGTTGCTGATTGCGCGCCGTGATCTGGGCATCGGTCAGCGCGTCCAAGGCATCGTACTCGATCTCTTGCGATCGCGGCATGGCGCTGTCCAGCTTCGCGGCAGTATCAGCGTTCTTCGTCCCGCCCGATTGCAGCATGGACAGCAAAGCTTCGCCGGCCTTCTCCGTTGGCATGGGTTCCGATGGTGCGGCCTCCTTGACGACCTCGCCCCACGGTGTTTCGCCATCTTCCGAAAAGAAGGGCGTGAGCTGCGAGACGGTGTTGGTGGCGACGAGCGGCTGGTACGATGGCTTGTGCGAATTGGTCGGGGCCATCGTGTTGCCGCCCATGAGGGCATCCAAGATGCCACCGTCCTTGGAGCTCATCTTCGGCGCCTTGCCGTCGCTGTTCATGAAGGAGCCGCCGACGACGCGGAAGGCGTGCGGATCGTTGCCGCAGAAACCCTGTTCGGCAAACACGTGGGGGTTGCCATCGTACTCCACCTTGCGGCCCAGTATCTTCTCGTTGGTCTGGAACATCTCCTCCTCCGTCCAGCGATTGATCTGCCCGGCCTTGGCCAACCCCGCGTTGATCAGCGGATCATCGGCCTGCACCATGCGGCCGTTGCTGCCTCTGCGCGACGTGGAACCCGGACGGCCTTTGCGACCCGAAGACTTTTCGCGTCCCGTCGATTTGTCACGCCCGTTGGATTTGTCGCGTCCTGCCGACTTGTTGCGACCGCCGCTCTTGCTGCGGCTGTTCGATTTGTCGCGACCCGATGACTTGCTGCGGTTGTTCTTCTTCTTTTCCATGCGCTGCTGCTTGCGAATCCAACCACGCAACCTGCCGAAGAATGGCAGCACGGCGAAGGTCTTCTTGGGCAGCTGGTCGATGGGAAACCATTCGACGTCGCCGACCTCCTTGCGCGCCACGGGTTCGAACGGGAACTCCTCCGGCACGCCCTTGCAGATGTAGCACGTGCGGCGTTTTCCATTCGGCTCCATGTAACTCAACGCATCCTGGCTGCGCAGCGTGGTGGACCACGTCAACGGTGAGGGTGCGTCGCCCTGTTCCAGCAGCAGCTCGTACTTCTCCCTCCACAGCTTGGCCACCCCATGCTGCGCCAACGGATCGAACCCGGTCTCCTCGTACGTCTCGCGTGCCGCGGCCTCGTAGCCCTGTTCGCCCTGATTGATCTTTCCTGCCGGCAGCGTCCATGCCTGCTTATCGTAGGTGGAGGTGAGCAGCACCTTGCTGCAGTCCTCGTTGAGCAGGATGGTGCCGTACGTCGAGATGGTGCGCTTGTAGTTGCTGAACTCCAGCCACATGACGTTGAAGTCCTTGCCCTGGAACAGCGGGCTGTACTGAAACATCTTGTGGCAGAACGGGCGCACGTTCTTGAACCGCGGCAGCACGGCCTCATCGGCTGGCTGGTTGTCGCAGATGAAGTCCTCGTAGAACCACCAGGCCTGCTCCAGCTGGAAGAAGATGCGGTCGGACGTGGCCAGCTCCTCGGGCGGCAGGTTGATCACGAACCGCGTGTGCACGTCATCCAGGGCATCCGCGAAGGCCATCTGCGTCTCGGGCGACAGCAGCGTCGTGCCGTCCGCGCCCGTCAGCGTCGCGATGTTGGGCGGATCCTTGTGCTGCTGCAACGCATCGACATTCGTGGACGCGGCGGCGGACGTCAAGATGGCGGGCAGCGACATGTGTACGTACTACGCTCTTTTCAATAGGTCTGTGTATGTATCTGTTCGTGTGCGTATGTTGTATAATATTATACAATACTATTGTATAATGCTATTGTATGTGATACTTTATTATATTATATAATGTTCAGTAGTCTTTGGAAGAAGAGCGCCTTGTGTGGGTTGGAATATAGTAGCCAGGAAGCGGCAGCGACGGCACGCGTTGTCTGGATCTCCATGGTCGACTCTTCGCTTCCGTTTCGCTTTTCGTTTGGTGTTGTTTGTTGTTCGCGGTTGGGATACATAATAAGGCCTATGTAAGAGCATTTGTCTCAGTCGTGCATTGCATGAAGACGGGTTTGAAGGTTGTCCCTCTTTTGCGCAAATCGCAACGAAGAACAAAACGATCAAGTTCGTTCTGCATTTGTTCTTCCGTGTTTGCTCTTCTGCGCAAATCTGCCGTCATCCAATGACCATCGCGACCATCGTCGTCATCATCTCCAACCCGACAGAGGGCGAGAGAGAATCCCACACTCGCTTCGATTCTCTTCTTGGAGAGGAACAGATCGCATCTTCGAGACTCCAAAAGCATTCGGCAGCTACCGTACGAGCCATTGTACTATATGCACTAATGTGCTAATACTCGTATCGTACAATCGCTTCAACAGTCTCCATCAGGACCGCTTCCAGCTCTCAGCTGCTCACAAGCTTGCCGGAGATTCCGACAATTGTCGTCGGCTTCGACATCAACATCGTCGGCATCATCATCATCGGTACCTTCCCCTCCTTTTCGTCAACTCCTTTTCAACCATCGGGCACAACTCAGAGCTCATCGCAATTCGCACCTCGTATAATACTATATTATATAATACATGGACACCATCGAATAACAATGGCAATCATTGCACTCAGGGAGATTCTGCTCACGGCTTTCGTGTCCACATCGACGCATCGTTCCAATTCCAACTTCAACACCAACGGACACATCTGGAATCGCGCTGGGCAACGGACTTTGACATCGCCACTACCGTCGATGCCTTCGACGTCACTGATGGCGACTTCGGAACCATCACCCGCTGCAGATGCTGCCGCGACCGGCAGCACCCAGAAGGTGGAAACCCAGGATGATGCGCCAGTGGATAATATGATCGAACGTTACCAGGAACTCGCTCACAAGCTGGAGCAATTGTACGACGCCAAATTCGGCAGTAGCACCACCACTGACGATGACGCACCGCAGCAGCTATGGATCGGCATCGCGGGTGGTCCCGGATCCGGCAAATCGACCTCGGCCGAACGCGTCACCGAGATTCTCAACACCCATTCCGACATCGCCGTCGTCCTGCCCGTCGATGGTTATCACACGCCGCGAGCGCAGCTGCAGGACGCCTTGTTGCGCCGCGGCGCGCCGTGGACCTTCGATGTCGCCATGTGCGCCGAGGATCTGCGACGAGCCAAGCGTGACGGCAAGGCGTCGCTGCCCATTTACGATCGTGACATCTCGGATCCGCGTCGTGATGGCGTGCAACTGGAGCGGCACCATAAGTTCGTGCTCGTCGAAGGACTGTATCTGCTATTTCGTGATGACGATGATCCCGCACGCGCGCATCGGCAGGATCATGGCAACGGGTGGGCGGAGCTCTACGATCTGTGGGACGAGCGATGGTTCATTCGCGCGCCATCGCGGGAAGTACAATACTCCCGATTGATCAATCGCAGCCTGAAGACCTGGACGGATGCCAAGGCCGAGGTTTGGGGTACTGGTGAGGAGGGTGCCACGAAGCGCGTCCAATTCAACGATGCCAAGAACATGGATCTGATCGCGCCGCATGAGCAGTATGCGGATGAGGTGATCGTGACAATGTAGCACACATTCACATATTATACTCTGGATAGTGCACGTGTCCCATTCGATTTGTTATTTGGACTTGCCCACAATCATTGGTTGATACGAGTGGAGTATCATCCTGATAGAATGGATTCCATACGAATTGTCAACATGGTGAAGCCTGGTGGCATGCGTCGAATTGTGGAAATTGCCACCACAGTCGCACTGCTGGCGAGACAGGATTCTCACAAATTTCTGTTGCGAGCCGAGTCGATCGAATCAAACCAATCAATGTTCTTGGGAAGTGTTCCGAAACACATCAAACCGAGCCCCCGATGTCAGCATTGGGCGGTATAGGTGGAACACACCAACCGGTCAGCCAGTTGTGGGGAGATCACAGCATGGTAACTGTCACAACATTGACAGGCATCTCAATTGCAGAGGGTCAATCGCATAACACCATAAGCGCACTCGTCAGCCAAAGCAAGCCAAGTCAAGTCAAGTCAAACCAAAGCAAGCTGAGGCAAGGCAAGGAACACAACGGCGACAACCAACTCAAAATGAAGCACTCAGTCACGCCTGCACGGCAGCGCAGCAAGCCAGAGGCGAAGGCAAAGGCAAGCAATGACTCCGACACCGACGCCGATGCCAACATCACCACAATCTTCGAACGACCGAATCCACAGATGCCCTCCAACAAGGTCTTTGGCGTGCTCGCCGTTCTTGGCTTCGTCGGGTCGTGGCTTTCATCGGCGCTGTCACCGATGCTTCTGTATTACTCCATCAAGCATCAATTTCATACGGGAAGCATCTTCCTGGTCATCACCGCTGTCATTGCCTACATCCCGCCCAGCATCATGTGGAGGAACACCAAGCAAGATCACCCGATCTTCATCTTCCGCTGGCTCGATCATTTCCTCACCACCTACTTCACGCACTGGTTCCAAAGTGTCAAGGTCATCGCAGAGGACTGGCATGGCGACATCTCTGACGACCGACGCCAGCCGTACTTCTACGGCCTCCATCCCCATGGTGCCTTATGCATGGGACTGGCGGTGCTGTACTCGAGCATGGACTACATATTTCCATTTCAGGAGAAGGTGCGCTTCTGCTTCGCGCCCATCCTGTTTTGGAGTCCAATCTTCCGCATCTTCTGCCACTTCGTCGGATACCCCGGCAGCGCCTTCAAATCGGATATGATCACTCTCATGGAGCGCAACATCGAGCGAAAGAACGAGCGTGCGAAGCGCAATGATGCTTCGCAGCCCAGGAAGCACGAATTCGAGTCGCTTGCCCTGTTGCCGGGAGGCTTCGAGGAGGCGTCGATCGTGAAGATCCCGACCTTGGAGACGGTACCAAGTTCCAAGTCGGACGATGCTGCAGCACAGACTCAAATACCACCCTGCACGGAACGGCTGTTCCTGAAACGACGCGCGGGGTTCTTGCGGTTGGCGTTGAAGTTCGGCTACACGGTGCGTCCCGTCTTCATCTTTGGCGAATCCTTCCTGTACCACAACGTGCAAGGTGGGTGGCAGACGCGGCTGCTCATGAATCAGTACTCGATCCCCGCCCTGTTCCCGTGGGGATGGAAATACTTTCCCCTGCTGCCCAGGCCCAACATTGACATGCTCATCGTGATCGGCGCGCCGGTAGATTTCACGCACATTGTGCCCCTGAACACCGAACCCGACAAGGATCAGCTGCGCCAGTGCCACGAATTGTACGTGTCGCAGTTGTCCAAGCTGTACGACAACTACAAGGAACGTGCTTACGGTCCAGAACTGGGCAAGGTCATCAAATTGGAGGTGTGGTAGTGCTGGTGCTGGTGCTGGTGCTCTCGAGATCGTTCTAGAGCGTATGTGCTGTGCTGTACCGTCCACTGATGTGGATCTTATCGATGAGCAGTGCATCGCTGTGGCAGATCTGGCGCAGGACCGTTGGATAGTTCGGTTGCGTGACTCTCTCGCAGGCACAAAGACGAGCATGACAGAACAGCGGCTTTGCTCGCCTTGCGCTGTTGCATTGAGGAGAAGAAAATCTGCTCTCTCCAAATACTATTATTTGAGAAGTATTATAATATATGAGTAGAGTACCATACGAGTATGCTCGTACATACCATATGGTACTCTATTACTCGTATGCACGAAGATACACAAGGCAAAACAGCAATAAAATGACCAATCGAGGCTCTCTCTCTCTCTCTAGTTCCGATTGTGCAGCTCCGGCTGATTTTGTGGTCGGATGGATCATGCTTCTATCGACCAGATCGACCAAATCGCTGAAAATATTTTTTGTCTCGTCTCGCGCCAAAACTTTGATTCCCTGTTCTCCACAAACAACCTCACACAACGCAAACGCAACATGGCGCAACGTTCGCAGCAACATCGATCAAGTTCCAACACTCATTGCATTCCGCCTTCATTTCTTCTCAATAATTGAACTTGTGCCAACCTTGGCGCAATCATTTGAAACCCTCAACAGTGATACGTGCAACAAGGACTGTCGTCCAGCAAAGGAGCAAAAAGAACAAACGAGTGGACGAAAAGAAGCAAAGAAGGAAATCAGCAAGCATGGGCTGGTTTGGAGGCAACAAAGGTCCGTACCATTCAACTGCACAATGCGATGCGATTCTCAAAGAGATGTGATGGCACGATCCTTCCGTACTCCGATTGTGTTGCACTTTGTTGCAGCATCAGTAGTCGTTCCTTGAACTGTGCGCGCTTCTGCGTTAGACATGATCATGATCTCACTCACTCGGTGTTTCCTCTCGAATGCGTGAACCTTCAGCCACCTTTCATCCCTTGCTATCATGACGATCATTCCTATTATATTGCTCCCCATTGCAATTTCCAATTCTAATTCATGTTGTAATTCTCACTACCCCACGAACAACGGCACACCGTCTTCCACAACGCAGTGAAGGATGAATCGGCCGCCAAATCGGCGACAAGGTCACCCAATGACATTGAGAATGCCAACCTCCCTGTCGCTGTGCCCATCCATGCACAAGTCGTGCACACACCTGCCGCTCCACCACCGCAACAGCCAGCGTACCAGGCGCCGCCACAGCCAACGATCGTGCAGAACAACAACGTCGCGGCGAGCCCGCCAATTCAACAACTCAAACCTTACAAGCCCAACCAGCAACCGCCGTCCATGTTCCTCAATGATCCCGTCCTGAAACGCCATCCGATGATGATGAGGTGCTGCCCCATTTGCGGGCAGGAATCGCGAACGCGCATCATCACCGGTCCCAATTGGATGACATGGCTGGCCTGCGTCGTGCTGTTCATTCTGTGCTGGCCATTCTGCTGGGTGCCGCTGGTGGTGGATGCGATGAAGCTGACGGAGCACTACTGCGTGCTGTGCAATGGATTGGTGGGGCGCGTGGAGCCCATGAAGGACTGTTGTGTGCGATCCAGTACTTGAGCGTATCGATTCCACACTCCAAACCTCCCAAAACCAAACGCTATTCGAATAGAATAACAAATGCTGTGAAATATAAATGTCCTTGTAGAATAGTACTCTCTGGAATTGATTGGTGAAGAATAGTACTCTATTATTATTGTGTGTGCGGGTCAGACCACACTGGTAGGGACATCTACTGTACTAGGAGAGCATACTGCATGTGATCCTCCATTCAGTCGCACCTTTGGCATGCACCACCTACACGTGGCCATTCCTCCACGGTACCTCTTGGAGTGATTGCGAATCCAGCGCTATTGTTAGTCATGTTAACTGTTCCTCTTGCGTCCGAACATTTCGTCGTATGGAACTGTGCACTGTCGTTGTTTCCCCTTCGTATGTTCGTCGTCACATCGTTTCCTTCTCCCCCACCCCTCCCACATCGATGGCCGTCTTGTCGTCTCACTATCGCTGTGTGTACAAGCAAGTACCAATACTTGCTCGTATTACATATATGTCCCAATCGACAACAAGCATTGTTGCTGATCTGGTTGTCCCATCCAAAAATAACATTGTCTGCTCCTATTGCCTTGCCAGGCGCATCTTTCCATCTCATGATCGCCTTCATGTGCCGAGGCACAGTCTCATGCCTCAAGACACGAAGCACCAGCAATCAATCCGTTAACATCGAATCGAACGTTCGTATTTTCTGGTCGATATACTGGTCCAGCCACGGGAGCATGAACGCACGTGAGAAGATGCATACTGTTTGCGCCGTGCATGTGTAAGTGTGCGCCGCACGAAGGCGCTACATGCACGTCCATCCGACGCAACCGGGCAAGGCAAGTAGCAGTCATGAAGCCGCACTTGTTGGCTGCTGCTTCGGAGGTGGTGTCGGTGGGTCTTGCTTCTTGGGTGTGGAGGAAGACCAAGTGAAGGCTTCGCGTTTGTTGCTGCGGGAATTGCTTCTTCCGCTGCCGGGTGTCGCGGCGGGAGATGATCGGCCGTGGTTGCTTGAGGCCATGTACGGCCCGGGCGGATCCGTCTTTGTCTTCTTGTTGGATTTGTTGGCAGGCGAGCCCTTGCTGCCGCCCCGGTTCGCACGCGCAGCGAGCAATCCATCAGCCTGACCCACACGCCCGTACGTGGCTTCGTTTTGAGAAGTGGGCATAACGGTGCCGCCGTTTGCCGGGAGGGCGTAGTGCTGTTGTCTCGCCTGCTGGCTGCTTGGTGACGCTGAGGATGTCGGTGTGACCGTCGCCGGTGTGTCGGGTTGGTACGGTGAGTTCCTAGACGGTGAATACGCGGACGCAGTGGATGACGCAGCGGTAGAAGGTGTGTGCACCTGCTTGATGCGCTTGGGTGTTGAGGGTGGGGTGTCGGAGGTTGAATCATTGCCCCGCACATTCTCAGAATCTTCCACACCGCTGATATTGTCCAGATGGATCGACGAAAAGGGAAGAGATGGCTGAGGCATCTTGCAAAGCGGCACCATCTTGTGTTTCGTCTTCAATCCGATGCGCATCATGTCACCCTCCTGCCACATGGACTCCTGGATTTGCTCCAAGAAGTGCTGCTGCGGACCGATAACCATGCCGGGACGGCAGATCCGCATCCAACCGATCGCTTCGGCTGCCGTGAATTTGTAATGCTTCATGAGGTAGGCACCGATGCAGGTGCCTGTTCTGCCCAGGCCAGCCTTGCAATGCACGGCGAATGCCTCGTCCTTCGGTAAGGACTCGAACGTGCGCACCACCCTGTTCAGGATCTTCATGGGCGGACAGCTACCATCGAGGTAGAACTGCTCGAAATGTCGAATTCCCGCGCGTTCGAAGTCCGCTTCGTCGTACATCCTCTTGTTGAGACGCACTACCAAACCCACATGCTTCTTCTTGAAGTACGGGATGTAGTCCGCCGGTGCCAAGGTGCAGAAGCCCTCCGGTGAGATGTTCTTCTGGAAGGATGGACCCGCAACTGCCAGGATCTTACCTTCGACGATCCAGTTCAGATCTCCGTTCTGCATGTGAATGGTATGGTTGGGTTTGGCGGAATTGATTGTGAGATGGATTTGCGTTGTGAGATCGAAAAGCATGCGAGTGCATCACACAAAATGAAGCTTGTGATCATCTGACACACACACCCACACACGAGTGCAAGTATGTCACCATTCAATATCCTGCATACCATCGCACAATGACAACGACAGCGCTGACATGCCACGTCACGCCGAGTATGACTACGTACCTCCACTTGCTCAAAGTATTCATACTCTTGGACGTTGAACGTATTCTTCTCACCAGTCTGCAAGATCTCCTCGATGGAGTTGACTTTGCGCACCGGGTTGCCGTGACCGTTGTTCGTATCACGGCCCAGATCGTTCCACGTGAAGAAGTTGTACTGTCTGGCCTTCTGCAATCCCTGCAGACAGTGGAGCAGGGTGAGGTCGTAGGTGCAGGCGCAGGGCGATGCATCATGGAAGGCCGGCAACGGTGCGACGGTCCAGTGCCCGACCTCCGTCAATGGTGACAAGGGTGGGAGGCTGGAGTTAACGGTGGGACTCGCCAGGACGGACGATTTGAGGAAGCCGTAGCAGGCCTCCTCGGGCGTTCTGTTGAGGTAGAGCACTTGCCAGGCGCAGATGCAGTAGACGGCGTTGGCGCGCTTCGTGGGGATGGACGCCGAGGTGTGAACGCAAACCTTCTTGTGGACCTTGAGGGCATTGTTGAGCTTTTCCGAGAATCGATAGAGCTGTCCCAAGTTGAGCGGACCGAAGTCGAGGAAGAAGTTCCAGTACAGCAGCTCGTGATCGATCGAGAAGAAGTACACAGGATCCTTGTCCGCCGTCGTGGTGCTCGTGGAAGGAGCAGGGAACGGGCTGCGCAAATTGAGGACCTTGTCGGTGTTGGCATGTTGTGCGTTGTCACCATAGGCCGCCCCCGATGACATGACAGGGTCGGTGTTGAGGGCGCAGAAGTATAACCGATGGGGAATGATGGTGACAGCTCCGCGCATGGGATTCTTGCTGTTGCGGTGCTTGTAGTTATTGGCAGTCACATGACCCATCATTTCCGAGGCAGCACGCGTCATGGTTGGATTGGGCTGTCGCTTCGGCGTTGATCGTGGCGAGGCATTTCGAGAATGATGATCCCTGGGCGATGACGAAGTGCGTGCTCGGGTGCCCTTGGGGGATGCATTTGCTGATTGTTTTTTGCTCTTTGGTGCAGAGACTGACCGCCTGCTTCCAGGTGACTTCTGTTGCTGCATGTTGGGATGGGTCGCGTTCTTTTTGCTTTTGCTTTTGCCTTTGGTTGGTGGGGTGGTGGGATCGCTGGTGTTGGAGTTGCTGCGTGATGGTGATTTCGAAGACGGCTGTTCACCTGGATCGCCCTTGTCACTATTATCGTCGCCGTTCTTGCGTTCACTGCTGGCCTGCTGCTTCTGTTGTTTGGAGGAGAATGCCTTCCCGCTGTAGATACCTTTGATGGAGAGTCCAAATGGCAACCAAGATGGCTTTGTTTGTGAGTTAGATTTGTTCTTCGAAGGCGATGCTTGCACAAGAGGTGTTCCAGGTGCCGAGGCTGTGATGTTGTTGATGCCAACAAAGAAGCCGAGTCGAATAAGGGGGAAGGAAGGAAGAAGGAGAGACAATACACGATGGAGATATGACCAGTATGATACTGCCATGTGAGTTGATATTGCTGTTGCTGCTTTTGCTTGTGGTGTTGTCAAACGATGGGTATTGGTACGAGCATGGTGTTGTTCTGAAGGAATAAACCGTTGCTGATGGCTGCCACTGGCGAGGTGCGCGATGGTTGAGGAAATTCAGGAACAATGCGATTGTCCCAACCACAGCGGTGGCTACGAGTGCAAGAGGGGGGATGTGGGATGTGGCGCTTACAGGTGTCGACGTTGGTGGAAGAGAGAGAGGCTGTTTCGTTGGAGGAGGACTGCGCAGATGTGACGGATGATGGGACGGAACCAGAAGAAGATGTCCTTGAGGACGCGGCCGACAATGGTGCTGACGTTGCCGGTTTCCACGACGCAGTGTTTTGCGTGAGGGTTGGATCCCGCAACACAAGGCGTTCTGCGGTGACAACGAGCTCGCCGGTGACGTCGTTGCTGTCGTTGACAGGATCCGTGGAGACGGCAACTGATGCCATGGTGCTATGTCACGTTTGTGATATTGATGTCGATAGTGACGCTGGTGCGGATCTGGACGTCGTTATGAGCTTGCGATGCGCACTGATCTGCTTTGTATCAGTATCAGGGCTGAGTTTGGGGACAGGGGCTGTTTTGTGGTGTGTTGGTGCAGGGCTTGTGATGTTGATGGGGAAGAGCGTAGCGCGCGTATGTGTTGTATCTTTGTGATGTGGTGTTGCTGATGGAGGCGCTGCTGATGCTTCTGTTCCTTGTGAGAACAGGACATGTCTTCCTCACGGATTTGGCAGCAGCTCTGTCGCACTTCCCACCACAACGCATCAGGAGGCGTTGTGGTACACACAGCGTGGTGCTCACTGTTCGGTTTCTGCGCTGTGTTCTGTAGACAGCACCAATCGTGATTTGATGCATGTTCTGCACGAACGGATGCGTTGATGTGCGAGCGGCATCACTGTTGGCATGTTCGTCCTCGTCCTCGTTGTGGAGTCTCTGTCACTGTCAGTTGGACATGGATGTTTTCCGACGATTGTGGATGGTGTCCCGCACAGCCTTCTCCCAGTCGCCTCGACGACGATCAACGACGATCAACACCCAAGACTTGTCACGTTGAAGTTCTTGTTGAAACAGAAAGTGACATTTCTCTTTGGGTGTCCCTCAACATCCTCCACAAGAAATATTTCGGCCACACCGCAGCCTCCATCCCCAACATCTATCACCCGCCAATCCAACATTCCACCCCCGTTGTTCCCGGAATCTCTGCCCTTGACATCTTCCATTGCCATTCACCTCAACGCGCGAAGGCATCATCGTCCCTCACAGAGCGAGAGCGAGGTGCATTGCCAAGAACGCAGCCGAAGCCATTCATGGAAGCACCCGTCAATGCATCCATAGACTTGTGCACGTCTCTCTCTCCCTCCCTCATTCGACAGCTTTTAGCTGCCCCCGGCCTCCTCATCATTCCATCTCATTGTTGTCCACCAACCCGCCGCGGCGGCTGCTGATCTCTTCGTCAAACGAGTGCCGTCATTGTCGCAACCAAACAAGAGTCGCACCATCCCGTCTGCACACGCACCTCAAACAATGGACTCAGCACAAGCTGGTTGCAGAGAGAATCTGCCGTACCTCTGCAGACTCCGTGTTTCCCGATTGGTTATTTTCTGTGTCAACGTTCGTCTCCGACTTGCGCTCGGAATGCCAACGCGGAGTGGATGCAAGTTATTAAAATTGGAGCGTTTGTCGTCCGTTGCTGTTGATGTGCGCAACAAAACTTGCTTCTCTCGACACCTCTTCTGTCTTCACCGATCACTGTTGTCTGCAATGCCAACGTTGGTGGAAGGTTCCGCTGAGCGTGGAGTGAGGCGGAGCGTTGCTCTGCTTGTTGTTATCTCTCAGCCAGGTCAACTCAAGTCGGGTTGGATGGATGATTGTCTTTTTCTTCTTCCTGTTCTCGTTGTTGTTGGTCTTGTTGTTCTTGTTCTTGTTCTTGTTGTGTCGATTTTGGTCTCTTCGCACCTCTCTCTGTTTGTTGATCCCAAACTCGTCTCTCTCTCTCTCTCTGTGCCGGTTGTCCCTCGTTTTCTCTTGTGCTGTTTCCCACACGTCTGCCACGGGCTACTTTTTTCCTCCCCCATCACCGAATCGACACCATCTTGTCCGCGGCACGTCTCCCCTTCGCGTTTTTTGCAACTTCACACCAAACTCAGCACGCCGGGCGGTTTCCAACTATCTGGCACATATCAACGCACCATGGGTGAGACAGTCGTCAACGGAAGACGAGTTTCGGTCGTGTCACGAGTATTTCCAGCGTCCAGTACATACTCTCAACATGAAAATAGGTCAGGCCATTTTTTCACACTCGGAGTAGTCAGGTTCTCTGGCTGTGCCTGCTCGTTCGATTTATTGCGGCTCACAGACCGTTGAACGCAAGCCAACCGTTGAACGACATTGATGAGAGACCATGTGCCCCCTTTTCAATTGCTATGAAAGGGGTGGATTCAATATCCCCCGAATTTGTCTCAAATGGTATCTTTCTTGTGATGTCTCGGACAACTGACGTTGTCGTGTTCTGCTGATCCTCATCAGATGATGCTCATCCTTTGGATACAAGGGAAGAGGGGGACATACATACAGAGAGAAAGAAAGAGACCTGCGCATTGGCTCCAATTCGCCATTGCAGCCATCATCTGCATTGAGTCTCATCCATCCAAATGTCTCGGATCGATCATTCGTCGTGTCTCCTGCTGCTCGTCTTCCTCGCAACCTCCGTGATGGGCGCTGCGGCATTCTTCGGCTCATTGTCAACATCAATATCGCTGCAAAGATGTGCGAGGTCAATGTTGGCACCATCTTTGCGAAACAGAAGAGCGCTCGAAACATCATGCCGCGGACACCGTCGCATGTTTGCTGCACAACGAAGCAACGGCGACCTTCACTTCATTCCAATTGCTTCGCAGAATGCGACGCTGCGATCCACGATGGACAGCGAGACAGAAACGCTCTTGGCGTATCGGTACAAACGGCCTAAGGCATTGCTGGGGCTTGAGGCATTAACGGAGACCAGGCGGACGAGAAAAGAAGAAACCGTCGTGGTGATTCTGAATGGTTTCGGTTCCACGATGGACGGAAGCAACAAGGTTGCAACCATCGTTGATCACATCCATTCCAAATGGAACACTGACCAAACGACGCGATATGTCTCCACCCTCACCATGGATTACAGAGGACATGGCAGGTCCACTTTCCGCCGACGTCGCCGTGACGACACCGCCAGTCAGTCACCAACTTCGACAGAAGCCGAGTCCAGCACCGCCCAGCTCCACGATTTCGTCTTGAGCGATTGGATGCACGACGTGGAACAAGTCTTCCACAAGGTCATCCTGCACAACAGTGAGGACGAGGATAAGGACATCCGCACATCCGTCATCATCGTCGCATCATCGATGGGTGCATTGATCGCATTGAATGTGATCCGCATGTCGCTCGGCAATGTCAGCAACGACAAGATGATAATCGCCGGGCTGGTTGGAATCGCGGCAGCTCCCAGATTTCTGCAGCATGTGTACGACACGCAGCTGTCACACGAACAGAAGCACCAGCAGCTGCCACAGCAAGGGTACATCCAGTTTTCATCCCAGTACAAGATGACACCAGAATCCAGCAACAACAACAACAACAGCAACAATATGAATGTGACCACTGCGCAATCTACGGAATCTACAACGCCGCTGCCACCAACCAATCCCGATCCGTATTCTGTAATCTTGACCCAGCGATTATTCGACGATGCAAAACAATGGAACCTGCCGTTGAATTCCAAGACACCCTTCCCATTTCCGATCCACCTGTTTCACGGAATGCAAGACCCCGATGTGCCCCATGACATGGCATTGCAGCTTGCCAAGTGTTTGGATCCCAATCCGACAGTTGCAACATTCCCTGCCACACGTCCAGCTCACAAAGTTCACCTCACATTGTTTCCAAATGGTGACCATCGTTTGTCCAAGCCGCAGGAGTTGCCTCCCATTTTGGAGGTGGTGGATGATCTCATTGCGCGTGCGCTCCTTGAACAGCAATAGCTGCAGCAAGGATGATCCTGGCCATGGTCTGGCTACTCGTACCCCACCAGTGTGTACGAGTACGAGTATGAAACGCGAGCTTGATAGTCGTACACGCATCGCGCACCAGGACAGATGGACGAATAGAGTAGAGCATAGTTAAGTATGAACATAGTTAAGTATAGGAATTACGAGTACGAGTACGAGTACGAATATATAATAGTACTCTGGAGGAGTTCACTGCAACATGTGAAAAGAATTCAATCCTTCTCATGTAGTTTGCGGAAACATATCTTGTACACCACGCGGGGATGGCTCCACGTGCTTCTTCTTCTTGGACGATGACTTGTTGCGGCGCAGACGTCTCCGGCTGCCGCTGTCGTTGCTTCGTGGAGTCTCGTGCGTTGGTGTGTTGAAGGACGAGAGGCTCATATGCACCGTCGATGGGGTCTGGGGAGTGGATAGAGACTTCCTAGAATACTTGGACGGTGTGTTGACGGACAGAGCAGCTGCGGCTGCCGCCGCGGAAGCAGACGCTGGCAACGGGTCGGATCTGCGAGAGATTTTTGATCTTGCCAGTTTTCTGCTGGACAACGCCTTGCATGGGGTCGAGTGGTGCTGGTGGTCTTTGGTCTGCTGCAGCTTCTTCCTGCTCGCGGCGATGACGGGTGTCGTCGACAGGTGGTTACTGTCGATGAACAAGGCATCCTGGTACTTGTCCTTGAGGTTCGATCTCGGGTGCGAGTTCTTCTTGTTGGATCCCTTGCCTTCCTCGGGAGGATCGACGACGAGCCTGGATTGAGACAGCCGTTGTTCGATGGCATCGTCAGATAGGAACAATGCCAACGACGATGATGGTTTGCGCAACGCGCGTTCGTCGTCATCTTCTTCATCGTGCCGGCCAGTGTTCACGTTTCGCCCGCTGTTGCCACCGCCACCGCCTGCCTTCAAACCTCTGCGAGACCTGGTCAATGATGACGATCTAGACCTGGACCGTCGGGGCGATCCTGAGCGGAGTCTACGCGAGGAACTGCCGGCGACGCGACGTTCGTACAACCTCGCCATGGGCTGACGCTTGAGGGAGACACGTCGGCGGCTGGGTGGGGCCTTCATGTTGTGATCTGGACACTCTTCTTGTAGCTGCTGCTGCTGCTGCTGTTCTCCGCCAGGGTACGGGAACGTTGGATATTTGGTGTTGCTGGGTGGAACGGCAGGATCTGCAGCATTGCTCTGCGGCATTGGGGGAGGTACGATGTCGGCCTCCAAGGCCGCCAGTTCTTCCTCGTCAGATGAATGCTTCGACAGATAGCTGGACAGCGAGGTCCTTGTGCTGGTCGATGGCGTTGGCACGACGGACGCTGCGGCGGTTTCCCCCGCATGGCTGGAAAGCCGTCTCTCGTTGCTCCCCCGACGTCTTGCGGAAATCCGTCTCTTCGATGATGCGGACGATGACTTGGAGGAGGGTGTGCAGACGCCAGGCGAGGCTCCCGCATCGTTCGCCAAGTTCAGCTCCACAGACATTGCACGTTGGCGGCGTCCCATGTGGGCATTGGGTTGGCGGTGGCGGGCCGATCCGTAGGAAGCGGTTCGCCTAGGAGGCACCCGACGTCCTTCGTTCTGCGATCGCGGGTGATGTTGCTGTTGCTGTTGTTGCTGTTGCACCAAGGATCGTCGTCGAGAGGAGGAGGCGGAGCGAGACTTTGATGGTGATCTGGATGGTCGGAGCCGACGAATTGGATGCCGCGCGCGTCTCCGCGAAGCTCGTCGTTCTTGCTTTTCGGCAAACGCCAACTCTCGGAACGACTCAGAACCATGCGGAATGCTGTTGCCCATCGTCGAGTTCGATTCGCCATGGTTCGAACTCGCATCGCCGGTAACGTCAAACCCGGATTCTTTCAGGTCAAGAAGACTGTGTGATGTCTCGAAGGTTGTCGAATCGACCTCGTTATCTTCGACTTCCTCAGCGTCTTCCTCATTACCGTCTTCGTGGGCTAGGTGCTCGTTGCCGCCCTTTCCTTCTTCAGCTGCTGCATTGTTTGCCAAATCCGGCTCAGCATCATCCATTGAATCCTCTTCATCTTCCATCTCTGGCAATGATGCAAACGCCTTCTCCATCGTGCTCTTGCGCTTTTGGCTAGGCCTCTCCTTTGTCTGTCGTTGTGGCTGTGTTTGCTGTTGCTGTTGCTGTTCATCGCCAACATGAAAGGACATAACATCAGCGCTGAGGAAGGATTGGTGGTAGAAGCTGTCCATGCTCAGACTCTGCTTCACAGGTCGAACGCTCGATGGCTGGAGGTTAATCTCTTCTTCGTGCTCGTCTTCCTGATTGTCATCATGCTGCCTCTTGACATCGTGACTTGACGATGCTGACCTTGGAGGTGCAACTCGTGAGATGCGTCGGCTGCGACGGTGGTGCTTTTGATCGGTTTCCGACTTTTCTGCTGTCCCTTCCCTCGAGGTGCTGCGACGTCGTTGGCCATGCTGCGATCTGCGTTCACGTTGGCGATGTCGTTGTGCTGGATAGGGGGACTGGGAGGATGGTTCAGGCTCGTTGCCCAACTCGGGGACATCTGATGAAGTCACCATGTTGTGTTGGCTGCTTGACTTCCTGCGAGGCACATTCGACTTCGTCGATCTGCGTTTGCCTTGCTGTTCGAGGTGGGCCTGCAGCAGAGTCTGCGATGGTCGTCGTTCCGCTCTGCAATTGGCATCGACGGCAATCCCGTCGCTATCCCCATCCGTTTCCCCTTGTGCTTCTGTCTCCGATCCGTCTGCGTCGCTCGAGGCGCAATCGCTATCCGAAGATGAATCGCTGTGGTTGCTGTGGTCGCCTTGGCTGTACCCACAATCTTCATCTTCGTACTCGGTGCAACTTTCAACGTCGCCATGGTCATCGTAGTGTCCATGATCATGTTCGGAAGATGAGGAGCAGTACGATGAATCGTCTCCACCGCTGCTATCGCTGCAATCGCTGCTGCTATCGTAGTCTTCATCGGTGCCCCTGTCGCTGGATGATGTAGAGGACTTGAGCAGATCCTTAAAGTTGAGATCGCGGCGATGCAGGCCGCGGCTGGTCTTGATGCTGGGCTCCCCGATCGTCAACGTTTCTTCGGAGGAGAAGGAAGACGAGAGCGACATGAGAGATGTGATGCCGGTGGCGGTGCTCTTGATGGATCGTCGGCTGAGCGTGCGATCGTGCGACATGGCATCCTCCATCTCCAGACGCCTCGACGATCGTCGGTGCTGCGGGCCGATCTGGGTGATGCTGTCATCGTCGCTGTTGCCATTGAGCGCTGCGGTGGCAGTGGTGGCAGCGCCACGTCTAATCTTCCTCCCTGGACCACCGATGCCAACGCCAGCACTGGCGACACTGATGTTGCGACTCTCGAGGTTGCTGCCGATGTTCCCGCTGCCAGCCTTGTGCTGCTTGGCCAAAAAGTCATCGAGCAGCTGCGCGTTGAAGTACTCTCGGAGGTGGTACTTGCGTCGTGCAAACTCTAGCCTGTCGGTGGCGGTTGGGGCCGGTGAAGGGTCTCCCGTCTTGTCCTGAGAGGCGTACAGGATGCCTCGCAGCGAAAGCCGTTCATCGAACAGAAACGCTTCCCAGATGGAGTTGAGGACGTCGTTGCCGCAGATTTGCATGGCATGCACCTGGTCCAACGTCCAGCTGTCCAAGTGCACGCTCTTGACGATGCAGATGTGCGTTCCCAACGATCGCAAGGCGCTGCAGCACTGGTAGCAGATGAAGGCGCCAAGCATGCTGACCGGTGATGCTGAGCCATCCGTCGATGGCTGAGCTCTGGTCGACGCGTTCGTCATGGATTGACTCGGCACCTTGACCAGCAAGGCCCAGGTGGTGTCGCGGATCCCGCATTCGGAGCAGAATTGATTCTCTGGCAGCTTCCTCGTGGCTGCCAGCCGCTTCTTGCACAGGTTGTTCATAGTTGAGGTCGCCATGCGGGCAGCCCGCTCGTATTCGTAGGCAATGGAGGCGACGTTCCAAGAGCGCTCTGCTGGTGTTTTTGCGATCAAGATGGTGTCAGCAGAGACGGAAAGGCAGTGCTACATGCGATGGTTGCAGGTGGCTGGTTGCTGATTGGCAGGTTGGTGGATAGGTGGATAGGGTTCGATGGTGGTCCTCGTTTGTTGATGCTGTCGATGTCGTTGATCCCGTTGATGCTTGGTGCATCCATCGCAAGGGTGGGATGGAGGCAGACTTTCGATCAACAGTTGATGCAGATGCTGATGTTGCTGGAAGTGATGTGGCTCGCCGAATTCGTCCGTTTTGTCGTCCTACGAGCTACTCGCAGCAGCAGCTGTGGCCGTCGCTGTCGCTGTGATTGTTGTGAATGTGGATGTGGACGTTTGCTTGTCCCACCACCCGCGTGTTGTCGCAGATCTCCTTGTGCGGTTGCTGTTCTTTCTCGCTGGTGTCGAGGAACAGTAGTGAGGATACTGTGGGCGCATCGCAATACAAGGTGCGAGGTTCGTTTCCCGCTTTGGGGACGAAGCGCGATACTGCCTGTGGTTGCTCGCACACGTACGCAAGCTTCGGTGTGACAACACCGACCAAAACATCAACGCAAGAGAGCGGTTTCACAGGCCAAACAAGCTGTCGCTGTTTGCGCCAATCAACACGCGCAAACAACAAGGGGAAGCCAGAACACTCGAAACCAATAGACGTCCATGGATAAATTGTGAGGACAAAGGCTGCAAGACCAAGACCAAACGCGCAAACAGCGCAGAAGCCGAAAGTGTCGCATAGATTAAATGATGGTGTCTCAACACGACATCTTATCGGTCGTGCGGTCATAATACTGTTAATAGCTTTGGTGTCTGTGACACCGCTGAAGGCTTAGATCTGAGCTGAGGTTCTAGCGTTCACATTTTGAAACCCAATCGTACAAACCAAAAACGCGATGGACAAGGCACGAAACGTCACCAAACAACCCCAAGGCGCGAACTACTGTCGCGAAGACACCCCCACCAGATGCGGACAAGAAACAGAGAGGGAGGGAAGACAGGGCGAACGACGCCCCAAGGCTCTTGTCAACCAGCTGACCAACCAACAAGCCAACGGTGTCGGTACGTTCGCAGAGAGAGAGAGTAGAACAGAGAAGCGCAGAGCGGAGTAAATGCAGGCGAAGCAACATCAAAGCTATCGCCCATCCACACAAGCGGAACTAACAACCACACCGACACAGCACTATCGCAAAGAGGTTGGCCTCCATTGTCAACTCGGCACTCTATACTTGTACGAGTACGTATGGTAAGTAGTACCTTTGAGAAGAAGCCTCCGTCCTCTGGTCGTATGCAGGATTTCAAATAGTGCAGAGTGTGCCGCATAGGTCGTAGCCCACCCACAATACCGATCGACATTCCCCCACTCGCACACCCGAGCCTGGTGCGATCGCGACGATGGTCGTGAAAGTGCTTTGCCTCCCCTGCCCACATGGTGCTCTGGTGCTCGTCCATGGAGATTGAATTGACAACAACCAAGAAACATGGCATCGCAAACGCCCACGTCTCGATTCGGCACACAATTCCAAGTTTGCGACTTATTCGAATGAGTCGACTATT
Organism: Craspedostauros australis; assembly: GCA_026770025.1. Taxonomy (NCBI): domain Eukaryota; phylum Bacillariophyta; class Bacillariophyceae; order Mastogloiales; family Achnanthaceae; genus Craspedostauros; species Craspedostauros australis. Next base: position 1,030,433 of record JAMXDE010000023.1, read on the forward strand.
TAGGGGGTGGGTGACCTGGTGGTAACCACATTTTTTACCGCAACTCCCACTCCACCCCCTTTCTGCGACAACAACTTGGCGCCAAAAAGAATCTTCCGTGTCAACAGATGAGAACCGAACCGCAACGCAATCTGTGCTGGGTTCTTCTGACCATCTTGTGTTTCTGCTGTCATCCCCGTCCTCTTGCTCTCTCTCTCTCTTCTCTTGGAGGAGAATCTGTCACGAGAAGAAAGAGTTCTTGTGCGTTCATGTTACCCACGCGTTGCCCAACACACACACCAAGAGGAGGAAGTCGTTGCAATCTCACAAAAACAAACGAGCGAGAGCTGTCAACCTCCAACTCCCAAGACAACAGCAAAGCCAACATCAACAAGAACATCAATAGCATCGACAGCACCAAGCACGCATCATGAAGAGCCCCTCCACTATCCCTTTCCTTCTCACTACGCTTCTCCTTGCTGCAGCAGGATACCCAGCAGCCGCCGGCGCGACGTCCTCGCACGCGGAGGACACGCCAGATGACAACGCTGCACCAGCCAACGGGGGCGACTGGGTGGGTAAAATCTCCAAGTCGAACGTTGATGGCGGCGCTAGGGTACGCCGATCTCGCGGAGGATCACCGGTGCAATCTTCCTCCGCTGCCTTCTCGTCTTCCATATCCGACAACCGAAAGCACAGAGCTTCGAAGCGTAATGCGCCCAAGACACCGCACGCGGGCACTGATGTGACCAAGAAGGTCACCGCGGCAGATTCCCTCTTTGCCTCTGTCAGCAAGGTGCCATGCAACGAGAACGGCGTCGTCCATGCCTGGTGCAGCAACGCCATCAGCAACTCGGATCTTGCATGCGCCATCGACCCCGCAAGCAATATGTATGCTTGCCGGTGCGACGAAGATACATCCCATTGCCCGACTGAGTGCATCCAGCCAAACTCAGATAGCGCGAGCGTTCCCATCGCTCCGTTCCAAACCGCACCCCATTCCATCGTTTGCCGCGGAATCCCCGAGGATGAACCGAACTACATTCTCGTGCGACCAAAGGAGGTCACATCCAAGTTGCCCTTGCACCATTGCGAGAACAACGCGCTTGTCGCCAACTGGTGCAACGAAGGCCAGGCAGCCATAATCGACGACAGAAACAAGCTGAAGCTGAAGGGGGAAAACAAAGACGGCAACTTGGACTGCCTCCTCCTTCCAGCACTGGATGAGTACGTTTGCACCTGCTACGGCAATCGTGCTGCTTGCCCACAGGATTGCGTCAACGGCGAGAAGCCCGATCGCGTGTCGGCCCATGCCATCCGTTGCAGTGGCATTCCGCAAGACACGCCCAACTACGTGTTAGTGGAATCGAAGCACAAGTAGGGCCGCAAGTCAACAGATCGCAGCGCAGAAGCAGTGGCGAAATCGTCTGTCCACACCTTGGTGACGACGAAGCAAACTAAACGATTGCGTGGCGAGAGTTCATTTGAGCAGGACCGCGAACCAATCCAAATTACTTTACGAGCTACTACACTCCATTTTACCCTATTCTGCTCGACTCTACTCTACTCTGCACGACTCTCCACTGCTCTATGAGCACTCTCTCGTAACCAATCAACGAGCCAGTTATTCAACGATAGTTCTCTAATACGGGTACATCAACAACACTCTTATCAACCATACGTACTATACATTTCATTGCGATTTGGGTGCCACGGCAAACATCTACTCCACCCAGGCATGCCAAGCGCTGGAACAAACCTGCAACAGCTGCGGCCGCTGCCCCTATCCTCTCGAAACATGGCTTGTATAGTACCATGAGCAGACTTGTGAAAGCAATTCACACGAGAGACCGGTATGTGCATCACCCAATTCACTTATTCATTCATTCATTGATTTGCGTACGATGTCCAACATATTCTGATATCCATGCTACTCTGTTTAAGCCGTACCAGCAAGCAGCGCCGCCGTGGACCCAATTAGCATGCCGGCAATCGCGAGGCCGTGCGCAGAGGTAGAAGATGTTGTCGGCGCCATGGTTGGCGGGCCCGTCGGGGGCTTTGTCGTCACAGTAATGTTAGACTTTGGACAATCGGCATCTGTGAAGGTTGACGTGTACTTGAGATCCCAGATGCTTCCCTTCACCTGTTGGTGTCGGCATCGTTGGCAGTTATCAATATTGTTCGCACCACCACGGCATTCGTCATTTCCGGCGATTGCGCAAGTCATTGGACAGAAGAAAAGGAGACGCAGGGCGGAGGTGAGATCATGAATGACAAATCGCAGGCCGCCATGCACTCGTGCGCTGCTCGTGCGAGTCTGGCGATGGGAGTTTGATTCGAATCATTGTCTCCGTATTGCGTCGTCCTTCTGCTTTTTTGCATAATGGAGGCAGGTCTGGGACATCGTGCGATGGATTGCACGAGGAGGGCACCTTAGCGTAGCCGCCTTTGCCTTGGGCCATTCCTCTTTGCAATCATCTTTCGATGGAATGCAGCATCGAGGAGCCACCTCTCCTTCATCCCTACCATCGCGCTGCTTCGTTCCTTTCGTCTCCAACGCTGTGAAAGCAAGTTTAGCCTTGACATCGTTGGACATGTCACTTACGATGCAATAGCCATTGGTCACATTGAGAAAGCAGCCACCATCCGGCGCATCAAAGAGGGAGCAACAGTCGCCTTCGAATTCATGCGTGTCGTTGATGTCTTCGCAAGAGACCTCGGCGTCGGTGTGCAGCTCGGCCTCCTCATCGCGCTCGCTCAGCGCCGCAAGGGAAGATCCCATGAGGACGGCAACTGCCATCATGGCCAAAAGGAACCGTTTGGAGTTCATCGCGCTCCTTCTCTGTGCTGATGTCTTCATCTTCGATATTTGTGGATTATAGTTCAATTCTGTGTGTTCGAGTAGTGTAATAGCACTCTGCAACCAAAGAGGAAAAGGTCGTTGGTGCTATTGCGATGCCAAAGGTACGAATAGTAGGTATGTGCGTATGTGCATGCGATTGTTGCGGTGAACTGATTTGGTTTGATGTTGTTGTCTTTTTTCTCACAGAATCCATTGCTTCTGTCTGCGGTGACAACACGAGAACGACGCACAAAATCGCCAATGAGGATCGCCGCGGAGAAAACCGCCGAAAAGTGACCATCATCGGTCATTCCATTTCAAATAAGCACTATACAAGTACTTCTTGTTCTCGTCAACACCCCCGACTCGACATCATTTGAGTCACGATGTCGGATTCAACCGAATGATTCAGTCGTGTACCGCGCCAATCCGATCGACACGTCTGATTTCAAAACGGTCATCTTCCCTCCCCGTTCGCTGGCGTTGGTGGTACCAAAACGGACAAGGATGTCAACAAGGAATAGTCGTAGTACAGAATGTAAGCAGCTGCTCTTTGTGGACAGCCAACTCTCGCGACGCACCCCTGTCGCTCCGAAGGGTGAACGTGGCCTGAAATTCAAATTTCTGAGCCGTTGTTCTTGTCGTCCTTTGCGCGGCTATTCTCGCGCGAGCGTGAAGTTCATCTCCACCCAGCGCCCGTCCACGACTTGTCCACGGAGTTTCATCTGGATATGGACATGGGGCATCGCCACGCTGCAGGCAGCGGATATCAACGAATGATGATCGTCCTATCCAAGAGCTGGTTTGGACCTCAAAGGTTGGAAGAAGTTTGTTGTGGCCGGAATGTCCATATCTCCGTCCTTTGCGAGCTAGTTCGTTTTGATCGTAGTCTTTGTCGTGCCTGAGTCGTGATTGTATTGTTGCAACAATCGAACTGGTCAAGTCGGGTGTTTCTGTTTGCATCACGACTGGATAACGGAAATTGTAACTGTTGGCTGTTTTGAACCAAACGCCTGGAGTAAGAAATAGTGACGACATCAGGCTGCGAGTATGGTATGTACACACGTACAAGAATGTATTCATACCTGCCGTTCACGTGATGTTCTGTCAGCACTCGTGCAGTTCAGCTCAGGTTTCCGTACGGCATGGTGCCATAGGTACGAGTACACAAGCACTGCACCAAACATGATTGCACTCACAGCTGCATCTGACCGGCTCACGAAGTGCGCCATCTCGCGCCAATGCATGCGGATTCATGTAGTCCCATGTCAGCTTGTGTCTTCCCCTTCTTCCACTCACAATCTCAACAACAGCAAAAGCTGAAAGCAAGAGCAAGAGCAAACACAAACGCAATCGATGCAAAGAGCAAGTGAAGATTACCACATCGACTCCGCAAACAGCGTCGATAGAGCAGGATTCATGATGTTGAAGCAAGAACAAGTCACCGCGGCAGCCTTGGGCGTCTACTTCGAACGACTTTCCGTCTTCGGCATCTTCGGCCGTGTCTGCCATATCTTTGGGCAACGTTGGCTGGCCTTCCTCGCCATCGCAACCTCAGTATACCTTGCTGGGCTGCTGTTTGCCACTCTCACAGCCTTGGTGATGGGACACGACACTGACATCGATGGCTTCAGCGTTGACGTGTACGCCTTTGCCAACATCGTCCCAACGAAGAAAAATGTGATCATCTTTGTCATCGAGTCGTTCATCTTCTACTGCTTCGAATGCATCGCACAGGGCACCATCATTTGGCTCGTCATCCACCTCTACGTCGACCAACACCGCACCATAATGGAGGCATTCACTCAAGGTCTTCGTCGGTGCTTTGCATTGGTCATGGCCAATGCCATCATCTTCCTCATCTTGCTCGTCACCACATGGGTGGTACTGGCGATGACGGTGATGGGGTCAGTTTGGATGCTTCATGGGTACGATGCCGATGATGACAATGGCAACGGCAACGGCAATGCCAATGGGAATGGGAACGAGAACAGCTACAGCTCCACCCGTTTCGTCGAACTCGAGCTCTGCCTCTTCTTGGCCCTGTTCGCCTTCTACATCTACGTGCTTCTTGGTTCCTACGTGACGTTCCCCGCGATCATGACTGAAGACATGGGGCCCATTCAAGGCATCAAGCGCTCCTTCAACCTCTCCATCGGTCACAAGTGCTCCATCCTCGGTATCTTCCTCATGTGTTGTCTGATCAAATTCATCGTCGTCTTCATCCTCGCCGCTTTTGAGATGTATGAGTACGGCAATCCGTACGCTGATGATACAACTAACTTTTGGGTTTGTCGCGTCATCGATGCAATCTTGGCAATCCTGTACATGGCATTGGGAGGCATGTAAGTTGGACTTTGATCGGCTGTCGCCTGCTCATTCTTTGCAGTGGAATGCGACCGAGTACTCCATGTTGCATGCATTGATCTTCATCCATTCTTACTTCGTTCATGCCCACGGCGCTCACTTCTCTCAACTTGCCTCTTCGCTCTCACAATTCCATATCTGCTGTTGAACACGGTCCTGTCGTTCGACGAACTATGGATGGCAATGGTCACACCAACAACATCATCCATCGCGAATGCAACACATGCCCTCCGTCACCAATGATACACACAGCTTCCAAGCAGTTATCTACCTGAACTTGCGCGTGCACAATGAAAGCATGGACGCGGACAGGCTCTCCAGTGATCTTGGTTTGACGGACGCTTCGTACATCACCATGAACGATGTCGTCTAGAGAGAGAGAGAGAGAAGTACATGCAAGAGCGAACGTGCCACACGATCCGAAGATGTGGTGTAGGCGTATCCAACACCCAGTTACTCAGCAAGCAGCTCTCGCCTGTCCGTACTTGTATGGTATAACTCTATCAGTATCATTGCCCTCGGGAGTGTCTTCCGGCACAAATGGCCGCAACCAGAATCTAGCTGAGTACGATTGTCAATAGATGTTGAACAGCAAGCAAGCTCAAGCACCAACGCACCCGAGGTAGATCATCACCACAATAGGAAGTCTGTTTCCACCATTTGCACAACAACATCGAATGGTGTGATATTGCGTCATCTGACAGTGGAGTATGTGTATATTGCATGCTGAAACTGACGCCAGTATCAATGCTCATGTCCGCACTATTAGTATTGTATAATTTGTACGATGTCCACACATCAAACGAGCGAGGACTCTGCTGAAGTGCCGCCTTGTCATCAGTGTGATGAATCGATCTTGGCTCCCGCGTTCATGCAACAAAGCGTGTTACTTTCGTGTCGTCTCGCCACGAATCAAACAAGGACACGCTTGTACCCTAGCTACTTGTAAAACAAGCACGACTCGCTTTCCTCTAAATGGAGGACTGTAGTCTGGCATGACGCCTATTTTGCTCCCTTTTAACACTTGTTTTCCGACTTCCGTATCTACAAATGATGCTTTTGCCCAACAGAATCTTTTTGCCTGAGATTTTGACGAACCAGGCGCTTGCTTCGCCCAGAGATCGCCGTGGCAGTGGCAGCAACAGCGGTGGCAGCAGCAACAACAAGAGCAACGATGGCAAGGCTCGTACTCCAGTTGGTTCCACATTCGCACCATACTCGTGCTCGAACTACAGAGAGAGTGCCAACATTGAAAGTCATACTCGTGTAGTAATAATATAATATTCTATAACTGTACATACCGCTCTTTCAACGAAGAGAGTACGCAGAACAACGGAGCACGCTGTGGCACACTACCTCACTGCATTCGTGCGGCCTGCCTTGCCGTGAAAAGTCGGAACCATGAACTTCGGTTCGCGAAGGAGCCTGCGGGTGGATGCGCATGGCAAGGACCGCCCATGGCAGTACGATTGGAAGAGCCCGCGGTGGCACATGGCTGTCAGCGCAGACACCATGAACAGCGGCGGCTCGGGCACCAATGTCGAACAGAAGAAGAGGAGCAGCAGCAAGATCCGTGCCAGAGCCAGCGCCGTCGCAGGAGCCGTGGCTGCGTTGGGCGTCATCCCAGACGAAGCTCCGCTGGACACGTTGGCGCCAATCACGAAGGAGGCATCGGCAGAGTCGACCTCCACGTGCACATTCTCGTGCTCATCCCTCGTGAACTACGCAGAGCTCCCGAATTCCATCAAGCAGCAGCTTGACGACGAGGACGTTTACAGCTTCCAGGCTGCGTCCACGAAAAAGCAGAGCGGCGAGAATGGGAGCGATCAAGCATACGACAACAACGATGACTCCAAAACGAATGACGAGGATAGTGCGTACCACTTCGATGATGACTTCGGCAGTCCCGTCCGAATGCGTCTCCCGAGCACACGCAAGAGAGACTCGCATCACATCCTGCTCAAGGTCTCTCTGCTGTCATCGCCAGCATCAACAGACAGCGGTGCAACACAATCACAACCGCATGCCAAGCCTTCCGCTTCGTCGGGCAAGCCTGATGCGTCGCCGCTGAACACATCTGTTCGTCTGGAAGTCTTCACGATCCCGACAGTCTCGGATCCGTCCTCGTCATCCATAGCTGCAGCGGCAGCCGCAGCATCAGCTGCGACACCACCACCGTATGCACTTTCGGATGCAGATGCTGCGCCCACGACGACGCTCACCCGGATCATTTCCAAAACGTTGCTCTGGCCCAGATCTGTCGACCCAGCTTCCGACAACGCTGCCAATCACAAGCATTCAAAAATCTATCAAAAGCAGAACATCTTCCAACGTCTGTTTCCTTGGCAGGCAGAGAAGAAGATCACGGAACTCGGCACCAATCCCAACCAAGCAGATGGCGAGAACAAGCCAGAGCACAGTCGCAACCGCAATCGTAATCGCAGCCGACAGAACGATTCGCGCGGTGCAAAGGAGAGCAGGGAAGGTATAGTGGGTGCCGCCTTGCTTCGTCTGCCGTCGCAGGGAGATGAGACAAAAGCACAACGAGACACCGGATTCGACAAGATCGCAGCCGCACCAGGCGAGCCATCTCTCATGCACGGCGACTTGTCACCAGAACAAGCGTCTGCGATGGAGGTCCTGGAGTTCCTCTCGTTGGGCATGGCGACGCCCACCATGGTTCAAGCGCCCAAGTTGCCTGATGACGCAGCTCATTTGAAGGATGCCATTGGCGCATCCAACGATGGGAACCATGAAACTCAAAGTCCGACCAGCAAAGGCGACGCACGAACAGCTGCACAGCAAAAGCCCTCACCCCAGTCCGGTGGCGTGAATACAAAGCCAGGGCTGGCCTCGGGAGAAGCCGCCACGCTGCCATTCCATCCAATATCACCAAAGACTACAGTGACAGGCACAGCTGCAGGCACTGTCCCATCCATGTCTGCAGCTGTGGATGCGGAACGTAAGGAGAACAGCAAACCAGACTCAATTGTTGCCACTCCCACGAACAACAACAACAACAACGCAGGCAAACCAGATGGTTCGTTGTCGCGCATGCCGCTTCGTTGCATGTGCATCGGTCAAGATGGGCAGATATACGTGTACGACCCTTGGCATTTGCTTTGTGCCGATGAACCTCGCCCTGTGGACACATCCGAGAAGGGTGATGGCAAGAAGAGGGAACGCAACGATGACATGGGCGATGCCTTCGCCGCCCTTCTTTTCGGCATCGATCTCGACAAGCAGCTCAAGTCAACCATCCTGCCATTGAGTCAACCGCTCAAGACCATCTCGCTTGCGGCAGTTGATCGGAAAAGCGAGGCGAAGATGTCGGATCAGCCTGCTGCTAAGAAATCGATGGCTTCATCAGCAGCGTCAACATCGAACATGGGGCAGCAACGTGCAAATGATGACAGCACCAGCGCAAACGCCAACACCAGCAAGCGGAAACCTCGAGCCAATGACAAATCCCTCATCGCATCTCTCATGGACTGGAATCCGTCTCTCGTCGAGCCATCGACCTTGATCTACTTGACCAAGCACAACAAACCGACGTCGATGATCCAGGTCGGAGACTACCTGGTTGTCATTGGTTGTGGTTTCAAGCAGCGTCCCGGAGAGATCGTGGATCAGATCCGCGCGAAAGAAATCGGCAAGCCCAAGCCTCATCACCGAGATGGCGAACCATCGCGCGATCAAGATGGGGCCACTGGTGGCGATAGCAACAGCAAGTGGTGGGACGACCATGGCGACGGCGGCACCGGTCCCAGTTCCAGCCCCGATGCCGACGATCTGGCAACTGCGGAAGACACGAAGACGGAGTTGATGGAGAGCGACGATGTCCCTTCGCAACACATGTCCAACGACAGATCCGATCGCTCTCGTAATGGCGGATTCGTCACATTCATCTCACTTCGGTTGATATCAGAGACCAGAACGGTCTACCTCCCATTTAGACCGACGAAGATCTCCACCTTGCAAGCCGACGGGCATCTGTGTGCTCTCGTTACGGGCAAGGACTCCAGCATGGCAGTTGCGATACCCGTCAAAGCATTCTGGCTGGTCCTGCAGCAAGAGGTTGATGCAAAAAGCAGCAATGCAGCATCCACAGCACAACAGCAAATCGAAAACGATGATACGGGTTCCGAATCCGACTTCCAACATCAGTTGCAGCAAGAACAAGAGAATTCGGGTGCGTTTTCTCTCGAGGATGGCGATTCGCCGTCCGTAAAGGAGAAAAAGGCCAAGCGATCGCTGCAAACCGCTATGGTTTACATCAAGCGGTTCCAATTGCTGCCATGCGACGTGCCTCTCACCGGGGTCGAAGGCACCATCCTGGGAGTGTCATCCTCCGCCCAAGCCAACCCTCCATCAATGGTCCTCGCGTATAGCGACACGACATCACCCAGCGATCTGTCATCCACGAAAGATGTTCTCATCATGCAACGTCAGATTGGGAACATCGCACCCATCGCGCGTGTCTCGACCGGAAAATTTGCAAACTACAAATCGCGCATGCAAACCGTCTTGGTCAATGTATCGCACTCGTCTTCCACATCGAATGCCAAATCTAAACACGCTTCTAATGGTCAGAGCACCAAGACCGCGAGTCCTGCCCTGGGTTCAACCTCGCGTGCTTCGTTCACGATGCCCGTGACGGATGGGCAGCTGATCGGCGTGGGCACTGGGCATCAGCACGGCCACATCGCTCGGTTGGTCTTGTCATCTGAGGAAACGGTCGATGAGCTGTGGTCACACGAAGGCCAAGGCTGGTGTTTGGTTGGCACGAAGCATCGCACCTTCTTCATTTTGTGGGAAGGATCCAATCCCTCACGTGGGGCGCAGGTGGTGAAGGAACTGGATCCCTCTATCACTGCCGTCAACGGCCAGAGCGTGTCACAGATCGATCCACTGCCGGCACCCCTACAGGGCACGGCAACAACAACGACGACGGCGAAACTTGAGCCAGATGGCATGACGTATCGCAAAAGCAAGCGTGTGTCGGAAGAAAGCTTGGTCGGTCTCCCTTACATCCCAGATGCCGGTGGCCGAGATTCCATGTCGACAGCCCGAGATTCCATGGCGTATTCCGAACCATCCGATGCGGCAGCCCACTTTTATGCACAGGCCAACAAGAGCATAGGATACGAAAGATACGACGTCGATCGCGTCACCCACAACGGCAACGGCGATTTGGTGAACGACATCGTCTTTGATGCATTGGAGAGCATTTCTGGACTGAGTGTTCGGGGCGATTCCTACCGATCGCTCCCACCGCGCATGGTGGCCGCACCGAACCTTCCATCAAGCCAGCGCCGATTGTCGCATTCCGAAAAGAGCACGAGGCTTCTGTACCGCTGCACAAGTTGGACCGATTTGGACGGCAGCTTCGAGAACCAGTTGCATCTGATGGGACAGGGTGAGTCATCGACAATGTCGTCTTCGTGCAGGTGGACGTATGCGTTTGTATTCATGAGCGTGGCCCCATTGGACGTCATTCACAGATCTACGGCTTCGTTTGTCGTTGATGTTGGCACAGTATTGAGTATTGATACCTGTCCTCGATGACTAACGTTCTGCTTCTTTGCCCGTGTTCCCTTCCTTCATCCATTCCTGCATGCTATGCCACTGGCCATGCCCAAATACGAACACACGGATGCAGTTCCGATCGTCTGCCTGACTGCACAATCGCGGGGAAGTGATCAGTGCTACGTACTGACGCTGCGACAGTTGCTAGTGGACAATGGGGAGTCGTCTCCGTTCCAGCAAGTACTGTCGTGGTTGTGCGGTCAGAGGGACTACTTTACGGCAGCGAGCATCGCTCTCGATCTACTGAATGACGCTGACACTCTCTACAGTCTCTGGCAAAGCGCAGAAAGGATCGACGAGGAGAATGAGAGGGACAAGCTGCAGGGACTCCTTGACGGCATCTCAGCAATTCCGTCCTTCTCCGAAACTGCGCCCGCGTCTGAGCAACAACAGGACCAGCAGCCGCAGCCGCAGCCGCAACAGCAACAGATGGTTCCTCATCACGACGAGGATGGTGCACTGTCATCGGTGAGTGATGCGGCTCGCATTCAAGTTCAGCTTGCCGATATGACCGTGGCGTGCCTGGCCAAGGGCGGATACCCCATGTCGGACTCCCTCATGAGATTCCTCAAGCACAACAAGCTGTACGATGCCAGCAAAGCAAGCTTGATCCTTGTGTCGCGGACTGCAGGGGTCGTCTCCGGCGATGTGACTGCCATTCGAGAAATCATGCAGGTGGATCCTGATCGGTGCGATGAAGGGTTTATCAAGAACTACAAGATGTTGCTTTGGCCCGTGCGTTGTATGCTGGAAGTCGGTGCATCGCGTGACTGTTTCCACACCACGATGATGCTGCTGAACGGAACGATCCCAGACGAACTGAGGAACCGCCCCACGACAAAGTCGTTCCTGCCACCTTCATTCCCGTCCTCCGCACAGAAAGCACCAACACCACACAGCAATGCCATGCAACTCGCCAAGGAGCTAGTGAAGCTGATCGTTTCATCATCCACAGATGGTGCTGAAGAGCTGCTGAACTTACTGGACGAGGGTTCCCGCATTCGTTTCTGGCAATCATTGAACCGTGAAACGCAGCTGGAACTCGCTCTCATAGAAGTCGACGGGAAACACCCAATGCTGCGCCAATGGGAGGTTCGTGAATGGTGCCGCGCCGAGTTGCATGCCATGTTGAAGGACTATCATGTGGCTGCTTCCAGCGCATCATCCGAGGCCATGCCGACCACATGGCTCCAGCTGTTGTGCCAAGCCACCCTCCGCAACGCAGGCTGCGATTTGGAAGATATGACTGCAGGCAGCGGACAAAGGCAACATGTCGCTGATACCGACGCTGTCACTGATGCTGCTGGTGCTGGGGCTGAAGGCAGCAGCGACGGTGATAGCGGACGAAAGGAAGGGATTGATGCCATGCAAGCAACCGACAAACTGCAAGATCCAACGCTCATCGACACCGACTCTCCAGCATCGACACCCGCGGCCGATGAAGCCTTGAGCAAGGGTGTTTCGGAGGATCAGGAAATCCGCACCGCTCTGATCGCCATGAGAGGATCTGGCGGCGTCGACTTCGACCTTGCCATTCCTTGTCTTTTGCTCCTCTCTGTTCGACAGTCCAATTGGTGGAATGAAAGTCGTAAGGGAGGAGACATGCCGGCTTCTGTCGCCGCGGCTGCTGCGGTGGCAGCTGTTGGCAGTAGCAACAGCAGCAAGAACAGCAACAGCGACAACAACAACGCAACCACCCGTGCCAGTGTGGTGGTTGACGACAGTGAAACGTCGAAGGAGTACATTGCGACACAGAGGCTCCTGGAAGGCCTGTGCGACCTTGCTGGACGTTATCAGATGGAGCCACCGATGTTTGACTTTGACGAAGTCGCAGCCATGAGACAGTGTGCTTTGGCCAGCAACGTCCGAGCCGGAAGCTTCCTGGTTGGCGGCCGAAATGGTTTCGTCCTGCTGTGCTGTGATATCCTCATGAAGAACAACGGCATGGACATGGAGAGTGCCGAATCGTTCTTGCTCCACGATCAACTCCAGCTGGATGTGCTGGATCGATGGACCTCCACCGGCATATCATCTTCTCAATCCAGGGTCGAAACTGAACCTGGCAGCAGTAGTCCCAGCAGGAGCATTAGCAACAGCAGCCATCATAGACGCATAAGCAACGCCAACGGCATGGAGGTCAACGGGCACAACTCCACGGAAGACTTCGTGCTCGAACCCTATCATCTGGAGCTACTCAAGTTGCTGAATCAGCACGTTCTGAGCATTCGCACTTTCGGACAATTCGAGGCCATCCATCTGCGTGGCAGAGTGGATCCTGTGTTTGCGGCCACATGCATCTTCAGATGCTGGCTGCTGCTGACTGCGTCCAAAAAGACGAAGCGGCCGGCCACAACGTGGCTGGTTGGGTGGTTGCGCAGTCGCCTTGAGATCAGCGATGAGGACATGGAAAGCAAGCGGCGTTTGGTGTCCGCTGCGCTGGTCCGAGCCTTGGTTTGGGCATCGCCGTCCACCAAGGAGCGCCCGGGGTTCGCAGCACCCGAAGACCCAGCCTACCTCCTGGCATACGCCATGGGCATGGAATCCAAGTTCGTTTCCGAGCTGGCGATCTCCTGCAACGGCCTGGTGGAATCCATTCCTTACCCCATCGCCAAAGACATGATGATGGCATAATCCAAAACCAAGACCACTGCATGGCATGAGCATGTTCACGTAGGATAAGGGAGGCAGAGGATGGGACGAATGAGTGAGAACGGGCACGGACACTCGTAGTTGTATGTGAACTCGACTTGCCATGCAAGGCAGCCACCCGTCCACCACAACGGGCAGTGCCTGAAAATGATAATGACCTCAGCATTTCTTGACGAGCTGCCTTCTCCTTCGTGTAGGTACACTGCAACAAATCTGATTTACGATCTATTCCATTCGTAAGCATAGCACTGATCAAGATTACTGTGCTCCGCCATGAATTGCAGTGTGATTGGGTCTATTATGCGCTACGAATAGTATGGTAGGGTGGTTGTACGGTAGTTGTACGGTGGTTGCACGGTGTCTGTACTGAAAATTGCTCAATGATTTCGCGCCTCTGAGACCCTCCCTGCCATGATGTTCCTCTCTTATGGTTCCTCCCGCGTCTCTTCAAAGTCCACCGTGTTGCTGTACGCCTCAACCACGAAGGCCATCGCGAATGCAAGGCCAATGAAGAAAAGGAGGAGGTAATACGCGGGGTGTACCCTGGACATGCGTCGGTTGAAGGCCATCAGGCATTGATCGCACCTTCCCGGCGGATTGGCAGCGATGACGATCCCCATGTTTGGCGACGCCTTGGCAATCAACATGCACGTCTGGCGGTCGACCCCAATCAATTGGCCAGCATGCGTGGCGGTCACGTCCGCAGTGATCTGCTTGCCGTTGACATGCACCAGCTCATTGCCTTCATTAAGCAAAGAGTGCGCCAAGAGGTTGTCGCTGTGTATCTCGGACACGATGAGCCCGTTGCCCTGCGGGTGGTTCGGTGAGCGATGTCGTTTCAACGTCAACCGCAGGAGGCGTGATGGGTACAGCCGACGGATGACGGACCCGATGAGTTTGGGATCGCCGTGCGGATTGTGGAACACCAATGTCAGGGAATCAGTGTTTTCAATCTCCGACTGTGATTCCTGACTGCGGTTGGATCTGGACCTCGGCTGGTCCTTCGCAGCGGCGGGGCTGTGGATCTTCTTTCTGCATTTATGCAACGACCAGCCTTTGCAGTTTTCATGGTTGATGCTGACGAGGTAGTCACCTGTCGAGATGGAAACATTTCGTAAGAAGTCGTCCTCGAACACAGTATCAACGACCACCTGATAGCCGTGAGTATCCAACACCGTGCCGTTGGCTCGTTTGGCGAGATGATTGCTGGGTGCATTGCTTGAATCGACTTCCGCACCTTCGTTGGTGTAGCGCGGCAACGTATCGTCAGTGTTTGTGGCAGCGGACGTGTTGCGACGCATAGATTGTGATTCCTCGTATCCGTGCGCAGGTGGAGATTCGATGTCGATGTGCTGCTCTGTTGTTGGCAGTGAATTGCAGTGTTCGTGCTGGTGTTGGTTCTGGTTGGGATCAGTGTCGATGGTTCTACTCGTGGCATCTTCCGTATGGACATCATCGTTATCTGCAGATCCCATGTCGATACCAATGGTGCTGCGTTGCTGGACTGGTTGCCCAGAGTCGGATGTGCCGAGCGACTGAACTTCCAGCGGAGCCAAGTCATCTGGATGCTGAAGAAGATCCAGATCTTGCACAGCCATCAGCGACAAGCCCAGGCTTCTGTGCGGGGCCGGCCAGGGCCAAAAGGTCACGCTTGTGAACTTGGGAACTGGCGGGCATTCATCGAAGGACATGACGCGGGTCGTTTGTGCCGCATGCGTGATGGAATCCTCGCTGCAAAGGGTATGGGCATCATCGTTCGCGCAGAGCTCGGTGGGCGTGGTGGATGGTGCTGTGGTCTCGATGTGCGTTGGGATGGCTGCTTCGGTTGATACGGCAAGATCTGGCACGAGTTCGAACCTTCGCATCTCCATCTCCGGTCCCGGTGCCAGGGATAGCGATGAGGATGTGCTCCGCAGCGAACGGCAGTGTTCAGATGCTGCATCAACATCCTCGCAGTTTGATGATATCTGCGAGGATGATCCCGACGAGCACGACGCTGACGAGCAGGATGACGACGAAGATGATGATTCGACAAGGCACGTTCTGTATAACCGCGCGTATAAGGCTGCATCTGCGTGATCCTGTTCTGCGGATCGAGGCTTGCCAACTGCGCGTGCCTGAACGAGGTTCACAATGCCTGATGCAGGACTGCCACTTGGCGGCGCTGTTGGTGCTGCTGTTGGTGCCGACGAAGTTGATGATACCGATGACTCCGATGACAATGATGAAGAGGAGACGGGTCCATTCGAATGAAAGACCGGGTGAATCGATTCTTCCACTGTTTGGTCGGGTGTTCGATCAAGAGCGTTGTTGGTACAGCGAGGGGGGACTTCTTGGGCAGGCTCGAGAACAACAGCATCGACATGGTTCGATTCGGCATGGTGAAGTCGATGGATGTTGCCATCGTCCTTGTGGTGTTTGCGGTGGTGGTGGTGCTTGTGCTTGATGACAACCTGACCTTCCAGGATGTCAATCGGGATTGCTTCTGCGATTGGGGCCATCTTGTTGGCATTGACATCGTGCGCCGACATTGGCGCAGGAGGTGGAGCGTTGGCTGCGGGACCTCTCCATCGCCTTGCCGATGTTCTGCCATGGTTGGTATTGGTGGTCGTGTCTGTCATGGCTGGCATGCTGCGAAGTGTTGTGATGTGCTATGCTGCGTTGAGTTGAGAGTGTATTGTATTGTATTGTATAATACGTATTGGATGTTGTACCGCACGTATTGTGTTTGTGTGTGTGTTCTGTTGTATTCCTTTGCACTGTCTCTCTCTCTCTCTTCTCTTCTCTTTGGTTGGAGGCGTCGCAAGGCCACAGCTCCTCCCAAAAGTTCCTCCAATGTTCTGTCGCACCGGAGGTTGAAGGCATCGGAGCTGCGGCTCCCACGAACATTCTCCACGGAGTGGAAGAACAGAATCTCCAAACCCCGCTCCGTATTTGCGGCGATGATGGATGAATGTCGGCGATGATTCCACCGTTTTCATCCCGAAGGCTGCTTACCCGAACACATCTTCGAGACACACCCACCACGCCAGCGAGAATCACTGGACGCCAGCGCATGTGTGGACTGGAGAGGTTGAACACATGAAGGTGAGCGCAGCAAAGCGAATCGTCGCCAATCCATGTCATCGGAGTGCTCCCGACACTCGATTACATTGTGTCATGTCATGGTTGGATGCGGAGGCTTCGCGTTTTGGTCGGGTGTTGCAGCTGTTGTGCATCGTACTGGTACGTGTTCCCACGCCCCCATCACCAGCTTCTGATGACGCGACATCGCCAACCCTTCGCAAATGTGGATCTGCCTCAACGAAATTGGCGACATCGGCAGCGATGCTGATGTCGATTTCGTGGGTTGTTCTGATTGGTGTCATGATCACGATCCCTGTTTGGCTCCGTTCGCTCCAGTCCGGTTCGGTTCATTTTGTTAAGTGTGGCGCAGTGAAGGAACCAACTCGTGGCCCTTGCGACCACAAGATTCTGTATTCTCTTCGGGCGAGGCAGTAGCGTTCGTTTTGGTTGCTCGTGTGAGAATCGCACGACTATGAGCCCGATCAGTGAGTCGACCTGCACTCCGTTATTGGCCTCCAGAAATTTTAGCTTGGATATCCCAACCAAGCACATATTCGTAATCCCTGTAGGTCTAATACAAATAATTAACCATTACATTTTTGAGTTAGATCCTATTTTAAGTTTTACGGACCGATGGATATGGGCAATTTTCGATCTCTCTCGGGTTTCAGCCTTTCGCCTACGACTACATCGATCAAACTTAACCCTTTGCTGTTCTTCGTTTCAGCAAGGTTGTTCCCATTTTGAATTGTTTAGTCTCTTTTTGAGGTGTCCCGATCAGACCATCCAACACCCCGTCCACGATAGCGCTAGTTGTAGAGTTTGGGGAGAAGCGGCGAGTGCGCGTTTGCATTCATTCTACCCTATGTTTGCCTGATCCGTCATCTACGTCACCAGACTGGGTGCTGCGTCATGAACCACCAATCATAGCACGATGTGAAGCAGCATCAGCTACGTTTCGTCGTGACGGAATGGTCGAGTTGCATTGGTACTCCGGAAGTGCTTAGTGTCATGCTTCTTTCGTGCATTTGGCTAGATGTTTGCAATTACCTTATCCCCCAGTATGTGCAACTGGTCAAGAGTGCCAAACTCCAAAAACGAACAACATGACAATGGCAAAACACCAAAAAACACCACAATGGCCGTCCAACGGCAATCAATGCGCCGCACCAACCAGCGGTCCTATGACAAATCCAAGCACATCGCCGTCACCGCGATGCATCCGTTGGTGGGTGGACGAGAGGGGGTCGCGAGAGCGCTTGATTTGGGGCCGTCGCAGGCCCCAGATCAAACGTCACAATTTCGCGCCAGATTGCCTCGTTGCATATGGCCGGTGTACTCCGTCCACAGCCCACCCCAACGCCTATGGATGGGCAGGATGGCTCCAGGAGGCCAAGACCAAGATTACCACGAAGTTTCAGGCTCGGGGAGGACTGGGAAGTCCTCCGCGCAGAGGAAAAGGTGGAGGGCAAACAATTTTCGCGGTGTGTCGTGGGGGTTTCCATCATGTGGCTTTGGCTGTGCAGGGCACCATCGCCAACTCACACCATCGCCAAGCCACCCATACAAGATGCGTGCGGAATCAATGGGAGATTCACCTCGCGAAGTTTGCGCCGCGGAGACGGTCTACAAGAGGCGGCACCCCACCATATCCGACGAATGGTCGTTGTTGGTGGGTGCCCCCCAAAAACCAATGGCATCACCAAATGGAGCTGTATCTTTGGGTCAACACATGTCCAGCCCATTCTGGATGCATCAACATGTCGCCAGGGCGTATGAGAATGCACGAGGACCACGTGGAGGGGATGCATGGATTGTATGGATGAGGTATGGATCCGTATCCATACCGCATCCGGATTGCAATCGTTTTTTTGACAACGCTCTTTTTCACTGCAGGGACACTTTGGGCCATGTCATGTGGGTATCTGTGGCCCATCTTCATGGAGTGGATAGATGGGGAGTATACCAAGCCATTGTGGTGCGCAGTTTTCCAAAATACCAGGATGATGATGATGATCATGGGTGCTGAGAGGAGGGCAACATTGCTTGATCGAGAATTTTTTGAATCCACCACACAATTGTGTGGTGGATCAACATGAAAATAAAAGCAGCTTCAATATCAATTAAACTTCAATATTCTGATTAACAGATAGTCAGGCGTCTGAACGCGATTATTAGCTTCAATTGTAAGTGATGTCTTGTTGAGATATAGCATGGTAAGCAGATATTTGGATGTGTTTTTTGGATGGACTCTAGACTCGATTTAGTAGCATGATCTGTCGCCCACAAAACTCCACAACTCGTGTTATCGCGGCGAAGCACACCCCTCACAAAATTTCCGTCTCATCACCCAACACAGCCTCACTTTCTGCATGGACCTTCATTGTGTGAGCATCACACCACCTCTGATTCTCCCATTCCTCTTCCTCTCTCTGCAACTCTTCTTCTCTTCGTTCCTCCTCTGTTGCAGCTGGCGTATTGTGGGTCGCCACGATTGCAGGTGCAGGTGCTGTTGCTGTTGCTTTGCTTGTTGTGTTGGTTTTTGTCTTGACGAGGGCAGCCTCCTTCTTTTGTTTGCGTTGCTTGGCGTTGTACGCTGCAGACAGCGACGCTTTGACGCGCATGGGATTTGCGTGCAGTTGCACGTACCAGTCAGTTTTTGCTTTTTCGTCCGCCATCAATTGTTCGTGTGCTTCGTGTTCGGATGGCCTGTTTTTTGGGTCCTTCGCGGACGCTTCGCAGATGCCTTTCAATTTGTCCGTGATGTAGTCTGGCAGATCCGCTGGTTTGCGCGTTGTTTTGCTCGCCCAGCCTTGGACTGCGAGTGGTGGGTGTTCGGTTTCTGCGGTCTGGTCGCGCAACTTCGCGGTGTGATCGGATGGCAGGTGTTGTTGTCCGTCTTGGATGGCCTTGTCGAACACCAGCGCCTTGCTCTCTACCGCGGTGCGCCCGAGTTTTCGCGTCTTGTCCGTCTTCCTGAACGATTCGGACGTGATCGGCAGCTTGTCGGACTTGTGTGTGTGAACATCGGCAACGCCCAGCTGGTTGATGATCCACCCTTCCCATTCAGCGCTCTTCACCACAACGTCTTCGGTGATGCCAGATGCAGCCACCAACCGCGCCTGGTCATCGTCATACTTCACCTCGTGAGTCTGACGTACCTGTTGCCCGTTCGCGCGGAATCGTCGTTTTGGTGCGCCAGGAAGCGTCGTGATGTTGCCTTCGAGGGTCTCTGCGTTGACCAGTACCGTTGTCGTACCTGCGATGTTACCGGCTTGGAGCGCGAGGAAGACTTGGAAAGGGGTCTTGATGTCCTTGCCACTTTGCACATATTTTCGCAGTACACGGGTGATGTACGCGAAGTGGGTGTCCAGCATGCTCTTACCGGTTTGGGCCTCTGTGTAGATCCACACGATGATTTTAGCTGCTTTTCGTGTCGCAAGGTTCTTGTTGAGTACCGATGTGATGAGCGCGATGTGCTCGTGACTGGCAAAGCAACACGCGTTATCGCTCTGTAGGATGATTTCAGTCACAGATGGGAGAATGTCTTTGACCTTTTTTTGCACAATGTCAAGTAGTCCACCAACTTGAAGAGTGTCTTGTGTCGGTCTTCCATCGACCACAATGTCGATGAAGCGATAAGTAAAAATGTCGTTGCGACACGTGATGACCATTGCCCCAAGCAGTGACATTCCCTTCTTCCCCCAATATTCTTGTTGGGCTTCGCCTTGGCCTGTTGGTAGAATTTTTTGCTTATGGTCAAGTACCACATAGGCTCTTTCAGGCTTATTGTTGAGTTCGGATTGATAAAAGGAGATTTGTCCGAATTGAACTTTTGCACGCACTTTGTGAGCCATGTAATTAATGATTTCATCGGCGAATCCCGGCGCCGCCGCAAGCATTGATTGCAATTCGTCCTTGTGTTCTGCGAGTTCGTTGTCCTTAAGCATTTCGACAAAAGGGACAAAACGATCGTTCACAAATCGCATTGCTGCGCCACAACGGTTGCATACTTTACGTGGTTGTTCGGTTGTGGTGGTGGGAGGAATGTCAATTGTGATGGTTGGCGTGTCGCTTTTGAGAGTGGTCTTCTTGCGCTTGTGCTTGTTGGTGCGTGGTTTGCGTTGGTTGGTTGGTGTGGATGTTGCCTTCTTCTTCTCCTTTTTGGTGGTGAGAGCGAACGCGGCCGAGTGCATTGGATCGTCACACTGAAGCTGCATGTGGGAGGCGGTGAACTCCCATTTGAGGAACACAACAAGCAGTTCGAGTGCATGCAAGAGAGAATCGGCTGTGCACACATGTGGAGAGATGACGTCATCTGGCTCGTCTTTGTCGCTGTCGCTGTCGCTCTCGTCATTGGCATTGTTTTGTTCCTCCTTGTCTGCTTCATACTTAGCCTTCAGCAGGTCTACTAGGCGCGAAATTGCCTGTTTGAGTTTCTCCGTGGCCATCCAGAAGTAACTCTCGAAGGAAGAAAGGCCCGTCTTGATCTTGCTTTTGCGTGTGAGTAGGTTAGTAATGGTGGTGAAGGCAGGCCTTCCCACTGCCTTGTTGGTAGTGGACAAGTACATGCCGAATAAGTCTCGGATGGTGGTGCTTCCACGATCGAACACCGGAACATTTTCAAAATTGACACCGCCATACTGTACTGTGTGACTCAACCCTGCCTTATATGTTGTTGTTGTCATGAGGAAGGACACCACGCCAGACAGGTCGCAAGCACGCACACGGTATTGGAGAACTCGTGGTGGGATGAGTCTGCCACAGCTGAACATGTCAAAGGCGTGGCGCAAGGTTGTTAGTTGACTCCGGGTCATTGTAGCGCGTCCGGGCTCGACACGAATACGCTGTTCCTCCAGCAAACTGTCCATGTGACGAGACAGGATTGCAGAGCTATTAGCGAATGACGTAGATGTAGCGAGCACAGCTCTAGCAGCATTGGCCAGTGTCTTTTCTCCCCTCACACATAGGGTGTATAGATTCGGACCCAGGCTAGGCGGTGGCAGGTCCACGCGAGCACGAACAAACGCCACCACCTGTTCCATCTGGCGAGTTGGCAGAGCCTCCTGAGGGAGCAACACACCCCAGAGCGCGGAAGCCACGTTGACCCACACACGTGTTACATTCCACCATGTGTGCCTGTCGCAATTGCAGCCAAGCACGAATCCCTTGGGAGGCATGGAAGTAAACGTGTTGACATCGAAGTGATCCGTGAGCTCCTCCATCACACGAATCACAGCAGGCCGCCTCCAGTTTCCCGCCTCTTCCAGATCGTACCCGAACTGACCTCCTCTCCTGTTCCTGCTGGCACGCGCTCGTTCCTTCTTGCCGTTGTCGTTGTATGTGCTGTCGCTATCGCCAGAGGCATCTGCATAGCCACCAGCAACAACAGTATTGCAGCGCCGGGGAAGCCTCGCTGGCGGGGTAGGCTCGACAGGCGGAGCAACATCAGGCACAGCAGGGGGTGGCACGTTCACGATAACGCTCACCAACGTGCCATCCCCGACACCTCGTCCCTCCGAACGCACCCTGACATTGGAGTCGTCGAAGACGCCTCCGTTGTCATCGAGGATGTGTACGAACACGTGCAGCTCGCGAGCATGCGCATGCGTACTGTTCGGGACGAGGCCGCCATCCGCTGCATGCATCGGCTTCACATCGATCACTTGCGTGATGGTGGTTGGCTTCCTCAACACAGCGGATGGCTTGTCAGGCAACAGTTGCTCCGCGGTAGGGAGCAAGTTTCCCTTGGAGTCAACAGGAGGAACAGATACAGGGTAAGTAGAACGCGGTTTCTTACAGGGGGAGGGGTTGGCATCCTTGGAGAGGGCCTTGGTGGTGGTGGAGAGAGGCATGATGTAGATGTTTCTGGAGAGTATAGTTGTTAGCTAGTTGGATGTGTTGAACTGGTCTGAGACGAAGTGAGGAAAGGAGAGCATGGGATGAAGGTCGACCATTTGTTGACAACAACAACAACAACTGCTGCTACTACTACTACTACTACACTACTAGAGCGAGCACAAGCATGGAACACAACAGCGAGTGCGCATGGCATTGGCGAGGAAAGTTGTGAAATGGAGCGAAAGAGTGGCGATGATTTCCGAAGTTGTGAGCGGATGGCGATGATGTTGGATGTGTGATGTGTTTTGTGTGATGTGTTTTGTGTGATGTGTTTTGTGTCATGTGTGTTGTGACGAGCAAAATGTGAGATCATGTCGCAGATGCTAACGTGTATTTAACGCGTACCAAACGAACGACAATCCCGGCGTCTATTCCGTGACTGGATGACATAGGGTAAATGCACGAGAACATAATCGAACTTTCTGCGAAACAACTAGG
This sequence comes from Craspedostauros australis, assembly GCA_026770025.1. Taxonomy (NCBI): domain Eukaryota; phylum Bacillariophyta; class Bacillariophyceae; order Mastogloiales; family Achnanthaceae; genus Craspedostauros; species Craspedostauros australis. Next base: position 1,053,264 of record JAMXDE010000023.1, read on the forward strand.
AAGTTCACGGGGGTCGACCCATACGACTTCACAAAACATTTGAATATGTATAAAACTTAAAATAGGATCTAACTAAAAAATCCATCGGTTAATTATTTGTATTAGACCTGCAAGGATTACGAATATGTGCTTGGTTGGGATATTCAAGATAAATTTTATAGACGCCAATAACGGAGTGCAGGTCGACTCACTGATCGGGCTCCTATGTGTTCTTCCTGTGTTGTGTCAAAAGGTGTCGAGCATGCGAACTTTCTTTTTTGTTCTTTGTTGATAATCGAGTCAGTCGCACGTTTGAGCGTGGGAGCCGTTCGAGGCCATTCGGACGGACAAAATGGCGCCAAAAGAAGAGCCTCTCAGATACTCCGGGGAGGCGCACGAACGTGTCCGTGCTCCGCAACACTCCACAAATCCGACGACACGAGGAATCTTCAAGGGGCAAAGTACATCATAAAATCAGAACAACTGCAAACATCATCATCGCATTGTATTATTGTACGATCTATTCTATACATCCACATCCACCCATGACTATGTTGGTCCGCACCCTCGTCTCTCAACTCTCCCGCAACACCGCGGTCCTCACCAAGAGCTTGCCAGCACGGTGCCTGCTGTCATCGATGCCAGACTATGACACTCGGGCGACGAAGTACGGGTTCCTCCGTCCGCCCGAATTGAAGGAGCTGCTGAATACCCAACCGACGGCCGTGCTGCTGGATGTGCGCACTCAGGAGGAGATCGACGACTCGGGGCGATTCACGTGGAAAGATCTGCGTTGGGTACACCAGTCCTGCACTGGGGAGGATGCCACGGAGTTGGCACAAAAGGCAGATGAGCTGTTTCCCGATGAGACGACCCCCATCGTCGTGTACTGCAAGAGCGGGCATCGGGCCAACAAGGCGCAAGAGGTGCTGACGGCCGGAGGCCATGCATCCGTGTACAATGCCGGCGGGTACGATGACATCAAGGGACTGGATTAAGCTTGTTTCGAAGCAACGGTCACAGCAACAGCCATGCACACGGAGAGGACTCTGCACGAAATACAGCGCCATGAACGCACATTAGCAAACAGGCGTCGACTATAAGCGCAACCCCATCTTCTATTATTCGTTTGTTGTCGTGTCCTGATTCAGTCCGTGCATACTATAACTTTACCCATATCCGAGCCATGATACGCATTCAAACCCCATCAACCTTGGATCTCAGCGATTGGTTCATCAGGAATTTGGTACGGTTCGAATCCAACGACGATGCCGTGCCTCTGCGTTCGTTGGCCAGCATCACGAGCGACGACAGGATCTCGCAGATGGATTTGAAGGTCGGACGATCGGCGGGATTGGCAGACCACATGCGTTCCAGCAATACCAGCAGCTGCTGGGAGTACTTGCGTTTCATCTTGTTCCCGATCTTCGGCCGCTTGCTTTTCATGACGGCGAATTCGAAATGCTGATCGGCGTTCATGGATTCGTACGCGGCCTTGCATGTCAACACCTCCCACGCAACGATGCTAAACGAGTACACATCCACGGACAGCCCGTAATCCTTGGACAGCACCACCTCCGGGGCCATGTAGCGACGGCTGCCCGTCAGCCCGGTCGCTTCGTATTGGTCTGGAGCATTGCGTAAGTCCGCCTTCTTCAATTCCTTCGCCAAACCGAAATCGAACAGCCGGATGTCCCCCCGAAAGTCGAACGCAGCATTATCGGGCTTCAAGTCACGGAACACAATCCTGACGGAATCGGCGACAGAAACACCAACCGGCCATAGATTTTACGTAGTGAGATGTGCAGAGCGTTGATGGAGTGAGTATGTCTTGTATTGATGCTCTGGCACCATTCCAAATCACATTCCAAATCTTATCGAGTAAATGTGCGAGAATACTCTTGTAGTGCACGCGCCTCCAAAGCAAAACACACAGCAACTTACTTGTTCTTGTGCAGATACCTCATGGCGCGCGCAATGTCGAATATGGCCAACATCTTGTCCGCGATGATGTCGGCGCTGACGGCATCCTGCTTGGAACCTTTCCCTGTTTGCTTGGCATTCGTGGCATTCGTGGCATTCGTCTTGGCCTTGACCTTCTGCATGGACCGCAGCAAACCCGACAGTACGCCGCCGCCGATCTTCTTCGTGCCGCCGGCCTCTTCGACTTCCCATTCTTCGATCTTGTCTGCGAGCGTCATTTGCAGACAGTCCATGATGATTCCAAAATGGAATGCGCCAGGTTCGCCGACCACCCCGCGGATTCGGACGATGTTGGGATGCACGATGCTGGAAAGGAACTTGGCTTCGCAAGCCAAATCCACGCTGGCTTCCAACCTCATCTCCTTTTGCCGTCTGTTGTTGCCTTCGAATAAGGCCGGACGTATCTTCTTGATGGCATACCGCGCGCGTCCCAGGCGCCAGCAGTGCGTTGCCATGTAGTCTCTGAACCCGGCTTCCTCGCCATCCACATCATCGTGCAAGTTATCGTGCAAGTTATCGTGCTCGTCGTCGTGCTCGCTGTCCATATCCAGCGAGAATAACCCGTTCTGCGCGTCTTCCACGTCATTCGCCGTGGAGATGGTGGAGGACTCGCAACACTCTGACTCGACTTGCAAGCTCGCAGTCGGACTTGCGCTTGTGTGTTGATGTGGTGTTTGTCTGTTGGCTTCCTCTTCTATCGATTTGGATGCTCCACCGTTCTCGAGCTCGTTGATGCCGGCGAATGATACTCGGGTCGCCACAGACATGGACCCACGACCCACTCGCTCCGAACTTTTTTGCAGCAGAATCGATTTGGGTTTTGGAAGTGGAACAGCCGACGACACGCTTCTGGCCACTGCAGATGGTTTTGCCCCTGGTGGTGGTGGGGCTGCTGCTGCTGCTGCTGCTTTTGGAGAAGCTGCGGTTGTGACGGGGGCACTTTCAATATCGCTATATCGCTGGTATAACATGTTGTGAATGTGTGATGCATCGGGAGGCCCACCCTTCTGCACCGTTGGTGATAGAGAAGAGATTGCTTTGGGTCCTCCGCAACCAGCACCGCTGCACATGGGCGCCGTGGCTCCGACCGATAAGGCATCGCCGGCATCATACTCTGCGGGAGAATCGATGTTGGTCATTTGGTTGCCGTCCTGCGGATTCTCCGTGGGTTGTTGGTTCGGCTGGGTGTTGGCATTCGCAATTGCATTCTCATTGCAGCCGCACGCATTGCGTTGTTCAGCCTGCTGATTTGGATCATGCTGACCGTTAGATGATGTGTTATGCTGGGATTTGATCAGCAGCCTGTGCATTCCTTCGATGACGGGCACGTTTGGTGTTGCATTCAAGCCACTGCCTGTGATTCCTCCATTCCCTCTATCAGATTCTGTCGGTGTTTGCTGATCACTCGCCGGCATCTTTTGCTCCCGTCTGGTCCGGCATTCTCCGCAGGTGCAGTATTCGATCGCATGCAACGCCTCGATGGATGAAACGAGACCGAATTCACCTTCCCCCAGCGTCTTCGCCAATTCGATTTCTGAGGTTTCGTGAATATAACCATGGCAGAAGTGGATCCAATGTGATGCGATGTGATACATCGATAGTTGTAGTCGAGCGGTGCGTCACCAAGCGAAGTATTATACGTAAGTGTGAGTGTGAGGATGAGCGTGGATGTAGATGTAATTGAACTCGTTTGTCGTCGTTGCCTTTGCCACCCGCATCGGCGAAGGACGTCAAAGTGGTGCTGCCTTCCTTCCGTGGTGCCATTTCCTTTCAGCGCTCTGGCCATCATTCTCAACATCGTTCTCAATATCATGCTGCTGAATGCCACACAACCACGTCGCACGCCACAACACCACACACCACAAGACGCAAGACCAACCAAATGGCCAAAATAACGAAGCAAGGAATCGATGATGCAGCATTGTCCATCGACGGATGCCTCCCTCCGTGGTTCCACCCATACATCGCAAGAGTCTCGCACTCCATCTTTCTCCACTCATCGACCAGCGCAGGTCGCAGATTCTCGTACCATCGTTGAGAAAGTGCGGCAGATTGGTTGCAGAAGGGTTGTGCATGAAAAAGTCCGATTGTTCTTCCAAATCCTCCAGCACTTGCTGCGATGCCCTGCGAATCTCCCTGCCTTCCTTGTCGGTAGTAGGGCTCTTGCCGATGTTGTTGCTGCTGCCGCTGCCGCTGCTTCTGATGGTGCGCCGTTGGCGTTTGCCAATGGACGAGACGGCCAAGGACGACATGATGCAATGCAATACAGTGGATGAGTACACTTCGTTGCGATTCTGTGTTTTTGGAATTTATGAAACGTGTCACATGTGTGTTGTCGTGAAGCGTGATTCTTCGACGCTTGTGAAGTTCGTGGAAACGCTGATTTGATCCATTCATTGGTGTCAGGCATTCCACCTGGAAGATGTTGATTGGTGTCACGCTTCAATCGTCAGCCATCTGTTCGCATCAAATTCAAACTAGTGATAATTCCTCACAACTCCAACTCCGACTCCGACTCCAACCCGAACAACGCGAAAACAGATTCGGGGCGAAAATCGAAGAGGCGGTGTCAAGGGTTCTCTGCCCACTTCGACCCATTTTGGTCCAGTCCAGCGGCGCAGCAGTAACGGGCACCTTTCGAAGAGTAGCAGCGACACCCCATACATTCTTGCCATTGCGAGTATTCTATTCACCTTGAGCAACAATCGACTGTCCTGGTGTGACGGAATACATATAATATAATATAATATTATGCTTGTGTGTGAAAACGCTATTTCTCTGCGAGCTATTACCCCTGTCGTCGGTGATGGTCTTGGGGTGACACATCTGTGCTGGACCTCCCGGACGTAGCAAACTCCGAGCAAATCAGCAGCAGCTACGCCACTCTGCTATTGGGTGGAGGCCACACGTCCTTGCCACCGGGCGCTTGGAAACTCATGTAAAGCGGCCGACCGAACAGATTGAGGGTGCCGCTGCGCGCGACCGCCCGCGCTGCGTCATCCGGCGACGCCATCTCGATCCACCCTTGGCCCATGAATCGCCCCGTGCGGCCATCCTTGCGCCACACGAGGTGCGTGATGCCGGGAATGGAATCCACCAGCGTGGCCTCGTCCATTTTCTTGCGGCACATATTCTTGAGCAGGAGGCGCGTGATGTTATCGGGATTGGCGACCTTCGTGCTGCCCTCCTCGGGTCGCAGCAGTCCCTTGGCATCCAGCTCGCGTTCGTAGGCCTTGATCTCTTGCTGTTCCTGTTCGCGCCATTCTCGCTTGGATTTGATGTTCTGTTCCACGCACAGGTCGCATCGCACCTCCCTCCCCAGTTTGCGGCGGCCCTCCTTGTCGGCCAGGAAGCACTCCTTGCAGATGAGAGACGGAACGCCGCAGGTGGGACATCGTCGCTTGCCACGGTACATGTCCCATGGTTTGCGACAGGCCTCGCATTTGCCCATGATCTTGTTGCTGTCGGGGACCGCGCCGGTCTTCTTGGAGTGATTCTCGCCGTCCACCTTCGGCGGAGCGTGCGCAAAGCGCTTGTCGAAGACGTAGTTCTTGCCCTTCCAGTAGCCGCCTTCGGGGAACTCCTTGAAGTACTTGTCAATCCCGCCCTGCAGCTGGAAGACGCCCTTGATGTCGAGGTTCTTGATGTCAGGATCGTTGTCCATCTTGTACTTGAGCAGCGCCGAGGCACGTTCGCATCGGATGCCGCCGGTGCAGTACATGAGCACCTGTTTGCCCTTCAGCTTCTCCTTCGTCTCCGCCTTGTTGAGCCATGCTGGGAACTCGGTGGATTTCCTCATCTTGGGATCCACCCATTCCGGCGGCGGTGCGTCCTTGCCGCCATCGCCATCGTTGGTACCGCTGCTACTTCCATTGCTGTTCTCCGGCACCGCCACCTTCTCGGATTCGTTCTGCGGCGGGCAGAAATGACCGATGGCGGCCTCGTAATGATTGCGCACGTCGATAATCACGGTGTTGCTCTCGCCTAACTTCTGATGATAATCCTTGGGTTCCAGATGCGTGCCTTGGTACCTGGCGATGGGCGGCGCCTTCTTGCCTTCCAACCCGTAGTGCACCAGCTCGACGACCGGGAAGACCTTGAGGTTGGGAAATCGCTGGGCGCGCGGCAGATCGTGCGTCAATTTGAACTCCGTCGACTCGAAGTACTGCGGGTAGAGCTTGTTGCGCAACGTGCCGCAGTAGTCCATGATGGAGTCGTACGTCCCCGTGAGCGTGCAGTTCAGTCCCTCACGCGCGACGCGCATGCGGCCAGTGAGTTCGAGGTCCTTGCCCAGTTGGGTGAGCTTTTGCAGTATGGCGTTGTACGTTTGCTCGTCCCATTGCGGCTCGACGTACTGGTAGAACAGCAGCAGCGAGATGTTGTGAGGCTGGTGCTGAATCTGCTTCTCGATGATCTGCTCATCGTGAAAGTCCAACGCCGAACTGGAGACGATCTTTTCGTCTTTCGACTGCGGCGATGTTGGATCGCTGCTCGAACTGTCGCTTTTGCGCTTCTTCTTTTCCTTCTTCTTCTCTTTCTTGAGCTTCTTCTTCTTTGCTTTTTCAGTGGTAGTCGTAGCTAGTCCATCTGCCTCTTCCGTCTCCTTCAGACGATCCTCTGCATCCAGGTTCTTCTCCCTTGCTTTCTTTTCTTTCCTTTCCCTTTTCTTCTGCTTCTTCCTTTCCTTCTTGCTGATGGCACTGTTGCCATTATTGTGATTGCTGCCATTATCGTCGTCATCATTATCGGCATCATCGCTCTTTCCATTGGCAGATGGAGGAGGTGAGGCATCGCTCACAACGGAAGTCGCGGTGCATACCTCTGCGTGCTGCGTCGCCTCTATCTGTTGGTCACAGCTGGAACGCTTCACCTCAGTCAGCGACGACGCCTCAGTCAGCGACGCGTCCGCACCATTGCTGTCGCTGACTTTCTCCTTCTTGGACTTCTTGCGCTCCTTCGACGACTCGCGCTTGCGCTTCTTCTCCTTCGATTTGCCCATCGTGACGGTCTTGTGTCTCCAATCAGTTGCTTCGCCGCTCTTGCGTATTGTCCGAACGTATAGTAGTATTGGTACAAGCTACGCTATGGAGTATTGTATTGTATGGTATCATAGGTCGTATTGCTACAGCTTCGTCCTTGTGGGGCAATGCAGATCCATCACAGCTCTCCTTGCTCTCCTCTTTGGCAGACACCGAAGTGCATCACAACACACAACACCACACACCATGTGGAGGCAAGAGAACGGCAGAAATTCGCATCAGCAGATCAACTTGGATGGATCTCGTTGATGGTTTGGGTTCGTGTTTTCAGATCCAGTCTGTCCATGTGTCCTGCAGTCGACACAGCGTTGGTTCCATCGAGTCGGTTTTGGCTCAACGGTAGCGTGTCGTGTGCGACATGTGACTCCCACAATCTAGCCGTTGAGAATCTTCACACTCACCCAAAAAGTGAGCTTGCGGACGTTCTCCATCCACACCACACACCCAAGGCAGTATCATTTTGCTCTTCCATCAGGAGACCAACAACAACTTCGTCTGTCTCTTCGTATTCTTTCAAAACACAATCAAACCCGCTGGCGGCCCCTATTGCATTCAATACCATCGTCTTCGTCGCCGCCATTGGATTGGATTGTATTGGATTGCAGCGTCCGTGTTACATCCTCTACACGTTCGTCGCCACCCAACAAGCCAGCAGCGACCGTACCGCCGTCCATGAAGAGACTGATCATGAAGGTTTCTTCCCTTGCGATCCTGGCGACCCTCTCCGTGCTTTGCACCAGCGTGAACGGGGCGCAGGAAATCAACATTCCCAAGGTGCACCACAAGGAACTCGTGGAATGGATCCAAGCCAACGGCGGATACGTCAACCCAAACCAGGAACTGCGTGACGATGGCCGCATGTACGCGCTCGAGGACATCGAGGAAGGCGACGTCTTGCTGCATCTGCCAGTCGAGACCATCATCGATGGCGACGCGCAAATGGATTATGCCACCTACAAGAACAACACCGACGACAAGGCCCTGATCCGCTGCGGCCTCATCCACTACCTGCTGCGACAGAAGAATGCCATCGACAAGATCTACGACGACAGGTTCGATCAGGTCCGACAAGATCACAACCTCGAGCTCGACATTGAGGACATCGTGTTCGGTCCGTACGTGCAGTACGTCTTCACCAACGCCAAGGAGCATGCCATCCCAAGCCTCTGGAGCCGGGGTGGCAGAGCTCTCTTCGACTCCGTCATCGGACACAAGCTCAAATACATGCCCAAGGAATACCGCCTGCCACCCGTCGATGCAACATCGTGGTTCGTCGAGGACTTCCTGCAGCATTGCGAGCAAATCCCATACGCGGACATTACCATGTCCGACATTCGTCAGGCCGTGGCGTGGGTCGTAGCCCATGGTCAGATCAACGAGCTGCGACCAGGTACCGAATGGTACCGTCATCAGAACGGATACGCCACCAATGTCGAGATCGATTTTGTTCTGGACGAAAATAATACCGATAGCGGCACGGACGTCGATCCCATCAAGGTCGTCGCCATGCAGGACATTTCCAAGGGCGAGGAGCTCATTCAGTCCTACAATCTGTGCCACACCTGCGGTCTGAAGCGGGAGACCTACGGTATGCCAGGTGAGTGATGGACGCATGCGTACCTGTGCATGTCCTATGTTTGATGCTGTCTCATGAGTGTTAACGTCATTTCTCCGTGTCACATGCACCATGAACATGCTTCTTCTGACCGTACTGCGTGATACTCTGCCATCTCTCTCCACGCTTGTTTCCCACCATGTTGCCATGAGATGCATTCACCACTCCATCCATTGTGAACGATTTATTCAGAGATATTCCGTGATCACGGATTCATCGAGGAGTACCCACGTCGGTTCATTTTCATGGAGGAGGAGTACGGCTTCGTCGTGCGCAAGGACGAAGATGGGATCATCGACTTTCAATGGATCGAAATCGACGATCCGGATGACGAGGATCTGCAGGATGACGAGCCCGACGTCAATAGCGGCGAGGAGTATGAACCTACCAGAAAGCAATTCCAAGGTGCGCTGGAGAATTTCTACCGCCTCAACCGATTGCAGCTCTTTGATTTCGACGATGGCAAGGAGGCGTGGGAGGAGAGCCACGACATGGTAGTCGCGGATGCAGAATGGAATAGTACCATGCAATACGTCAGCGCCACCGTCGAAGGACTCAAGCTCGCCATCGAGAACATTAAGTCCACAACCATCAAGTGCTACAATGTGGGGGCAGACGATGACGAGAGTGACGACGATGACGATGACGATGGCGATGTCACATGCATCTACACGGGTCTGTACCACCCACAGACCAAGCCACACGGCTTCCAGAAGCAAGGTAAATCGTGCGACGTGGATGCACAATTGGGATTTGAGGACTACAAAATCACGGAGGACTTCGCCACCGAGTACCAAGCCATCTGCTATCAGGTGGAAAAGAACGAGGACGGGACCGAAAAGAAGGATGGCAACATCTGCATGGATCTGGATGACACAGTCCAGATCTGCAGCAATTACCGTCCGCACTACCACGAGTACAGCGTTCACTACGCCGCACGCTACATCGACTCCGTCAAGCGAGTCATGTTCATCGGTGGTGGAGATGCGATGATCCTGCACGAGGTGCTCAAGTATCCCGAACTGGAAGTGGTGGTGGGACTGGAGCTGGACCAGCAGGTGGTGCGAACCTCCTTCAAATGGTTCCAGAGCCAGCCACATTTCGATGACGAGCGCGTGCAATGGTGGTTCGGCGATGCCACCAAATCGTTGCTCCTTCTTCCCAAGGACTGGGCCAACTCGTTCGATCTCATCGTCGTGGACCTGTCCGAGACAGTGGCCAGCCTGACCGTGACGGATCATCTTGATGTTCTTGAGGCGCTCTCCATGTACCTCAAGCCGGATGGTGTCATGCTCAAGAACGAGCTGTACTTCGAAAAGATGTCCCGCACCTTCGACTACTCCCTCGAGTTCCAGTACTACGACTGCCCCATGATCTGCGACCAAACCATGGTGATCGGCAGCAACGGCATCGACCTGTTCCACAAGGAATTGGTGAACCACCAGCTCGATGGTGATCTGCTCATCCTACCAGAGTACGACGATCTCCCAGACCATTTCTACCTCGTCCACGACTTCGGCATCAACAATGCCACGGAGGAAGGCAAGTGCCGTGCCTACGAACAGGCCGTCGAGGAGTCGAAGAAGACCAAATCATCCCTGACGTCGAGAAGCAAGGGCATCCTGCTGGTGCTGGACATGGAGAAATGTGACTCCATCCCAACGCTCGCAATCACAACCGCCCTCGAGAGCGTCGGCCTCACCATTCAAAACACGGTGGAACACGATGCCGACGGCGTGACCATCATCATGAAGGAAGGATACGCAAACATTCGACACTGGCCTGAGCAAAAGTACGCCGCCGTCGATGTCATGCTCTGGAAATCGTTCAACCAGCTCCTCGATCTTGAGAATCGTGCCACCCAGATCACCAAGGCCACCAACGCGCAGCTGGCAGTCGCAAGCTACCGCGTCATCGTGTCTGGCATCTACGGTGCCGACGAAGGCGAAGAGATTGGCATCGACCTCACCAAGCACACCCGCAACTGCGAGGTGGCACAACTACCGCAAGCGAAGGAGGAGCTGAACGCCACGACCATCCGCAACTCGTTCCTCCAGGTGATGGTGGATGACCTGAACAGCGAAGACGTTGATGAGGATGAAGACGGAGAAGACGAGAACATCGTGCTGATCTTGTGCGGGTCATCAACGACGCCGTGCGAAGCACAAGCGGGGTTCCATGAAACCGAGACCAAAGTCAAGTCCGTCTTGTTCTTTTGCGACGTGCCCACCAATTCTGTGGGAGAGAAACTGTACAGAGAGCTGTACGGGTGCGAGTACGACTTGTTCCAACTCGTCGACGAACGGCTGGAGGATGGCGAATACATCGCCGCTATCGTTCTGGATGTGAACGCTGACAAGCACACGGGCATGATCTTCCGCAGCTTCCTCTCCAACCAGAAGGCCTTGACGCATTTCATGGCGCCCCAGTACACCATCCTGATGCCGGGGCAAGAAACCAAGCAAGAGAAGTGGCGCGATGCTCTGCTCACAAACCACTTCCGCTTCCTCAAGATGGATCCTCTCTTCCGCGTTGATTTTCAACTGCAGGACACGAACCGTGCCATGAAGATGGAGATGATCGTGTCGGGAAATGCGCGTGCGCTGAATGAAGTTTATGAGGCCGAAAGTAACTTGCGTGAGCTTCTGCCATCCATGTCCGTCAACGTGCGCAACATCCAAGGCGGCATGGCTCGTGCGAAGGAGCGTGGTGAGTACCAGCCCCACAACTTCCCACCATCCGCGTACGACGCCACCGATTCCAACACGCAGTTCATGACGCAGCAGCCGCTCGGTCGACAGACGATCCTGCAGCTGAATTTGGGATCGGCCGACCAAACCCATGCCGCTGTGCAGAAGACCTTCGTGGATGCACTCGAAAAGAAGTATACCGGCGCCACCGTGAAGCAAACCATGCCAATGGGCAGTGCCCTGTTCGTCGTGGCCAAGCATGCCAGCGGCACCGCCATGCTGCTGTGGGATGGAAAGACGCACGCCACCGTCAACGTTTGGTCGACGCTGGAGAGGAAGAAACTGGCGGATTCGTTCCTGAAGGAGCTGACCAAGGCCAAGTGGGTTCGCGAATTGCGGGATGACATGCCACGGGGCATCAACCGCGTCGTGAACTTTGAAAGCGACTGGACCGCCAACCGTATAGAAGATCCCGACGCCGTTGATAACGCCGACGGCGACGATGCTGGCGACACCGGAAAAGAGAAGAGCGCCGAGAAGGGCAAACCGGAGGCGGCCGATGAACCTGATGATGCCATCAAGCAGGAGCTGTAAATATTCGTGAAAAGTAGTGGTAACAGAGCAGTCCAAACTTTAGGATGGGTTGGTCCAAAGTTGTGCATGGTTACAGTTCAGATGCCATCCACCACGCCAGCGCGATTTCTCGTTTTCCGCAATGTGCAATAGTCCAGAAATCCTTCCCGTTTGAGTGAGTCAAGTCAAACGTAGGTTGTTGAGTCGCCATTTCCATTGTAATGCGGAACTCGTAGGCCATCTTGTCACAACACTCGGTGACTCGCAGCACATGTTTTGTCCACATCGGAACCCACTTTTGGTCTTATTTCTTGTTTTGCATCTTTTGGTCCTTCATACGAGCGCGCATACTCCATTGCCTCGGAATCACGCCCTCATCGCATGCGGCATTATTCACCGCCACGAGTAGTGCCAGCAATGAGCACGAACTCGTCAGGCGTCGATCTCCATTTATTTGTTTTCTGCGGCCTTTTGTGCACTTCTGTTCTATTCCAAAGTCCAAATCAATAGAGTGCGGGTACAGCACTGCGTACGTAGTCCTACTCTCGGCCACGCGCTTTTTCTTCAATCATCCAGAACCGGATAGCATTGCGCGGGTTCCGTAGGCTTCGCATGTCTCCAATGATGAATCGCATCGTCGACCGTGGACAATGGATTGCCGTAGTGAATCTGCGACTGCGTCATGACCCACTGTTGCACGAGGAAGGACGATGCCCAGGAATTATTGAAGGCGATCGCAAAGGTGTCGTCATACTCTGGTCGCTGGCCGTCCGTGAACAGGATGATGGGAAGGCTGTCGGGATTGTGGATGTCCGGTTGCACGACTTTGCACATCTTTTGGACGGTTGTCGTGGAACAGGGATGGTCGTCTGGTCGGCGCTCCTGGCATGCCTTGGAGCGATACTCGAGACAGCCAGCGCGGCGCAAACACGTCCCTTCCAGGTCTCTGCGATGCACGGAGATGAAGCGGCCAGTCTCTTGCGATGATGATGACGCTGCTGACGATTGTTCCCGCGTGCCGAAAGTAGATGCGATCCGCTGCAGAATGCCTTCCGCTTCCTCGCGGATCGACCGTTTCGGTATCAGCGAGCGCAGTTCTGGCAACGGATTGGGGAGTTTGGTGAAGTACATGCGTATCCCCCGCAGCACCCTGCCGCATTTACCGTACGGATGATATCCATGGAAAATATCGTCACGGGGATCAAAGACTTGCGAATACCATTCCGACCATTCATCCGTGAGGGCCAGGGTCGTGTTGTATCGATTGGCGAAGTGAATGGCCTTCGCAAGGGTGATGATGCGATTGTTCGATCTGCCGTAGAAGGCCTCCAGGCAGAACGGCAACGTACGAGTAGCCTGTTTGTGCTGCGGATGGGCTTGACTTTGGTAGTCGTTCAGGCGCGACTTGGTCTGAAGCATTCTACCCTTTGCCTTCGTTTCGAAGGTAGTTCGTCTTGATGGCGAATTGATCAAATTGGATTCGAAATGCGAGATGCTGCGGATCATGAAGTTCTCGTACCAATCCGATACTCTCTTTTGATATCGATCCATCTGTTCCGCATCCTGCAAGAGCCCTCGCACTTGAGTTTGCAGCTCATTGACTGACCGAACTTCGAGAATGATGGATCGTCGTTGCATGCCATCGCTGTCACTGCCACCAACTGTCCCGTGGATCCCTTGTTGCGTTGGGTCATCGGACCGTATTGCAGCTGGTTTTGGCCCATTCTGTTGACAAACATCGGTGTTCCCACCCAGACAAAACAACGTTGGAAATGACTGGCAACGCATCGATTGAGGAGACATGTTGAAGATGATTGGCAGCGATCCGGCCTCCAGGATCTCTTGGATGTGCACCGCCAGCGGCAGTCCGTTGGTGTCCTGTACATTCGACGCAGGTTCGGCAGCGGCATCTCCAACGACGATGACGGAGATAGTGGTATTCAGCAGAAATTTGACATAGTCGAAATCAAGTCGCGTCGTCGGCAGATTGTTTGCTTCATCTTCCGTCAAGGTGAATACCACGTCATTCGATTGCACGTACGCGATGCTCAGTTCCCGTTCGGCGGGCTGTGTTGTTGTCGCTTGAGGTTCTGCCAGAGTGGCTTGTATTTGTTGGCGGATATCGGAAGCCGCGTCGGTAGATGGCAGATAGATCGTGATGCGCTGTTGCCTTTGGGATGATGGTCGATTTGTCCAATAGCCTGCACAGTTGAAACGATGGATGGCGTTGGCGATCGGTGATCTCGCCGTGTCCGCGAACCAGAATGATTGCTGTTGCCACGGATGTTGCTGGTTTCCACGCAAGAGACACGCTACTTGCTGCTCCTGCAAATGCTGCCCTTGTGGATGTTGGTTTACAGTGCCATCAGAGCGAGGTCGCGGTGCAACGATCTCATAGGCAACGCCCCCTGACGCAACCGGCACTACCGATAAGAAATGACAGTGCGGTGCGTGGTCATACTGGTGCTGAGCCATCTCGTGTGCATCCGTAATGTAAGAACTCGCCAGGAGGCAGCCGGAGTTCGCACTGCCCGCGACCATGGCTAGTCTGTCCACCTTGACGAAATTGACCCGCTGAGCAAATCGGTAGTGAACGAGACCTGATCTGTACTTGTCGAATGCCCCGAATGGCACTTTGGTGTTGTGGCTGCTTGCGCTTCCTGCATCATCATCATCATCATCGTGCAAATTTCTGAAGGTGGAGAGGAACTCATCCAGCTTGCGAATGCTCGCCTGCTGCGCTGCGTTCGATGCACCACGCGATCGATGATCCAACAGAATGGTGACTATGGTCGGTACCATCGCATTGTCTTGCAGATTCACATCAGCATTCGCAAGTGAGAAGTCCGATGATTCTAATGCTTCCAATGAACTCTCTGGCGCAGCGGATTCAGACGAATGGAGGTTGGACTGGCCATGCGGCTGCTGCTGCTCCTGTTGCTGCCATCGATTGAATGCCTCTTTCGAATTCGTCACAATCCGAAGGTTCGTGGTTGCTGTGAAGACTATTAGAGCCAAACCAAAGATGGCGTAAACCGTGAATCGTTTGAAGCCCCTTCCGTTGCGACTGGCGGTGATAGTACCAACATCTTCCGCTGCCGCTGGCATGGACATTGGCATGACGGTGACACCTTCGCCCCAGAGCGATTGTAGCAAGGCTGGGTTTGATGATGATGATGATGATGTCGGATAGTTCTCAAGCGTCGCATCACATCACCTCATCATGTCCTCGATGTTGCGCAAGCTCGATGGCATACGAGTATGGCGTACGAGCATGGCGTACGAGTATGGTGTCTGAGTCTGAGTCTGAGTGTGTCCATCATCACATGGGTCATGGGAGAATGGAGCTACTGCTGTCGGAGACTCGTCCATCACCAATCCGTCACAATCGAGGCCTGCCACCGAGTCGTGAGCATTCGCCGAAATGGGAGAACGAAAAGATGCCAGTCACGTATCCAGGTTAGTCCTGTGTGCTCAAATGTACTTCCTTAGTGTCGACATAATTTAGACTTTTGTTCGTAGATCATCGTTGTCAACACAACATACCCAGCAGAGAACCTCAATCTCCCAGAGCATCTCCCTACCCACCCACTCTACTCTATTATGCTTTATCAAAGAGGCACGCTCTATTGAATGATTCCGCGGCAATGCATGTACCTGTTGCGCAGATCCAATCGCTTGACACCGGAGAACTTGCAACTATCGACTTCGTTCAATTGCGCGTTGCTGTCGAGGAATGTGCCCAACGGAGCGATGGAGAACTGCTGCGAGAGGGAATGCTGCACAAGCAAATGGATATTCGTTTGGATGCATGGTGCGCCGTTGTCGTCACGAATGCAGTCGGCTTTCGTGTGTGATGCCGGCAGGAGGTCTTGTGCAGTCAGCGCTTTGAAGGGCGCCATGTCGTTCTCGTCTTCGATGACGAGCGCACATTTGGATGCCTCGTCATTCACACCGTCACTTTCAATCTCAACCGTTCCTTTGTTTCTTTCGCGCAAGATCATTCCCACCACGATGCCGTAATGGGCACCGAATCCATGCAAGTTGCACGGCGCCCGCGTGCGCGAGTTGGAATCGTAAGGAAGGATAACGAGACCATCCTGCTGCAGCGTCCTTAGCATATCAGCAGCGACGGCCAACGCCGACGATTGCGTATCCGTCTCGTCCAATTTCGTGATGGCTTTCATCTCGCAGTCAATGCCGCAGATTTCTTCGGCCAGCGTGCGCAGATTGTTCATGTCAAAGATTTCGCCATCCGACGAAAAGCCACGCGATTGAGCAGCATCCAGCAACGATGGCATAGCCGTGGGTGTTGTTGTTGTTGTTGCTCCTGCCTTGCTGTCATCCTGCGTCGACGGTGATCTCTCGTGCAAGTAGTCCCGGACCATCCGCAATGCTGCCAATCCGCAGGAAGGTCCGATCTGCTGCTGCCATGGGACGGAATTGAGCCAGACCTTGAACGACGCAGGTATCACCGGTGGTTTGTCGGCCACTGTTGTCTCCTTTTCTGACGGATAGTTCTGCAGATATTTTGTCAATTGATCTTTCCGTTGTATCAGCGGTATGCTCTGTGCACCCACCCTTTCCACCAATCGCTTCTTGAGCCACACATCTTCCACGGGAGCGGCTTCTTGCGATGCGGACTGATCGGGCGCATCATCTGGCAGCAACGTGATGGTCTCCGCCTTCGCGCTTGCCGCGGCCGACGCACTCTTGCCGTTCTTTGATTGCATCCGCAGCAGCATGCCTTCCAACGAGGAAATTTGTGTGACATCCAACGATTTTAAGCATGCGCGGTAGAGCGACACGCGGTGCGTGTGCTGATACCCAAGCCTTTCGTAAAAGCCGATCGCCGTCTGCGTCCACAGGTAGATGTAGTGATACCCCAATCGCACGGCTTCCGCTTCCAGCATGCGCATGAGCATCCTGCCGTACCCGGACTTTCGGTTTTCGGGATGGATCATGAGGTACGTGACGGCGGCAGCGTTGCCGCCTGCGCCTTCGAAGCAATCCGTGAGTCTGCCATGCCTGCGGGGCGCCACGTGAAAAAGTTGAGTGCGAAACACGTGGAGCATGTTGCATGCGATGAGATACGAGTACAACAGCATGGCTGTCGCTGTGGCAGCTACATGGGTATATGCAATACCTTCCTTGGCTCTGAAACCCTCAAATAGCCAGCAGAAACACGATGTGCAAGCATCACGCGAAATCATGACCTACCCAATACATTCTTCTCCATTTCGAATCATCAAGTAGCTGCATGGCAGGGCATACTGCGCATCGCAGCAGTGAAGTGGTTCGGCATGCATCGAATTGCTTCCAGTGTCCGAGTGCGACGACGACGGGCCATGTGTGCCTCCTCCTTGTTCCGACGCGGTCGCGGTGGATGGCAACGGCGGTGACAGCAGCTTGTCTCGGTACACAGCAATCGGACCCCCGCGAGGCCATTGCTGATTCAGGATGCCGGATCCTTGTCCCAACCACAGTTGCGCCAACGCGGATTCCTCATCCTGCGCGCAAGCATTCGATGGATTGGCACCGTCTGATTTCCTCGCGCCGCGCTGTCGCGACAATGATGACAGACGGATGAGCGTGAACGTCTCGCTGCGATCGCATGATGTGGAGCCGTCGGCGATCACCTCGCAGTCGCCATGCTTGGCCATGCGATCACTGCCATCCACGCGCAGGATGACATCGAAGCCGATCGTCGGTGTGGCAGTCGCACATCCATTCTCGCAGTCTTCGTTTTCAGCGGAGGCTGTCGTCATGACTGATGCTTGTGCCTTGCGCAGTGTTGTGGTACATCCGGCAAGAGGACTACAATATGCTGCGATGTTGCTATGCTACAATGTTGCTGTGTCACATGCCACTCTGCTCGACTGCTTCGTCCACTCTCACTCCTGCATCCACGATGCGCAAGGGAGTGGTCATCGGCGACGATGGGATCGGTCATTGTCACCAGTATCTTTGGTCTTTGATGCAGAAGATTGGAACAGAAAGGGTTCTCATGGCGCCAAAACTATAACCGTCCAATAACGCATAACTCACTCATGACTGATTTCGATTTCATGACTGAATGGTGTCAATCGGTGTTCGGTTCGAAACGGAAAACGCGGAGAACAAAGAACACGAAGAACAGAGCGGGTGGCTGAAGAGTGCGCGCAGTGATGTTTGTGCGAGTGGATGTGATGGGCGATTCGCCGAGAAATTCGTTGGTTGGTTGTGTGCGATGGCGCAGAGAGAGGAGGAATCAGAAGCAGCCGACCACAGCAGGAGGTGTTCAGCAGGTGTTCGGACCTTCTGCATCTTCTTTGTGCGCAGACAAGTCAACCAGGAGAGGGACCGCCAAGCCCCACCTCCATACATCTCCATACATCTCCATACATCTCCATAGTCGTACATCTCAACGCAACACGAACGACACAAACACAACACATCTCAAAGCAACACGATGATGACAAAGCAACAACGATCCGTCCTCGTGCAGCGGCTGTCTTCCGCTTCGGTCTTTCTGCTCCTCTTCGTCCTCGCGAGTTCCGGCGCAGCGCCGCAGGTCGATGCCTTCCAACATGCAGCGATGCCGCAACGCAACCATGCGCCGTCGCGCCGCTTCGGCCGCACCACGGCACGCATGCACTTCACGCTGATGGACGGATTGTCGAAGGATGACCTCTTCTGCCTTTCGCGTGCCGAACATACCGACGACAACAAGGACGCGCCATTGCGACGCTTGGACTCCAGCCAGCCGCGACAAGGAGGGGGAGAAGCACGCCAACACAGCCCATGCCTGTTCCGGGCCGAAGATCGATTCCTGCTGCCCCATGCATACACCAACTGGACGCCCAGACGTGAGCAGGAGACACGATCGTCCGAATGCGTTTCGGCGAAGCGATTGTTTTCGAATCTGTTGCGTCGATTCCGATCGCCGGTCATGATGCTCACCATGTTCCTTCTCAGCATCAGAGTGGCCCTGGCATCGTTCTGGGATTGATGGACATTGGTTGATGCGATGGATGGCTTCTGACTGCACAACACAACGCGGAACTCGGTCGCATTGACGAAGTCGACGATTGCATGGAGCGGACGGAGCACCGAATGCGATTGCATGGTACTACTACTCGTATTAGTACGTACTCGCAGGGCCGAAGACGTTCACCCACAATGAACGCGGCGCAATAGTAAACACCTAGCAAACTACAATCGCTTTTTACTCTCCATCCTTTTCTCTGACCGTACTAATAGGACAATCCTCTGTGTTATCCGCCAATCATCCTGAACTATTATATTACATTACATGCTGTGCAATGGATTGCGAGGGATGGAATCATCGCTTGGGCAAAGGCGGCTGGGCAGACCCTGACGAGAATGCCTCCTCGCACACTCGATTGGCGATGCTGAAAACCTCTTGCCGCATCCTGGATTGGTCTCTTGCCAAGTCGATGTCATCGTCCGTCCACAGAGGGCACAGCTTGAGATCCTTCTTGTCATAATACCGCAGATTGGTGAAATGATTGTATCCGTCCTTTGACACGACTTTGCGACAGCAGAAACACGACGCTGTCTGGCACATGGGGCAGATCATCTTGTTGCATCCGCCGCCTTCCTTCACGAACGATTGCTGGCAGGATGGGCATGTCCGGACCCTCACCTGCGTCATCGCTTCCTTCATGGCGTGCTGCATCTGCTGGATCGCGCTGGACATGGGATTGGGGGTCCGGCGGTTCGTATCAACTCCTGCACCGCCTTGGCTATCATCATCTTCATGGTGCCGCAACTGCGTAGACTGACGCCGCTCGGTCTGATCAACACGAGCCAACCCGCCGGAGATGGCATTGTCGCGGGCGTTGATCATGGACACGATGTGTTCCATCTGGGTTCGGTCGAACAGCTTCGCCAGATGGACCTGGATCTTCCCAGGACACGGTTTCTTCGGGTCACCGTGATGGTACTGGAAACAGCCAATCTGGCAGATTGGATCCCATTGGTGGTTCTGGTCGGAACCCGCGGCTTGCGACGACCGCATTCCATCCTCATTCGTCTGAAGTAGCTTCACCTTGCGGAATGCGGTCGTCTCCCTCGAGTTCCAAATGAAGTTTTGGATGCACTTGCGGCAGAATACGTGCGGTTGGCACTGGATGTTGTCACAGGCTATTCCGTTGGGTCTGACGGGATACGTGTCGAAGCAACAGCGGCATTGGAAGGTCGCGTCCAAGCCTGCAGTGCTCATGGCATCGCTGCTCGATGAAATCTGCTGATGTAGCTTTGGCATCAACGTGGCCCGTTGCAGCAACGAAGAGTCCGCTTGGCTTGAACTTGACTCCTCCGTCAGTGCGATCTCCGGTCGCGGGTCGTCCTCGAGCCCCATCGTCCTTCTGCGGCGTCGATGAGTAGACTGCCGCTGGCGGTGGTGGGAGTTCTGTTGTGACCGATGCCCAGTGGATGCAGTCCCCTCCATCCCGCTGTGCCAAGACCTTTGCACTGTGGTGTGCATCGACGTCGACGTCGACATCGACTGCGAGATGGACGATCTGCCCTGTCCTGTTTCAGAGCTGTTGTACAGCATCGCCAGGTCGACGTTCCCGATGCTGCTGGTCACGGATTCGTCGATCTGCACAGAATTCACCTCTTCCTCGGTCGAATCTGGGCCATTCATTGGCACTGGAACCGACTCTTGGACGACAGCAGAGTGCGGAACAAGTACTTCACTCGTCACGTTTTCGGTGGAGAAGTTTTGCCCAATCCCTTCCACTGGCTCGCCCTGTTGTCCAAGCCGCGCCAAGAGTAGCTCGATCTCGTCGTCCCTCAGAAAATCACCAGACGTAATGGTGTTTGCATCCCTCGCTTCCACATCACCCTCACGGCGTCGACCAGGGAGTTTCGGCTGAGCAGATTCTTGATCGTCTGCTTGATTGCGTCCGCCAAGAGCGACATGATGTGGATCCTCAAGCGTCGACGAAGTTGAGGACGACGAGAAGGTGTCCGACAACGGGTCAGATGCGATGGACAAATGGATGGAGCCACTTTCATGACTGACTGCGGATGTAGAGCCCGATGACAGAGAGACAGTCGACGTACTCGTAGGCAGCATGGCCCGATCGCCTGCTTGTGTCTGCGTTCCTGCCTGCGTCTGAAGCAACGATTGGTGATGTTGCTCGTACGACGATCCTTTGCGAAGATCCATGCTATCACTGTGATCATCCATGTCGCTATCTTCGTTATCTTCGATTCCTGACGCATCGGGCGTTTCGTTCAACTCCCATGGCAAGGTCACGCCAGACATGGGTGCAGGCGGAGTCAACCCTGATAGGTATGGACCCTCCATGAATCCTGCATGCAGAAATCGCTGACGAATAGGCGAGGAGCCTTCATCCGGATTCATCTGCAACGTGGACGGCATACGCATCTTCACTGGCGAGTGGTGGGCGGATGGATGATGCAACTGGCTGTGATCATTTTCGGTAACTGTGTTTGGGCGGTCAAAATCATGCTGCACATGATATTCGGAGAGTTCGGCGGCACGAGGTGCTGCCTTCGTTGATTGCACATGCTCAGCGTTTGTTCCGTCTCTGTCTTCTGTAGTGTTATCGGACGAATTTTGCGAATTGTTGTCGTCAACGACCATGCTAATCGATCGCAGTTGTGTGTGCGTTTGTGTTTGTGTCTGCGTTTGCATCTTCGTCTCAGTGAGGGTTTCGGTTGCTGGCGTTGTCGTTGTGCCCCTGGTGAGAGTTATGGTCGTCGTCGTCGTGGTTGTCTGTGTTGTTGCTTTGACAAATGCGTTGGGTGCTTGGAGAACTCGGTCATGTTCATTTCCCACAGTAGTCGCAGTGGCAGTAGCAGAAATGGCGCGAGTGTCGCCAACACGACGTTCCAAACGTTTTGGTGATTGGGGAGGACTGACAGCATCTCCCGACATCGTTCTGACTGGCACACCACGCCGAAAGGATGCCGAAGTCCGACCATGGATTGATTGCTGGCTTGCGGCGGCTCCACGTCCATCACGTGAGTCATTTCCCATGTGATAGCCTTCGTACACACCCGCGCTGGACTGGCGCGCTTCACCATGCGGCGTTTGGCTTTCAGGAGGTGCAAATGTCGTGGATTGTTGTTTGATATTCGACGCATACGGAGAAGCGAGCATCTTGCGGTCCTTCTCTGGTTGCTGCGAACTGTGACTGGATGACCGCTGTGCAGCGTGCATCGCATCGGCATTCGCATCGTTCGTCTCCATCGCATCGTTCTCTTGGATACCAGGAAGGTTGTTTGCTTGCGACGATGGATTCAATCGTCGACGTTCGCCACGCCCATTCAAATTGTTGGTCCGTCGCTCGCGTGCCGCAGCAAGCCGTTCAACCTCGCCCTCCAAGAACTGTCGGTGCGGCGTGGCTTCGGAAGTCCCGTGCAGAGCCTGTCGCAGCCGGTATTCAACCAAGGCATGGCGGTAGTGACGCCTGTACCACCACCAATCCAGAAGGGCCTGCTGCAACCGCGGATGCATCTCAGCCGCGTACCACAGATCTCTCTCTTCCTCGGATGCCACCGTGCGACCAGTGGTTGATATGCCATCGCCGTGATCCAAACTCCTCGCTTCATTTCGCGAAGAAGCATAGGGTGCGGATGCATTCTGCCCATGTCGGAGCACTCCGGCGCTACAAATCATGCTCGTGTTGTCATCGTCCACCCTGCTGCTTCTGCTGGTTCCCATTGCCGCCAACGATGACATCAGCGCCTGAAGGCTCATGTTGGAACAGTCCGAGTTAGGCGCTGCATCAGCTGAGGATTGCTCTCTTCGCCGTGTCACACTGTTGTCTCCATTCGGAGCATTGGATCCGACCGCATTGACATTGCCGGTCGTCTTCGCGGGCTTGTTTCTGTTGCTGTTCGTGGGTTTGTTCTTGTTCTTTCTTTTCTTGATCAACTTCATCTTCGCCCACGGCCGGTACTGTCGTTTCGAAGGCGTGGTCGTTGTTTGTTGCGTGGGATGCAGGGCTTCGGATTCCATCATCGTCTGGTTCAATTCTGTCGCAACCGGTGACGTTGCCGCGGGTGGTGGGGGGATCTCGTTCCGCGGTGAGCTCCGAGTGCGAGGGTCATCTACATGCACATGCTCAGGGACGCCTCTCGGTCTATTCGTATCGTCGGAGGCACGCTGGCGTGCGGTTGACTGTGACCGAATCCCTCCCATCATGCGCAATCGAGCCTCCGAGGATACTTCGGTATTGTTGCTCTCATCGCCCGCGTGATTGGACAGACGTTGGACGGGGATACCAATTCCGATATCTCGCTTATTGATCCCAGCGTTGGATGATGCTCGAGCAACCGCTGGCGGTGGAGCTTCTGATGATGCTTGACTGATACGATTGTGCGACTCATTTGTTGACCGCGACGGACGATTTTCGGATGTGGTCGGTGCTGCTGCTGTGCTTGATTGCGGGAGCGCTCGTGCATTCGTATGGGATTGCTGTGCGATTGGATGGCGATTGCTTCTCGGCGACTGTTGGCCTCTGCGTCTCGCGATATCGTTGCCAGGTGCAGGAGCAACAACGGGAACGGCAATGGCCGCAGTTGGAGCGCCCGTGGTGCCGCTGTTCCGCGTTCTCTTGGGACGCCGAATCCAGCGCTGGAGGAACTGATACTGTGGGCTGTTGTTGTTGTTGTTGTTGTTGTTGTTGTTACTCCTCTGCCGGCCTTGGGAACTTCTTGGGCGAACATTTTGATGTGGAGGTGCGCTCGCTGATGGATCTACTAGAACACCAACAGTACCAACAGTAGCAATAGTACTCGCAGTATTACTGCGGTCCGGTTCACACACCGCAAACATTTGATTGGCTCGGCGTATCTCCGTGGAGTCCTGAGAATCATTGAAATGGGGCATGCCGTCGTAGTACTGCCTTGGTTGCGACATGGCGGGTTGCTGCAGATGATGATGCTGCTGCTGCTGACGCTGTCGTTGCCTCTGCTGCTGCTGAAACTGCTCCAGCAGCCGTCGCTGTTCCTCGACCTGGCTCTCGGTCATCAGCAGCTCCTGCATATCCCATGACAT
Source organism: Craspedostauros australis (assembly GCA_026770025.1). Lineage (NCBI taxonomy): Eukaryota > Bacillariophyta > Bacillariophyceae > Mastogloiales > Achnanthaceae > Craspedostauros > Craspedostauros australis. The sequence goes on from JAMXDE010000023.1 coordinate 1,077,186, forward strand.
CTCGCTGGCGCTGTCACCGCAGGCACTACCCGTGCCAATATTCAGGCCATCCCCGCCATCACTGTGACGGCCGCTATCGACCACAGCAGACGCCATGCTCATTGATGTGGCGCGTCTTCGCTTTGAAGTTGATTGTTAATGTGATTGTTAATGTGATTGTGAATGTGACTGTGGATGTGATTGTGGATGTTGGTATGCAGAGAGATTGATGCTCTCAAACTCTGTGCTGCCTGGAATGATCGTCTTTGCTTGGTGAGTGACAGTGTCGTTTGTAGAGAGAGAGAGAGAGAGCTTCTATTGGAGCATACTCGTGGTTGTTGCTCTGTGGCGGCGCAGTTCCCAATGTTGTGCGAGTTTGTGCGATGTGTGGTACCAGTATGTGGCTCGTAATCATAGTCATAGTCGTACGCTACTATTCTGTGTGTTTCGTGCACATCGACAACGCATCACACAAACCACACAAACTCAGAGGAGGAAGGTGAAGGGCATCAACCGACCGGTGAATTGACGGATTCGCGTTTCTTCTGAGTCCTGGTGTCCTTCTTGTTGCTGTCGCCCTAGTCTTCTTCTGTGTAGAATATGGTGCATACTCTGCGTGGGCGGTGCGAGCTCCTATACCTTGGAGTCTCAGTGATGGTTGTTGGTATCAATTGTTGCAGTTCCTTTGTTGCGTTGCGTTGCTTTCCTCTTTCTGTTCGCCAAAACGGATAGCCAAAGTGGCAAACAAGGGCCATGAGATCAATGAAAAAGATTGCTAATCTTATTACTCTCTCCAGAAAAGAAAGTAGAGCACCCTACCAGACGAGGGCACGATCTATACTACTCATGATTAGACGGCTCCACGTCGCGAACGGAAGCAGAGAGGTGATCGCATGATGCTGATCGAGATGGTGATGATGATGGTTCAACGAGGATGACGCTTCCGCATCAACACCTGCCCGCCATCACGAGCCGCCACCAATCGTGCATTTTGCAGCGACCACGAACAAACTTTGGCGCCAAATGATTTCTCGCGTTTCCCACTTCCAACCTCTTATCGCAACTGTGAATGTGGAAACTCCGACACGAACAGTTCGGTCCCGTTTAATCGAAATCATTTATCATCCGGATACTGGTGACACATTATCATTTCTTATGACATCATGTCCGATTTCTGTCGTTTCGCAGCGAACAATGACTCTTCCGTCGTTGACGTTGGCATTACATGCACGACTCAACTGGATAGAGTTCGTGACGTTCGTGGCCAGTTTACGTCTGCCTGTCAACCGGCGGCGAATGGTCGAACGAGCCCATCGAATTTCTGTCTGATACGATGGAGCTAGAGACACTCAACGATGCCCGCAAACACCAACTCTGTTCGACTCTTACTCTGCTCTAAGAATGCACGAAATCACTTATTGGGAACGCAATGAACACGATCATCGCTCGACCAGGACAGAGCATTGTACTCTCTTCAAATGATCTGGCGACGGGCGTGGACTCTCTGATTCATGATGATCGCAACGAGTTGAAGGATCTGCAGGGCCGGAATACACGTGGCGCAGACCTTCGTGAAAGTGTAACACTCAAGTACTATACTATATTTGGAGCTATCGCTGAAGATGATCAGGTCATGCATGCCCTACTTCTATGGTTCCGTACATCTGTCTCCGTTTCTCTCGTTGCAGCGTGTACTGAAGCAACAGTGGCGAGCTTGGCGTCGAGTGCTTGCGATGGAGTCTATTTTCACTGTCTGGTGTAGTCGATGGAGACTTCCACAGAATCTTCCTGACCTTCTTCACTGCAGAAGGATCCCACGGCTTCTGAGTGGTCAACCCGAACAGTCAGCTGTGAACCCATCAGATTCGAGTTGAAGACCGCCGCTGTCACGACGAAATCTGTCTGGTATGGTACCATATTGCAATCCCCGGAGTGATCATTGGAGCCGGCGTTGGGAACGAAGGTGCCAATTACGGAATCGGATCCATCGAAAACGACAACCGAAAATTCGATCTCGTGGCCAAAGTCGCCCCTCAAACTCAGGGTGACCGTGACGACGGTATTTAGCGCTGCTGCAGGCATTCCATTGAACACAATCGTGTTTGGAGTGTCTCTGAGAATTTCATGTTCTCCGCTTGACACAGAAACGAGTGGATCGGCTGACGGTGTCAACGAAGGTGCGCTCGAAGGTGCGCTAGTTGGTGCTGCTGTCGCAACTGTTGGCGCCGATGTTGGGTTGCTTGTCGGCGTTGCTGTTGTCACGGTTGGCGCCGATGTTGGGTTCGAAGTGGGTGAATCAGTCGCGATACTTGGAGTTGCTGATGGTGCGACTGACGGTGATTCGCTGTGCTTCTCTGTTGGAACCGATGTTGGATTGCTTGTCGGCGTTGCTGTTGTCACGGTTGGCGCCGATGTTGGGTTGGAAGTGGGTGAATCAGTCGCGATACTTGGCTTCGATGACGGAGCAGCAGAAGGCGAGTCGCTGTGCTTCTCTGTTGGAACCGATGTTGGGTTGCTTGTCGGCGTTGCTGTTGTCACAGTTGGCGCCGATGTTGGGTTCGAAGTGGGTGAATCAGTCGCGATACTTGGCTTCGATGACGGAGCAGCAGAAGGCGAGTCGCTGTGCTTCTCTGTTGGAACCGATGTTGGATTGCTTGTCGGCGTTGCTGTTGTCACGGTTGGCGCCGATGTTGGGTTCGAAGTGGGTGAATCAGTCGCGATACTTGGAGTTGCTGATGGTGCGACTGACGGTGATTCGCTGTGCTTCTCTGTTGGAGCCGATGTTGGGTTGCTTGTCGGCGTTGCTGTTGTCACGGTTGGCGCCGATGTTGGGTTCGAAGTGGGTGAATCAGTCGCGATACTTGGCTTCGATGACGGAGCAGCAGAAGGCGAGTCGCTGTGCCTCTCTGTTGGTGTAGATGTTGGATTTGAAGTGGGTGAATCCGTCGCAGCACTTGGAGTTGCTGAGGGTGCGACAGACGGTGATTCGCTGTGCTTATCTGTTGGTGCTGATGTTGGAGTTTCTGTCGGAGATTCCGTCGCAGCACTTGGAGATGACGATGGAGCTCTTGATGGTGACTCGCTGTGCTTCTTTGTCGGTGCTGATGTCGGATTTGCTGTCGGAGATTCCGTCGCAGCACTTGGAGATGACGATGGTGTGGTCGAAGGCGATTCGCTGTGCTTCTCTGTTGGCGCTGAAGTTGGGCTACTCGTCGGCGTCGCAGTTGTTACGGTTGGCGCCGATGTTGGATTTGCTGTCGGAGATTCCGTCGTAGCACTTGGAGATGACGATGGAGCTCTTGATGGTGACTCGCTGTGCTTATCTGTCGGCGCTGATGTCGGATTCGAAGTAGGCGAATCCGTCGCAACACTTGGAGTTGCTGATGGTGTGACTGACGGTGATTCGCTGTGCTTCTCTGTTGGAGCCGATGTTGGGTTGCTTGTCGGCGTTGCTGTTGTCACAGTTGGCGCCGATGTTGGGTTCGAAGTGGGTGAATCAGTCGCGATACTTGGGGTTGCTGATGGTGTGACTGACGGTGATTCGCTGTGCTTCTCTGTTGGAGCCGATGTTGGGGTACTCGTTGGTGTTGCTGTTGTCACAGTTGGCGCCGATGTTGGGTTCGAAGTGGGTGAATCAGTCGCGATACTTGGCTTCGATGACGGAGCAGCAGAAGGCGAGTCGCTGTGCCTCTCTGTTGGTGTAGATGTTGGATTTGAAGTGGGCGAATCCGTCGCAGCACTTGGAGTTGCTGAGGGTGCGACAGACGGTGATTCGCTGTGCTTATCTGTTGGTGCTGATGTTGGAGTTTCTGTCGGAGATTCCGTCGCAGCACTTGGAGATGACGATGGAGCTCTTGATGGTGACTCGCTGTGCTTCTTTGTCGGTGCTGATGTCGGATTTGCTGTCGGAGATTCCGTCGCAGCACTTGGAGATGACGATGGTGTGGTCGAAGGCGATTCGCTGTGCTTCTCTGTTGGCGCTGAAGTTGGGCTACTCGTCGGCGTCGCAGTTGTTACGGTTGGTGCAGATGTTGGATTTGCTGTTGGAGATTCCGTCGTAGCACTTGGAGATGACGATGGAGCTCTTGATGGTGACTCGCTGTGCTTCTCTGTCGGCGTTGATGTCGGATTCGAAGTAGGCGAATCCGTCGCAACGCTTGGCGCTGACGAAGGCTTTGCTGACGGCGATTCACTTCCCCTTCTTGTCGGTGCTGATGTTGGATTTGCTGTCGGTGATTCCGTCGCAACACTTGGAGACAACGATGGTGCGGTCGAAGGCGATTCGCTGTGTTTTTCAGTTGGCGCAGATGTTGGATTGGAAGTAGGCGAATCCATCGCAACACTTGGAGTTGCTGATGGTGTGACAGACGGTGATACGCTGTTCTTCTTTGTTGGAGCCGATGTTGGGCTACTCGTCGGCGTCGCAGTTATCACGGTGGGTGCCGATGTTGGGTCGGAAGTTGGCGATTCTGATGCAACACTTGGCGCTGACGTTGGAGCGCTGGTCGGCATCACCGTTGCGTCGCTTGGTGCTGATGATGGCTCTTCCGATGGAGATCCGCTATCTTCTTGCGTCGGGGTTGACGAAAGATCTTGTGACGGAATGAACGAAGGTGACACTGATTCAGAACTTGGTGCGTCTGACTCTGACGAAGGCTCGACACTGGACATCGTGGGAAGTTCGCTTGTCTCGCTTGGCGTCAACGAGGGGACAGATGATGGAGAAGCACTTGACAGAGTCGGTATCTCTGACGGGAATCCGCTTCCTGCGGTCGGTTTGTTACTGGTTGGAAGCGACGCTGATTCATTTCCATCGGTCGGTACCGTGGACGGTGTCGCGCTTGGAGAATCACTTGACGCACTGGGTGTCAATGACGGGGTTGGCGATGGCATCTCGCTACCTGATGGAACCTCGCTGGACTCTGTTGGTGCTGCACTTGGTACCTCAGTCTGCAGCGACGGCATCGCAGAAGGCACGGACGAAGGCGACCTACTCGGGACATCACTGGATGCACTCGGTGTTGATGATGGTGCTGAGGATGGTGCTGATGATGGAGACTCACCGTTTGATGGCAAGCTGCTCGGCACATCACTCGACGCACTGGGTGTCGATGACGGGGTTGACGATGGCATCTCGCTACCTGATGGAACCTCGCTGGACTTTGTCGGTGCTGCACTTGGTACCTCAGTCTGCAGCGACGGCATCGCAGAAGGCACGGACGAAGGCGACCTACTCGGGACATCACTGGATGCACTCGGTGTTGATGATGGTGCTGAGGATGGTGCTGATGATGGAGACTCACCGTTTGATGGCAAGCTGCTCGGCACATCACTCGACGCACTGGGTGTCGATGATGGGGTTGGCGATGGCATCTCGCTACCTGATGGAACCTCGCTGGACTCTGTTGGTGCTGCACTTGGTACCTCAGTCTGCAGCGACGGCATCGCAGAAGGCACGGACGAAGGCGACCTACTCGGGACATCACTGGATGCACTCGGTGTTGATGATGGTGCTGATGATGGAGACTCACCGTTTGATGGCAAGCTGCTCGGCACATCACTCGACGCACTGGGTGTCGATGACGGGGTTGACGATGGCATCTCGCTACCTGATGGAACCTCGCTGGACTTTGTCGGTGCTGCACTTGGTACCTCAGTCTGTAGCGACGGCATTGCAGAAGGCGCGAACGAAGGCGACCTACTCGGGACATCACTGGATGCACTCGGTGTTGATGATGGTGCTGAGGATGGTGCTGATGATGGAGACTCACCGTTTGATGGCAAGCTGCTCGGCACATCACTCGACGCACTGGGTGTCGATGACGGGGTTGGCGATGGCATCTCGCTACCTGATGGAACCTCGCTGGACTTTGTCGGTGCTGCACTTGGTACCTCAGTCTGTAGCGACGGCATTGCAGAAGGCGCGGACGAAGGCGACCTACTCGGGACATCACTGGATGCACTCGGTGTTGATGATGGTGCTGATGATGGTGCTGAGGATGGTGCTGATGATGGAGACTCGCCGTTTGATGGCAAGCTGCTCGGCACATCACTCGACGCACTGGGTGTCGATGATGGGGTTGGCGATGGCATCTCGCTACCTGATGGAACCTCGCTGGACTTTGTCGGTGCTGCACTTGGTACCTCAGTCTGTAGCGACGGCATTGCAGAAGGCGCGGACGAAGGCGACCTACTCGGGACATCACTGGATGCACTCGGTGTTGATGATGGTGCTGAGGATGGTGCTGATGATGGAGACTCACCGTTTGATGGCAAGCTGCTCGGCACATCACTTGACGCACTGGGTGTCGATGACGGCGCCGCAGATGGCGACTCACTGCCAGACGGATTTCCGCTCGGAGCTCGACTGTTCGAAGAGGTACTGCTCGGAACATTACTTGACGCACTCGGCTGTGTTGATGGTGCCGATGATGGTGTTTCACTGCTCGATGGTTGGGCACTTGGAATCTCACTGGATGCACTGGGCTGTGCTGACGGTGCAGAGGATGGAGACTCACTTCCGGATGGCCGTGCACTTGGAACATCACTCGATGTGCTCGGGATGGATGATGGTGTCAGTGACGGATTTCCACTTGGGACATCACTGGATGCGCTCGGCGTCAATGTAGGCATCGTTGATGGCATCTGACTGGTTGAAGGTGCGCTACTCGGCACATTACTTGATGTGCTCGGCTGTGTTGATGGCGCTGACGAGGGTGATTCACTGCTCGATGGTTGAGAGCTTGGAACAGCACTCGTCGAACTTGGCTGTGTTGATGGTGCTGACGAGGGTGATTCACTGCTCGATGGTTGAGCACTTGGCACGCCACTGGAGGTGCTTGGCTGTGTTGATGGTGTTGCTGACGGTGATGCACTGGTATCAGCAACACTGCTTGGGTTGTTGCTTGGCGAAGCACTTGGCGACTTGCTTGGTGCACTGGAATCAGCGACACTGCTTGGGTTGTTGCTGGGTGCGGATGATGGCGAAGTACTTGGTGCGTTGGTATCAGCGACACTGCTTGGGTTGTTGCTTGGCGATGTGCTTGGCGAAGTACTTGGTGCACTGGAATCAGCGACACTGCTTGGGTTGTTGCTTGGCGATGTGCTTGGCGACTTGCTTGGTGCACTGGAATCAGCGACACTGCTTGGGTTGTTGCTGGGTGCGGATGATGGCGAAGTACTTGGTGCACTGGAATCAGCGACACTGCTTGGGTTGTTGCTTGGCGATGTGCTTGGCGAAGTACTTGGTGCACTGGAATCAGCGACACTGCTTGGGTTGTTGCTTGGCGATGTGCTTGGCGAAGTACTTGGTGCACTGGAATCAGCGACACTGCTTGGGTTGTTGCTTGGCGATGTGCTTGGCGACTTGCTTGGTGCACTGGAATCAGCGACACTGCTTGGGTTGTTGCTGGGTGCGGATGATGGCGAAGTACTTGGTGCACTGGAATCAGCGACACTGCTTGGGTTGTTGCTTGGCGATGTGCTTGGCGAAGTACTTGGTGCACTGGAATCAGCGACACTGCTTGGGTTGTTGCTTGGCGATGTGCTTGGCGACTTGCTTGGTGCACTGGAATCAGCGACACTGCTTGGGTTGTTGCTGGGTGCGGATGATGGCGAAGTACTTGGTGCACTGGAATCAGCGACACTGCTTGGGTTGTTGCTTGGCGATGTGCTTGGCGAAGTACTTGGTGCACTGGAATCAGCGACACTGCTTGGGTTGTTGCTTGGCGATGTGCTTGGCGAAGTACTTGGTGCACTGGAATCAGCGACACTGCTTGGGTTGTTGCTTGGCGATGTGCTTGGCGACTTGCTTGGTGCACTGGAATCAGCGACACTGCTTGGGTTGTTGCTGGGTGCGGATGATGGCGAAGTACTTGGTGCACTGGAATCAGCGACACTGCTTGGGTTGTTGCTTGGCGATGTGCTTGGCGAAGTACTTGGTGCACTGGAATCAGCGACACTGCTTGGGTTGTTGCTTGGCGATGTGCTTGGCGACTTGCTTGGTGCACTGGAATCAGCGACACTGCTTGGGTTGTTGCTGGGTGCGGATGATGGCGAAGTACTTGGTGCACTGGAATCAGCGACACTGCTTGGGTTGTTGCTTGGCGATGTGCTTGGCGAAGTACTTGGTGCACTGGAATCAGCGACACTGCTTGGGTTGTTGCTTGGCGATGTGCTTGGCGACTTGCTTGGTGCACTGGAATCAGCGACACTGCTTGGGTTGTTGCTGGGTGCGGATGATGGCGAAGTACTTGGTGCACTGGAATCAGCGACACTGCTTGGGTTGTTGCTTGGCGATGTGCTTGGCGAAGTACTTGGTGCACTGGAATCAGCGACACTGCTTGGGTTGTTGCTTGGCGATGTGCTTGGCGACTTGCTTGGTGCACTGGAATCAGCGACACTGCTTGGGTTGTTGCTGGGTGCGGATGATGGCGAAGTACTTGGTGCACTGGAATCAGCGACACTGCTTGGGTTGTTGCTGGGTGCGGATGATGGCGAAGTACTTGGTGCGTTGGTATCAGCGACACTGCTTGGGTTGTTGCTTGGCGATGTGCTTGGCGAAGTACTTGGTGCACTGGAATCAGCGACACTGCTTGGGTTGTTGCTGGGTGCGGATGATGGCGAAGTACTTGGTGCACTGGAATCAGCGACACTGCTTGGGTTGTTGCTTGGCGATGTGCTTGGCGAAGTACTTGGTGCACTGGAATCAGCGACACTGCTTGGGTTGTTGCTTGGCGATGTGCTTGGCGAAGTACTTGGTGCACTGGAATCAGCGACACTGCTTGGGTTGTTGCTTGGCGATGTGCTTGGCGAAGTACTTGGTGCACTGGAATCAGCGACACTGCTTGGGTTGTTGCTTGGCGATGTGCTTGGCGAAGTACTTGGTGCACTGGAATCAGCGACACTGCTTGGGTTGTTGCTTGGCGATGTGCTTGGCGAAGTACTTGGTGCACTGGAATCAGCGACACTGCTTGGGTTGTTGCTTGGCGATGTGCTTGGCGAAGTGCTTGGTGCACTGGTATCACCGACACTGCTTGGGTTGTTGCTGGGTGCGGATGATGGCGAAGTACTTGGTGCACTGGAATCAGCGACACTGCTTGGGTTGTTGCTTGGCGATGTGCTTGGCGAAGTGCTTGGTGCACTGGAATCAGCGACACTGCTTGGGTTGTTGCTTGGCGATGTGCTTGGCGAAGTACTTGGTGCACTGGTATCAGCGACACTGCTTGGGTTGTTGCTTGGCGATGTGCTTGGCGAAGTACTTGGTGCACTGGAATCACCGACACTGCTTGGGTTGTTGCTTGGCGATGTGCTTGGCGAAGTACTTGGTGCACTGGAATCAGCGACACTGCTTGGGTTGTTGCTTGGCGATGTGCTTGGCGAAGTACTTGGTGCACTGGAATCAGCGACACTGCTTGGGTTGTTGCTTGGCGATGTGCTTGGCGACTTGCTTGGTGCACTGGAATCAGCGACACTGCTTGGGTTGTTGCTGGGTGCGGATGATGGCGAAGTACTTGGTGCACTGGAATCAGCGACACTGCTTGGGTTGTTGCTTGGCGATGTGCTTGGCGACTTGCTTGGTGCACTGGAATCAGCGACACTGCTTGGGTTGTTGCTGGGTGCGGATGATGGCGAAGTACTTGGTGCACTGGAATCAGCGACACTGCTTGGGTTGTTGCTTGGCGATGTGCTTGGCGAAGTACTTGGTGCACTGGAATCAGCGACACTGCTTGGGTTGTTGCTTGGCGATGTGCTTGGCGAAGTACTTGGTGCACTGGAATCAGCGACACTGCTTGGGTTGTTGCTTGGCGATGTGCTTGGCGACTTGCTTGGTGCACTGGAATCAGCGACACTGCTTGGGTTGTTGCTGGGTGCGGATGATGGCGAAGTACTTGGTGCACTGGAATCAGCGACACTGCTTGGGTTGTTGCTTGGCGATGTGCTTGGCGAAGTACTTGGTGCACTGGAATCAGCGACACTGCTTGGGTTGTTGCTTGGCGATGTGCTTGGCGACTTGCTTGGTGCACTGGAATCAGCGACACTGCTTGGGTTGTTGCTGGGTGCGGATGATGGCGAAGTACTTGGTGCACTGGAATCAGCGACACTGCTTGGGTTGTTGCTTGGCGATGTGCTTGGCGAAGTACTTGGTGCACTGGAATCAGCGACACTGCTTGGGTTGTTGCTTGGCGATGTGCTTGGCGACTTGCTTGGTGCACTGGAATCAGCGACACTGCTTGGGTTGTTGCTGGGTGCGGATGATGGCGAAGTACTTGGTGCACTGGAATCAGCGACACTGCTTGGGTTGTTGCTTGGCGATGTGCTTGGCGAAGTACTTGGTGCGTTGGTATCACCGACACTGCTTGGGTTGTTGCTTGGCGATGTGCTTGGCGATGTGCTTGGCGAAGTACTTGGTGCACTGGTATCACCGACACTGCTTGGGTTGTTGCTTGGCGATGTGCTTGGCGATGTGCTTGGCGAAGTACTTGGTGCACTGGTATCACCGACACTGCTTGGGTTGTTGCTTGGCGATGTGCTTGGCGATGTGCTTGGCGAAGTACTTGGTGCACTGGAATCAGCGACACTGCTTGGGTTGTTGCTGGGTGCGGATGATGGTGCGGTAGTTGGTGCGTTGGTATCACCCACGCTGCTTGGGTTGTTGCTTGGCGATGTGCTTGGTGACTTGCTTGGCGACGTGCTTGGCGAAGTACTTGGTGCACTGGTATCACCGACACTGCTTGGGTTGTTGCTGGGTGCGGATGATGGTGCGGTAGTTGGTGCGTTGGTATCACCCACGCTGCTTGGGTTGTTGCTTGGCGATGTGCTTGGTGACTTGCTTGGCGACGTGCTTGGCGAAGTACTTGGTGCACTGGTATCACCGACACTGCTTGGGTTGTTGCTGGGTGCGGATGATGGTGCGGTAGTTGGTGCGTTGGTATCACCCACGCTGCTTGGGTTGTTGCTTGGCGACGTGCTTGGCGACTTGCTTGGCGACGTGCTTGGCGAAGTGCTTGGTGCACTGGTATCACCGACACTGCTTGGGTTGTTGCTGGGTGCGGATGATGGTGCGGTAGTTGGTGCGTTGGTATCACCCACGCTGCTTGGGTTGTTGCTTGGCGATGTGCTTGGTGACTTGCTTGGCGACGTGCTTGGCGAAGTACTTGGTGCACTGGTATCACCGACACTGCTTGGGTTGTTGCTGGGTGCGGATGATGGTGCGGTAGTTGGTGCGTTGGTATCACCCACGCTGCTTGGGTTGTTGCTTGGCGATGTGCTTGGTGAAGCACTTGGCGACGTGCTTGGCGAAGTACTTGGTGCACTGGTATCACCGACACTGCTTGGGTTGTTGCTGGGTGCGGATGATGGTGCGGTAGTTGGTGCGTTGGTATCACCCACGCTGCTTGGGTTGTTGCTTGGCGATGTGCTTGGCGATGTGCTTGGTGAAGCACTTGGCGATGCACTTGGCGAAGTGCTTGGTGCACTGGTATCACCGACACTGCTTGGGTTGTTGCTGGGTGCGGATGATGGTGCGGTAGTTGGTGCGTTGGTATCACCCACGCTGCTTGGGTTGTTGCTTGGCGATGTGCTTGGTGACTTGCTTGGCGACGTGCTTGGCGAAGTACTTGGTGCACTGGAATCAGCGACACTGCTTGGGTTGTTGCTGGGTGCGGATGATGGTGCGGTAGTTGGTGCGTTGGTATCACCCACGCTGCTTGGGTTGTTGCTTGGCGATGTGCTTGGTGACTTGCTTGGCGACGTGCTTGGCGAAGTACTTGGTGCACTGGTATCACCGACACTGCTTGGGTTGTTGCTGGGTGCGGATGATGGTGCGGTAGTTGGTGCGTTGGTATCACCCACGCTGCTTGGGTTGTTGCTTGGCGATGTGCTTGGTGACTTGCTTGGCGACGTGCTTGGCGAAGTACTTGGTGCACTGGTATCACCGACACTGCTTGGGTTGTTGCTGGGTGCGGATGATGGTGCGGTAGTTGGTGCGTTGGTATCACCCACGCTGCTTGGGTTGTTGCTTGGCGACGTGCTTGGCGATGTGCTTGGTGAAGCACTTGGCGACGTGCTTGGCGAAGTACTTGGTGCACTGGTATCACCGACACTGCTTGGGTTGTTGCTGGGTGCGGATGATGGTGCGGTAGTTGGTGCGTTGGTATCACCCACGCTGCTTGGGTTGTTGCTTGGCGACGTGCTTGGCGATGTGCTTGGTGAAGCACTTGGCGACGTGCTTGGCGAAGTACTTGGTGCACTGGTATCACCGACACTGCTTGGGTTGTTGCTGGGTGCGGATGATGGTGCGGTAGTTGGTGCGTTGGTATCACCCACGCTGCTTGGGTTGTTGCTTGGCGACGTGCTTGGCGATGTGCTTGGTGAAGCACTTGGCGACGTGCTTGGCGAAGTACTTGGTGCACTGGTATCACCGACACTGCTTGGGTTGTTGCTGGGTGCGGATGATGGTGCGGTAGTTGGTGCGTTGGTATCACCCACGCTGCTTGGGTTGTTGCTTGGCGACGTGCTTGGCGATGTGCTTGGTGAAGCACTTGGCGACGTGCTTGGCGAAGTACTTGGTGCACTGGTATCACCGACACTGCTTGGGTTGTTGCTGGGTGCGGATGATGGTGCGGTAGTTGGTGCGTTGGTATCACCCACGCTGCTTGGGTTGTTGCTTGGCGACGTGCTTGGCGATGTGCTTGGCGACGTGCTTGGTGAAGCACTTGGCGACGTGCTTGGCGAAGTACTTGGTGCACTGGTATCACCGACACTGCTTGGGTTGTTGCTGGGTGCGGATGATGGTGCGGTAGTTGGTGCGTTGGTATCACCCACGCTGCTTGGGTTGTTGCTTGGCGACGTGCTTGGCGATGTGCTTGGCGACGTGCTTGGTGAAGCACTTGGCGACGTGCTTGGCGAAGTACTTGGTGCACTGGTATCACCGACACTGCTTGGGTTGTTGCTGGGTGCGGATGATGGTGCGGTAGTTGGTGCGTTGGTATCACCCACGCTGCTTGGGTTGTTGCTTGGCGACGTGCTTGGCGATGTGCTTGGTGAAGCACTTGGCGACGTGCTTGGCGAAGTACTTGGTGCACTGGTATCACCGACACTGCTTGGGTTGTTGCTGGGTGCGGATGATGGTGCGGTAGTTGGTGCGTTGGTATCACCCACGCTGCTTGGGTTGTTGCTTGGCGACGTGCTTGGCGATGTGCTTGGTGAAGCACTTGGCGACGTGCTTGGCGAAGTACTTGGTGCACTGGTATCACCGACACTGCTTGGGTTGTTGCTGGGTGCGGATGATGGTGCGGTAGTTGGTGCGTTGGTATCACCCACGCTGCTTGGGTTGTTGCTTGGCGACGTGCTTGGCGATGTGCTTGGCGACGTGCTTGGTGAAGCACTTGGCGACGTGCTTGGCGAAGTACTTGGTGCACTGGTATCACCGACACTGCTTGGGTTGTTGCTGGGTGCGGATGATGGTGCGGTAGTTGGTGCGTTGGTATCACCCACGCTGCTTGGGTTGTTGCTTGGCGACGTGCTTGGCGATGTGCTTGGTGAAGCACTTGGCGACGTGCTTGGCGAAGTACTTGGTGCACTGGTATCACCGACACTGCTTGGGTTGTTGCTGGGTGCGGATGATGGTGCGGTAGTTGGTGCGTTGGTATCACCCACGCTGCTTGGGTTGTTGCTTGGCGACGTGCTTGGCGATGTGCTTGGTGAAGCACTTGGCGACGTGCTTGGCGAAGTACTTGGTGCACTGGTATCACCGACACTGCTTGGGTTGTTGCTGGGTGCGGATGATGGTGCGGTAGTTGGTGCGTTGGTATCACCCACGCTGCTTGGGTTGTTGCTTGGCGACGTGCTTGGCGATGTGCTTGGCGACGTGCTTGGTGAAGCACTTGGCGACGTGCTTGGCGAAGTACTTGGTGCACTTGGCGACGTGCTTGGTGACGTGCTTGGCGATGCACTTGGCGACGTGCTTGGCGAAGTACTTGGTGCACTGGTATCACCGACACTGCTTGGGTTGTTGCTGGGTGCGGATGATGGTGCGGTAGTTGGTGCGTTGGTATCACCCACGCTGCTTGGGTTGTTGCTTGGCGACGTGCTTGGCGATGTGCTTGGTGAAGCACTTGGCGACGTGCTTGGCGAAGTACTTGGTGCACTGGTATCACCGACACTGCTTGGGTTGTTGCTGGGTGCGGATGATGGTGCGGTAGTTGGTGCGTTGGTATCACCCACGCTGCTTGGGTTGTTGCTTGGCGACGTGCTTGGCGATGTGCTTGGTGAAGCACTTGGCGACGTGCTTGGCGAAGTACTTGGTGCACTGGTATCACCGACACTGCTTGGGTTGTTGCTGGGTGCGGATGATGGTGCGGTAGTTGGTGCGTTGGTATCACCCACGCTGCTTGGGTTGTTGCTTGGCGACGTGCTTGGCGATGTGCTTGGCGACGTGCTTGGTGAAGCACTTGGCGACGTGCTTGGCGAAGTACTTGGTGCACTGGTATCACCGACACTGCTTGGGTTGTTGCTGGGTGCGGATGATGGTGCGGTAGTTGGTGCGTTGGTATCACCCACGCTGCTTGGGTTGTTGCTTGGCGACGTGCTTGGCGATGTGCTTGGCGACGTGCTTGGTGAAGCACTTGGCGACGTGCTTGGCGAAGTACTTGGTGCACTGGTATCACCGACACTGCTTGGGTTGTTGCTGGGTGCGGATGATGGTGCGGTAGTTGGTGCGTTGGTATCACCCACGCTGCTTGGGTTGTTGCTTGGCGACGTGCTTGGCGATGTGCTTGGTGAAGCACTTGGCGACGTGCTTGGCGAAGTACTTGGTGCACTGGTATCACCGACACTGCTTGGGTTGTTGCTGGGTGCGGATGATGGTGCGGTAGTTGGTGCGTTGGTATCACCCACGCTGCTTGGGTTGTTGCTTGGCGACGTGCTTGGCGATGTGACGTGCTTGGCGATGTGCTTGGCGAAGTACTTGGTGCTTGGGTTGTTGCTGGGTGCGGATGATGGTGCGGTAGTTGGTGCGTTGGTATCACCCACGCTGCTTGGGTTGTTGCTTGGCGACGTGCTTGGCGATGTGCTTGGTGAAGCACTTGGCGACGTGCTTGGCGAAGTACTTGGTGCACTGGTATCACCGACACTGCTTGGGTTGTTGCTGGGTGCGGATGATGGTGCGGTAGTTGGTGCGTTGGTATCACCCACGCTGCTTGGGTTGTTGCTTGGCGACGTGCTTGGCGATGTGCTTGGTGAAGCACTTGGCGACGTGCTTGGCGAAGTACTTGGTGCACTGGTATCACCGACACTGCTTGGGTTGTTGCTGGGTGCGGATGATGGTGCGGTAGTTGGTGCGTTGGTATCACCCACGCTGCTTGGGTTGTTGCTTGGCGACGTGCTTGGCGATGTGCTTGGCGATGTGCTTGGTGAAGCACTTGGCGACGTGCTTGGCGAAGTACTTGGTGCACTGGTATCACCGACACTGCTTGGGTTGTTGCTGGGTGCGGATGATGGTGCGGTAGTTGGTGCGTTGGTATCACCCACGCTGCTTGGGTTGTTGCTTGGCGACGTGCTTGGCGATGTGCTTGGTGAAGCACTTGGCGACGTGCTTGGCGAAGTACTTGGTGCACTGGTATCACCGACACTGCTTGGGTTGTTGCTGGGTGCGGATGATGGTGCGGTAGTTGGTGCGTTGGTATCACCCACGCTGCTTGGGTTGTTGCTTGGCGACGTGCTTGGCGATGTGCTTGGTGAAGCACTTGGCGACGTGCTTGGCGAAGTACTTGGTGCACTGGTATCACCGACACTGCTTGGGTTGTTGCTGGGTGCGGATGATGGTGCGGTAGTTGGTGCGTTGGTATCACCCACGCTGCTTGGGTTGTTGCTTGGCGACGTGCTTGGCGATGTGCTTGGTGAAGCACTTGGCGACGTGCTTGGTGAAGCACTTGGCGACGTGCTTGGCGACGTGCTTGGCGATGTGCTTGGTGAAGCACTTGGCGACGTGCTTGGCGAAGTACTTGGTGCACTGGTATCACCGACACTGCTTGGGTTGTTGCTGGGTGCGGATGATGGTGCGGTAGTTGGTGCGTTGGTATCACCCACGCTGCTTGGGTTGTTGCTTGGCGACGTGCTTGGCGATGTGCTTGGTGAAGCACTTGGCGACGTGCTTGGCGAAGTACTTGGTGCACTGGTATCACCGACACTGCTTGGGTTGTTGCTGGGTGCGGATGATGGTGCGGTAGTTGGTGCGTTGGTATCACCCACGCTGCTTGGGTTGTTGCTTGGCGACGTGCTTGGCGATGTGCTTGGTGAAGCACTTGGCGACGTGCTTGGCGAAGTACTTGGTGCACTGGTATCACCGACACTGCTTGGGTTGTTGCTGGGTGCGGATGATGGTGCGGTAGTTGGTGCGTTGGTATCACCCACGCTGCTTGGGTTGTTGCTTGGCGACGTGCTTGGCGATGTGCTTGGTGAAGCACTTGGCGACGTGCTTGGCGAAGTACTTGGTGCACTGGTATCACCGACACTGCTTGGGTTGTTGCTGGGTGCGGATGATGGTGCGGTAGTTGGTGCGTTGGTATCACCCACGCTGCTTGGGTTGTTGCTTGGCGACGTGCTTGGCGATGTGCTTGGTGAAGCACTTGGCGACGTGCTTGGCGAAGTACTTGGTGCACTGGTATCACCGACACTGCTTGGGTTGTTGCTGGGTGCGGATGATGGTGCGGTAGTTGGTGCGTTGGTATCACCCACGCTGCTTGGGTTGTTGCTTGGCGACGTGCTTGGCGATGTGCTTGGTGAAGCACTTGGCGACGTGCTTGGCGAAGTACTTGGTGCACTGGTATCACCGACACTGCTTGGGTTGTTGCTGGGTGCGGATGATGGTGCGGTAGTTGGTGCGTTGGTATCACCCACGCTGCTTGGGTTGTTGCTTGGCGACGTGCTTGGCGATGTGCTTGGTGAAGCACTTGGCGACGTGCTTGGCGAAGTACTTGGTGCACTGGTATCACCGACACTGCTTGGGTTGTTGCTGGGTGCGGATGATGGTGCGGTAGTTGGTGCGTTGGTATCACCCACGCTGCTTGGGTTGTTGCTTGGCGACGTGCTTGGCGATGTGCTTGGTGAAGCACTTGGCGACGTGCTTGGCGAAGTACTTGGTGCACTGGTATCACCGACACTGCTTGGGTTGTTGCTGGGTGCGGATGATGGTGCGGTAGTTGGTGCGTTGGTATCACCCACGCTGCTTGGGTTGTTGCTTGGCGACGTGCTTGGCGATGTGCTTGGTGAAGCACTTGGCGACGTGCTTGGCGAAGTACTTGGTGCACTGGTATCACCGACACTGCTTGGGTTGTTGCTGGGTGCGGATGATGGTGCGGTAGTTGGTGCGTTGGTATCACCCACGCTGCTTGGGTTGTTGCTTGGCGACGTGCTTGGCGATGTGCTTGGTGAAGCACTTGGCGACGTGCTTGGCGAAGTACTTGGTGCACTGGTATCACCGACACTGCTTGGGTTGTTGCTGGGTGCGGATGATGGTGCGGTAGTTGGTGCGTTGGTATCACCCACGCTGCTTGGGTTGTTGCTTGGCGACGTGCTTGGCGATGTGCTTGGTGAAGCACTTGGCGACGTGCTTGGCGAAGTACTTGGTGCACTGGTATCACCGACACTGCTTGGGTTGTTGCTGGGTGCGGATGATGGTGCGGTAGTTGGTGCGTTGGTATCACCCACGCTGCTTGGGTTGTTGCTTGGCGACGTGCTTGGCGATGTGCTTGGTGAAGCACTTGGCGACGTGCTTGGCGAAGTACTTGGTGCACTGGTATCACCGACACTGCTTGGGTTGTTGCTGGGTGCGGATGATGGTGCGGTAGTTGGTGCGTTGGTATCACCCACGCTGCTTGGGTTGTTGCTTGGCGACGTGCTTGGCGATGTGCTTGGTGAAGCACTTGGCGACGTGCTTGGCGAAGTACTTGGTGCACTGGTATCACCGACACTGCTTGGGTTGTTGCTGGGTGCGGATGATGGTGCGGTAGTTGGTGCGTTGGTATCACCCACGCTGCTTGGGTTGTTGCTTGGCGACGTGCTTGGCGATGTGCTTGGTGAAGCACTTGGCGACGTGCTTGGCGAAGTACTTGGTGCACTGGTATCACCGACACTGCTTGGGTTGTTGCTGGGTGCGGATGATGGTGCGGTAGTTGGTGCGTTGGTATCACCCACGCTGCTTGGGTTGTTGCTTGGCGACGTGCTTGGCGATGTGCTTGGTGAAGCACTTGGCGACGTGCTTGGCGAAGTACTTGGTGCACTGGTATCACCGGCATGCTGGTGTTGT